>JAOTNS010003587.1:0-517088 GCA_028476615.1 Culter alburnus
CATCAAGTATGAAAGTCTCCATACATGATCTTCTATGTAATATGTGGTATTAAACGTAGTTGATCATATACATTTTGCAGACCTCCCCTCAAATGCACAGAAAAATAGGAAGGAAAAATGTCAGATTTGGTTCCTTTTGAACCACATGCTGTAGGACAATCAGGTTTCTGTGCTCATTTACAGTGAAATGAGTAAATTACTAAATCCATTTAAAGTTGTAATTGTAATATTGACACTTTCAAGGGTGTCTTTCTCATCCAGCATTAGAATTATGAAACACTGGGTTTATTTTGTTCTTTTCTTAATAAAGTGTAATAATATATGCTGTAACAATTGCTTTTTTGAGACATTGCAATGGCTGATTTTATGTTTATTGGAATGGGAAATCAGATTGGATTTCGAAGCGCCAAGAACAGGACTGTGGACAAATTACTGACCAATCTGCTAAATGTGAACAATTTTTAAAAAGTTGGAAGCTGTGGAGTTTACATGAATGGAAAATGATGGTGATGAGAGATATATGTTAATATTGTAACGTCTGGATGGATCCGTTCAGAGTCAATAAACTTTGGAGTTTTCAGAATGCTTTTAACCTGATGAACTTTGTTTCTTAATCACTAAACCGGCTCCGAACAGTCTACTAAAGATGAGCCCACTTGACACCTTTGTTGCCCTCCGAGGTAACACAGCAGGCCCAATTTCCTTGCTCTTAGGACATCAAAGGGGCCCCTCATGTGGACTATGGGCCAGATCCACATTCCAGCACCCACACACACTGGCACACACAAAAACACACACACAGACACACATACAGAAACACACAAACATAAATTTTTAACTGTATATATATCCTACCACTATGCTGAAATATATATTTCATATATTTTAGGGCCTATGCATGTTTCCTAGTGTTTAAATTAGTGTATTTGTGCTAGTGTGCATTTTAACGATATAATTTTGTCTGTAAACCATAACTTCTTGTCTATGCCTTTCTAATCTGGCGAGTTTGGTCTCTCCGTAAAGCTCCGGACTCGAGCTATTACTGAGGTGGGTCACATGGCTGACATATGCATTTTTCTATGTGTTTAATGATACTGTGAAGAAAGCACTCGATCTCGAAATCCGGTCTGATGGCCACTAAGTATGCAAATTCATCTAGGAGACCAAACCAAGGAACTTTGCCCGCCAGATAGTGCTGCGCATCTATTGGCCGCTACAATTCAGGAGGTGTGTTAGTTTGGGTTTCCATAAAAACAACAACACACACCTTTCTTTGTTCTCCCGGTGACCTCCCGATCGTCTCGTGCACGTCTCCCCGGACGCCTCAGGTGACCGCGCTTCCCAACCACGCGCGCAGCTCGGGAGGACCACTTCCTTTCTCTCTCTCTCTCTTCGGTTAAGTTACTTAAGTTTAAACCTCTTTTGAAAACCCCGCCGGAGAAACCCTCTCGGAAAGGACCAAGCCAAGCGCGTTGAAACTGCTACTCACGGACTTGAACCAATAAGCAAGTATTATCATTTACCTTAAATTTGTCTAAACTGATTTCTGTGCTGGCTCTCTCAAAAGGGTTTAACTGTGTAATTTGCCATTCTTTGATCATCTTTCTTTCCCTGTCTTTTCTTCATTTTCATTCTCGTGTATATATATGTGTATTTGTATATATTTTAGATGTATAACCTCTGTATTCGTAGTTGCATATATTAAAACGTTATTCACGCTCGATTGTTCTGTTTGTTCTTTCAGCTGAAAACCAAGTCACTTTAACGTTTTTCGATCGCTTTATGCTTTGAAACAAGTTATTTTCACGGCCAGAGAATAACTCTGTTTATAATATTCTGTGAGGGACTTAGTTTGCTGGACAAACGAACAGTTTCTCTAAATAATTATTAAACCAGAACTAATCATATATGTAATTGATTATAATTCGTTGTAATTGATTCACAATATGTTTAATTCCCCGTTGGGTCGATATATGAATCATAATTTATTCATACCTTATGAATTATTATATCATATTTCATCCATAAATTGATTAATAACGAACCGCTACATTCGTTACATATTATTTGGTGGAGATGCGGCAACGTTTTAAACTTGGTTTCGGTAAAAGAGCAATGTAGAATAATTTGTGTTAACTTACATGCGCGCTTTATTCAGTGAGAAGACGCACGGGTCCTCACTACGCACCGTTAACAAGCTGCTGTTTGTGTCTAAAAACACTGCAGGCCTAGTCTTGGTTGACCGTGAAATAAACTGCAGTCCATTAATATTCAGACTTGTATGCGAAAAGGCGACAAATTTTCTGCAATACAGCTAATATTAATTTCCGCTTGAATAAACGAGTTGAGTCGTATTCAGCGTGTTTTGAGATCGTGCGGCAAGATTCCCACTAAATCTCTTGAAAGGCCTTTATATTTACCCGCTATTAAATCTGAATTTCTTGTGTCGTCCAAAAATTCACAATAGCCGGTTTGCTCCTGGGTTACGTCGTTTGGACTAGCTACCCAAACCACGTTCCCCGTTACAGATCTAATCGGAAAAGTCCGTCTGATTTAACGATTGATGTGTGAGAGTTTGGAGCTATATCAGCATCCTGATCCAATGTTGATTTGTAACCCGCGGCGAAGGAATCCCGCAAGCGTTACATATTCGCGTGCATTAAAGTTTGCACCAAAGGGACTGATTCCAGAGTTGTGTACCCGTGAGTAAAACGGTACACATATATTTATGAAAGAATCCGCTGAGGTTCTAGTTGTAATCGTGACCGTGCAGTTAAAACAGTAAGGGTCAGAACCCCACAAAGCGCTCGTTTTTATATCACGAATTAAAGAAGGGGATGCAGTAACTCTGACCAGACGCCAGAGGGCAGTCTGCTCAGGTGTGCCACCCCTCCCTACTTATTGGTTGTGTGGACTCAGTGACGCCACCGCGTGGACGTTCTGAGTTAAAGCCGCTCCATACTTTGAACTGAAATTATCTCCAAGTTATCTTTTGCTTCTCTATACTGCGGGGAGTTGTAAAAGTAATTTGCTTTTGGTGGTTATGCTTTCCAATCATTGTTGGAATGTGGTTTACTGATTTAAATTTAATTTAAACACGTTTAAATTTCTAATTTAAATTGTTTCCCTTCCAACAAAGGAATTCACTTTCTGAGAGTGCGCCCCCTGGTGGACACTGCCAGATAAGTCAATTCTCTTTTCCCTTGTATTCTTTTTCCTGTATTCACAGATCTACTCTATTTTATTTTATTTCAGTTTATTATTTTATTTTTATTCTACTTTGTGTTATTCATCCATTCCCTTTTGTCTTTTCTCTCTCTCAAGTTATTTCTTTAGTTTTACTTTGGAAATTCATTCCCTTTTATTACTTAATGTTTTATTTTATTCACTCTAGTTCTGGGTCCTGATGTTATTGGCTGGCAATAATATTCACGCACACCCAAGCCTCCCTTATTTCATACACTTATTTTGAATTTAATTAAATAACATTTAATTCAATTTTAAAATTAAGTAGTGTCAATCAGTTGGCATTTTGCTATCAACAAGCAATTCTCTTTAGGAAAAATCTGCAAATAGGGAAGGCTTTCTCTTTTCTTTCTCCCATTCTGTTATTCTATGCACTCATTTAAATTTAATTGAACAAGTTTAATTCAAATTTGAATCAAGTGCCTCTGAATTATCCTCTTTTCGCTTTTCCCATCCTGTTATTCTATGCACTCATTTAAATTTAATTGAACAGAGTTTAATTCAAATTTGAATCAAGTGCATCTGATTTGTTTTTGTTTTATTTTTTTTACTTTGTTCTGCTTCTAGCTAGTTCATTTTAGACCCCTACTCTTTTATCCTACACACTTAATTATTTAAATTCTATTAAACAAGATTTAAATTGAGATTTAAATTTACAATTAAGTCGTGTTTACCTGACTGTTTGTGCACTTGCAGATAAGGCCCTTTAGCGCCCTGGGGTGAGCTGACGGTTGCTCCAGTGAGTTCCAGTGAGTGGAGCTACCTGGCCTGGCGGTTCGCTTAATTGTGTGTGAATCGGGGACATTCTGACCTCGTATTACGGGCAACACGCAAGGACATCAGCGAGTTGTGTATCAGGTAAAGGGAGGCAACGAGTCCAAGTTGACCCAAACGGCAATTTTGTTTAATTTCCCGGCTCAGGCTTCTGCACGACAGAACCGCCCTTTTGGAGTAACTGCCCGTAAAGGGGACAGACTCTGAGTTTAGGGAAAACTCAATTTTGACCGGTCACTCGGGCCGTTGGCGCAAGTACCTTACCGAAGTGCACAATTGTGCTGGTGTTCCCTGTTTGAGAGGTTGCACCGTGTTACAAAGGGGACAGGTGGCCACGGACACCGCAGTAGAGTGTTTGAACGTCGAGGAAAGGTTGCCTGCCATTGAGTTCTTATCTGAGCACCCACAATTCACCCAGGCCTAAATTAGTGACATACAGTCATTTCACCTAATTGAAAGCCACAGAATATTACATATTTCAATTACTCAGGTGCGGGCCAACCCTAATGCTCTCGATCCATACCATCCCTCTAGGTTTTATGACGCAACAGTGCACTCGCCTGACACCGTCATAAACCCAGCTGGAATAGGAAGTTTAAGTTTCACTTCTCCCCTCTAGCCCTTCTGTTTTAGTTTATTGCTATTCTTTTTTATTCCTTTCTATTTGTTTACTGCTCTATTTCTCATTTAATTGCATCCACCCTGTTCTGTTTTGCTTCTCTACTGTGTTTGTTTCTTTCAGTTCATGTAAAAGCAGAGCCTGTGAGAGCCATCACGGAAAACTGAGTAATAGATAGACGACCGAGCAGCGAGAGTCATCAAAGGACTCTTAGGGCTACCGCCTGTCAAAATTTATTCAAATCCGGCACTCACCCACACAAATTGACCCGCGTGGTCCTTTGGCTATCGACAATTAAGTGTCTAGCCTACATTCCACTAACTGTCTGCACCAGTTAACTGGAACCAAACCAAAGAATTATATAATCATGCATTATTATAAGTCGTTAGCCCTGCGCGTGCTTGCATTGGTTCTGTTTGTGCTGTCTTTCTCTCGCCAACAGCAAGCTAACGTGTTCAGAGCAGCCAGCCCCAGCACCCATGGGGACGGACTCACGACCGGGTTGGGCTCCCTGACCAGCACGATCCTGCCCAACGACGCTGTGGATCCCCAGCACCTGAGCAACGAGCAGCTGGACGACAACCTGAATCGACTAATGGCCCACGATCCAATGCCGAGCTACAAAGAGTGGGCGAGAGTCATCCGAGCATCGCCCACAACCTCAAGCTCCAGGCGGAGGACGCCCGGAGGAATCAGGCCCAGATTCATCGTCACCACGATCAGCGACTCGTCGAGACCCAGGACCAGCGTTGGACAGCGGACGAATCCAAACCCGAGCTGCAGGAGGCTGCAAAGACTTCAAAAAGCCCTTGCAGAGCTCCACCTGGAGGTGGAGCGTAGAAAACTGACTGGAAAACTCCAACACAGCGAAGCTCCCCTAGCCAAAGCAGAAACTAAGCTGAAAGACAGACACACTAAAGCCCTGACCTGTGAAAATCATCTCAAACGGCCCAGAAAGGAGTTATGGCTCCGAAACAACAAAGAGACTATGTGAATGAACTTGACACTGGTTACAGAGTACTGAAAAGTGGCATGGGAGGGGAAACACACATCACCGAGTTTCCCCTAACCAGTCAAGAAGCCCTAATTCCAAATGGGGTGAAAGTCCCACTGCCCAAAATGTCCAGCGGCCAAGAACCTTCGCCAGCAGCTGTCACATCCAACTGCCAGCACCTGCGACAGGTTGATCCAAAAGCTTTCTGACCCTGCATCAGATCAAGGGCTCCCTGCTGCCATGGACCTAAAATGGGGCAGACTGAAAAACCCATACACTTGCTACAGCCGACTGCAAATGCCTACTTCAGAGCATGTGGTCAGCCAGCGATGGAGGAAGATTTCATCTTCAACACTCTGCTTCTCCGAGCTGCACCCTGCGGTGAGTGATCACCTGGCAGCCTTGGCCTGCTCACGCAGTATGTCTACTCAGCAGCTGCAAAACTTGGTTGACGAAGCTCACTCCAAGCAGAACACTGCTCCTGAAAAGACTGTAGAAAATCAAACCAGTTACACAGTCTCCGACCACTGCCCAGAAACCTGTCCTTACCTTTTTGAAAGATTGAGAAATGAAGCTGAAAGACAAAATCAGACTCTCAAGTCACAAAGATGTGAGCTGAATGTGCAGTCGCACAGTCCAAATGAGGTCCACCTTGAACACACAGCTCCCACGCACCACACCATTGGTCGAGTGAGCCTGGTACCTCCTGTGTGCGTAGCGCAAATGGACACGTTTCTCTGTTCCACTCACAAAGACCTGCTAGACTGTTTTGAGCCCTTATTGAACGCCAGACCGCTGAAAATCTGGGCTCAAGTGTGAACTTCTGCCTTCCCAGTCACCCAGACCACCTGAGCCAGACGGTCAGGTCACAGAGGTCGCGGGAAATCTCCCAGCTAACCGCGGGAACCCGGCTCAGAGCACAGTTCAAGGTCGCCACCCGGCGTACTTCAACTCACCATAGACTGTAACTCTCTCTGCTCCAAGGTCACGACAGACTCACAGCTGAATGACGTAACTACAACAGACATTATTCTCACACTGTGGGCAGAACAACCCAGCCTTCAGCCACACGCTGTTAAATGCTCTCAGTGAAGGAACACCGGACCTCCCATTTGTCAACAAGCAAACACACTTTCCACTAGACTTTCGTCTGCCAACCATGATGACTGTCAAGGACATCTGCGTTTTGAACTTCAAATGGAACAACCGGCATTTAACCCATCACTTCCTGGTCCTTCCAGACCTCCTGATGCACTCTAATGCTCATACGGACAGTGCAAGTGAGTTGTTGTGGGCCCCTATGACTGTACAGCTTCCTGTTGTTCCTGTCAACACTGCCAACTTCCTGTCAGGCCAGACTATCCAACAGGTCTGCATCCTGATCAACATACAGGAACTGTAGTACCACCTTACACCAAAGGGGGTGCTGTTTGGCTCCACGCACAGGAAACGTAGTACCACCTTACACCAAAGGGGGTGCTGTTTGGCTCAACAGGCAATGTGGTCAAACCCTAAGCCACATGCTGGGCTCCTTCACACTGTCACCTGAAGGCGTGGAACTTGGACTTGCTCTAAAAGCCACACCACTAACTGAAGTGTCACCCTACATAGTTCACAGCTGGCTCAACGAATGCATGGTCGCAGACATCAGCATTCCCAAAGCCTACCATCTAGAATGGATAGTGACCACGGCCACTATGACTTTAAACTCAGGTTAACAGTCATTAACTTAATACCAGCTGCCATGGTCCCAGAAGGAAGCTTAAGCAACACAAGCTTCACGGCATCCTTCAAGAGCATCTCCATCACTCCCATCAACCTGGTACCCACCAAACAGGTGCGCAGAATGGAGCTGATGGAGGACCAACACCTCGCTGTACCCACAGTCGCTAACCAGCCTGCCTGTGAAACTCAGGAAAGCGCTGCACCTCGGACAGCCAACCTGACAGCTTACACCACAACAGAGGAACCCTTCCCAAGGTTTGAGCCTAAAGGCCAACAGATCCAGAAAGATGCAAGTGCGCTAAAGAATGATGCAGACTGTCAAAGACTCAGAAACGTCTTGCACAAATTCAAAGTGACATTTGACAAAGACCTTTTATGCTGTGGTCTCACTAAACTTCACACAGTGCATAGTGCAACACACCCAAATGCTCCTCCCACCTTAATCAGGCAGTACGAAGGTCACATCGCCCACATGAACCAGTACAGGAGGTTGTTCATTCAACAGAAGGAAAAGGTGTTATCTGCCCATGCAACAGCACCTATTCAGTCCCTACCTGGTCCATTGTCAAACCAGACAGCAAGTGGCGACCCACCAGCGACTTCAGGAGGCTGAACCAGCAGGTGCCACTGCCACGACGTGCCAGAAAGCACAAATCTGCACAGAGCGGAAATTCAGCTGCCTGCCAAAACTGCTATAACGGCACACCAGCGTTGACACTTGAGATACTGGTACCCCAACAACAGCGACCAGCCTGTCACAGATACCTCAAAGAGAATGCGTGCCAAGGAATGCCACGGCCTACGTCGATGGACGTTCCTACAACCATGAGGGCATCTTACAGGCAAGTGCAGGGGCACGATGGTTAAAAACAACCAACCTGCCAACCACAGAACAGCAGGTGGGGTCCCCAGTCATGTCAGTATGGTGAAGCAGCAGCGACCCTCAAAACCCTTCAAGTCTCCTCTGTCCATAACATCAGAGAACTCATGTGCACAGACTCACACTTTGCCAGACCTTGTTTCACATGCCATCTTCTGGGCTGGAAACAAACTGGTTTCAAGACTGAATGCAACAAGCAGGTGAAACATCAACACATGTTCCAGACACATGATCACCTCACCCAAGCACACGACATGATCGTTTACTGGGAAAAGGTGAAAAGATGCTTAAAGCAACCAGGGCGTGACAAAGGCGTGAACGACCAAATTAATGCCCTGCCAAGACTGGCACCCTGCATAACAAGCTATGGTCACACCCACCCCATTCACCCACCCTTAGTGTGACAACAACAACCCGCAGCCAGCGGACTGTTCCTGCAACATTTCCCGCCTTACTGCCACTGCCACTGCCACTGACAACCAAACTTGCCAACACTTCCATGCAAAATGTTTCGTACCACCACTCATACCCCTCCAACCTCCCGTTCACGGCACCTGGTCCCATGACCGACCACATGCTGCGTGTGGGAGTGAACTTTCTAAAATATGTCCCTGATGTCTTCACAGCGCCAAAGCTTGTACTGCCACAGGGCCAAAAGGGGGGTGAACTGATATACACCCACGACACACCATGTGCCAAACACCATGGCACCAGAATCACGCATGAGACATTAAAACAAGTGTCGCACTGGCCCAGCATGCAGCAAGATGTGGCAGAGCACGCCAGAGGATGTCAAGTTTACCTCCACGTCCAGACTGCAAACGCAAAGCACCGAGCTTCACTGCAAAACCGAGGAATCACATTTCCACGGTCAGTCGACCAGAAAGACTGGACGGTAAAACCTCCTCTGATGCTCATGGCCATCACAGACACGTACAGAAGTCAACTCAGGTGTTCCCACGGAACTACTGATGGCACGGCAGGTGCCACTGCCGTTGCACCTGTACCAACCAGGAGACTTGAGTCTCATCACAGCCTGCTCCCCTCATCAGCATCACAACAAGCTCCGCCTACAACTGAGAAAGCAACTCGCAACACAGAGCCAAACCCTGCAAACCACCTGCAAATCCTGGAAAGGTATTGCAGTGGTTCTCCGCACTCACAGTTTCCTGCTGATCCAAACTGCGAACTCAAGGAAGCAACTGTTACAGTCCTCCAGAATAACTTTGCCCAAAATCAGCTGGTTATAGCTCGTTGACGACCTGCTGCGAGAAATTAGCTTCTCTATGGACAGAGTGGCTATGAATAGGATTATCCTACACAAAGTGTGCTGGACTTGCTATGTTCTGACAGCAAACTGTGAACCCTCTTCAAGGTGGGGCAAGTAACACCATGCCAAGAAACACACCTCAGTGTGGTAGCCCACACAACAGCAACCCACGGCTGTGCCCGGCTCCCCACTTTCGCAGGTGTGGTTTCACCAAAGACTTTCAGTACTTCTGCCCAAACCAGCTCTTCCTCAGAAACCACACTGAAGGAATGGGCCGGTTGCAGCCCATGACCAGCAACACGCTGCCCCGGCCAAGCCTCGCACCCCAGTTATCGGACACAAGCCGAGACTGTGGGTGATCGACTGCTCATCCAAACCCCTACTCATGCTGCCATCCTAATCTACAATCAGCACAACACCGCCACTCGTGTCAGCCTGCCCAATCCAAGTAAGTGGATCCAGGTACCCCTGGGTTCCATCCTTCACCGCAGCCATCTGGCGGTGCACTGTCTCTCAAGCAAAGAGGACCAGTCAGAACTGGAAATCCCATCCCCCAGGGATCACCATCACACCTTAGATCCAGGAATGGAACTGAGGATTGACAAAGGGGGTCCCAGCTAAGTGACAGTACTCCTATTGATGCACCCTCCAAGCACTCCTGTCCTGACCAGCCACCTAAAGCCCAAGCTTGGACTCCTGCCAACACAACCGTTGCCTCTCCATGGCAATCAAGTACTCACTCGCCCTGGGCCTGGCCTCATCCTATCCCAAGGGATCAAGGGATGCAAGAATCCATGGACAGGTGCTTATCTGCTCTCCCTCAAGGACCAGTAGGAACCACCTGCTGCATGACCATCCGGATCCATGTGCCATCGAACTTGGTTACCGTCCAACGAAGTCCGCGCAGGAACTTCGTTGGCCGAAAGGGGGAATCTGTAACGTCTGGATGGATCCGTTCAGAGTCAATAAACTTTGGAGTTTTCAGAATGCTTTTAACCTGATGAACTTTGTTTCTTAATCACTAAATCGGCTCCGAACAGTCTACTAAAGATGAGCCCACTTGACACCTTTGTTGCCCTCCGAGGTAACACAGCAGGCCCAATTTCCTTGCTCTTAGGACATCAAAGGGGCCCCTCATGTGGACTATGGGCCAGATCCACATTCCAGCACCCACACACTGGCACACAAAAAAACACACACAGACACACATACAGAAACACACAAACATAAATTTTTAACTGTATATATATCCTACCACTATGCTGAAATATATTTCATATATTTTAGGGCCTATGCATGTTTCCTAGTGTTTAAATTAGTGTATTTGTGCTAGTGTGCATTTTAACGATATAATTTTGTCTGTAAACCATAACTTCTTGTCTATGCCTTTCTAATCTGGCGAGTTTGGTCTCTCCGTAAAGCTCCGGACTCGAGCTATTTACTGAGGTGGGTCACATGGCTGACATATGCATTTTTCTATGTGTTTAATGATACTGTGAAGAAAGCACTCGATCTCGAAATCCGGTCTGATGGCCACTAAGTATGCAATTCATCTAGGAGACCAAACCAAGGAACTTTGCCCGCCAGATAGTGCTGCGCATCTATTGGCCGCTACAATTCAGGAGGTGTGTTAGTTTGGGGTTTCCATAAAAAACAACAACACACACCTTTTCTTTGTTCTCCGGTGACCTCCCGATCGTCTCGTGCACGTCTCCCCGGACGCCTCAGGTGACCGCGCTTCCCAACCACGCGCGCAGCTCGGGAGGACCACTTCCTTTCTCTCTCTCTCTCTTCGGTTAAGTTACTTAAGTTTAAACCTCTTTTGAAAACCCCGCCGGAGAAACCCTCTCGGAAAGGACCAAGCCAAGCGCGTTGAAACTGCTACTCACGGACTTGAACCAATAAGCAAGTATTATCATTTACCTTAAATTTGTCTAAACTGATTTCTGTGCTGGCTCTCTCAAAAGGGTTTAACTGTGTAATTTGCCATTCTTTGATCATCTTTCTTTCCCTGTCTTTCTTCATTTTCATTCTCGTGTATATATATGTGTATTCTTGTATATATTTTAGATGTAACCTCTGTATTCGTAGTGCATATATTAAAACGTTATTCACGCTCGATTGTTTGTTTGTTCTTTCAGCTGAAAACCAAGTCACTTTAACGTTTTCGATCGCTTTATGCTTTGAAACAAGTATTTTCACGGCCAGAGAATAACTCTGTTTATAATTCTGTGAGGGACTTAGTTTGCTGGACAAACGAACAGTTTCTCTAAATAATTATTAAACCAGAACTAATCATATATGTAATTGATTATAATTCGTTGTAATTGATTCACAATGTTTAATTCCCGTTGGGTCGATATATGAATCATAATTTATTCATACCTTATGAATTATTATATTCATATTCATCCAATAAATTGTAATAACTGACGACCGCTACATTCGTTACAATATGCTGAGAACGGGTAAGTAAGGTTTACATTCCAACACAGTTCACACATGAAAATAGCCAAATGCAATGTGAAAAGCCTTGTGGAATCACTTTCTGATATTTCAAATTCCGATGAGTTGAGTCAATTAGGTTCTTCTACATTAGTAATATTTAAAGGAGTGTGTATGTATACATATATAAATATTCAAAAAAATTGACTCAATGGACCGAAATATGTGACCACACTGCTGTTGGCCACTGAATGGTTTTGCACAATTTGACAACTAGTTTCTATGGTAACTGCATTAATTAAATATGTACGCATGCCATATTTAACTGCACATTGCTCCTCACTTACTATTTCACAGATAAATGCATTTTTAATGTATATTTACCACAAATCTTTCAAAATGGTGGTGCCAAATACTTTTTACACGCCCCCTTGTGGTCAGCTCTATGACTTCATTTTTAGAAAATGGGTTGCAGTGAAATAAATCACAGTGTAAATGAAATAATATAATTGTGAATTATAGATAGAGAATAGGACATTTTAGAATAAGAGCAGGACTTTCATTAGTCACCCACTATCAGCCACTCACTGTTAATTCTGTTCATATAAACATGTCTGTACAGGCCTTTTAGGGGCTCATCAGTGGTGTGGATGAGCAGAGTAAAATGTAAATTTTAAATGTTAAATCAACTGTAATGAATGCTAAAGCCAATGGTAATGATGTACATCAAGCTTTGGGCATTGTAAACTGTCAATATATTTGCATTGTGATTTGGTAATTATATAAGATTCATTATGTTTAAATAAAATTAGCATTAAGTTCTGTGTTCTCATAATCTCTTGCAGGTTTTTTTTTACCATTCTGAAAATGTACCATTTGACTTTTCAGTTATTCTTTCTGTAGGTTACATTGTTGAACTAGTGGCAGAAAATGAAGTAGGTCTGTCTCAATTCACATACTTCTTTTACAGGCTGTATCTAAAATCGCCCCTATATTGCTTATCACTATCCCTACACTACTCCACTAATATAGCCACCGAATGAGTGAATGAAAATGATGAGCGATTGAATGAGTGCACTCAGTATGCACACTATGATTACGCACACTGCTTTAAATTAATGCCTCACAAATAATAGGGAATAGGGGCGGAATACAGACACATCCATCTGTTTAACCAATTCATTCAATTAGGGGTGTTTCAATTCCAGGTTTTTCGGAGAGTCGAACAACTCCCACACTGGACTCCATTTACCTTACATCAAAAAGGGCAGGAATGAGATTGCAGTCATTACACACATTTTTTTTTTTTTATTCCCCTACACAAAGCTTTCAATTACCCTTATTAAAACAACACACTTTAGTATGACCATCCAGTTAGTCCAATTTAGGCAGTAGCTCCTCTCTGCAGAACATGACATGCAGGGGGTGGAGACATGTAGGTTTAGGGATGTTTAAAGTGGGAGGAGTTGGATCCAGATCCAGGGGGTAGAGATGGGTAAGTTTATGGATCAGGGTGGACGGGTAGGCTAGGATTTTAATGGGTGGAGTTGGATCCAGATCCAGGGGTGAGACATGTAGTTTAGGGATGTTTAAAGTGGGTTGGAAATCCAGTCCAGGGGGGGCGATGGGTAAGGTTAGGGATCAGGGGGGTGGAGGGAGGTCAAGGGGGTGGAGTGGGGTAGTTGGGATCGGGGGTGGAGACGGGGGTAGGCGGGTAGGCTGGGATGTTTAAAGTGGGGAGGAGTTGGATCCAGATCCAGGGGTGGAGACATGTAGGTTTAGGGATGTTTAAAGTGGAAGGAGTTGGATCCAGATCCAGGGGGAGGAGATGGGTAAGTTAGGGAGCAGGGGGTGGAGACATGTAGGTTTAGGGGGTTTAAAGTGGGAGAGTTGGATCAGATCCAGGGGGTGGAGATGGGTAAGTTTAAGGATCAGAAGGTGGAGACGGGTAGGTTTAGGGATGTTTAAAGTGGGTGGAGTTGGATCCAGATCCAGGGGGTGGAAGACATGTAGGTTAGGGATGTTTAAAGTGGGAGGAGTTGGATCCAGATCAAGGGGGGAGGAGACTGTAGTTATAGGGATTTTAAAGTGGAAGGAGTGGATCCAGATCCAGGGGGTGGGAGAATGTAGGGTTTAGGGATGGTTAAAGTGGGAGAGTTGGATCCAAGACCAGGGGAGGAGATGGGTAAGGTTAGGGTAAGTTTAGGGATATTAAAGGGGAGGAGTGGATCCAGATCAAGGGGAAGGAGTATTGGGTAAGTTTAGGGAATCAGGGGGTGGAGCGGGGTAGGTAGGAGGTTTTAAAGTGGTTGTTTGGAGTTGGATCCAGATCCAGGGGGTGGTGGAGAAGGCGGTTTAGGGATATTGAAGTGGGAGGAGAGGAGTTGATCAGATCAAGGGGGTGTGGAGATGTGTAGGCTAGGTTATGTCAAGTGGGAGGAGCTGGATCTGGATCGACCCCCGGGTGCTAGTGTTATGCAGTGAAGGATCATCTAATTTAGAGATGACCATTACATCGAAAATGGTAGCTCTCAATGAGGAGTAGCTCCGGTCACCTACATTGCGATACATGATTTTTACAGAGAGAAAAAGTCATGAGAAACACCGTCGAATATATGTCTTTTATCCAAAGACGCTTTATCCAAAGGACTTACAAATGAGGAATCTTTATGATTCATCGTAAAGAGGCAAATAAACAGAAGTGCTCACAATACAAGTTTCAGACATTGCTTAGAGTAGCATAAGCTAGAATAGGGGAGGATTAAAGGAAGGTGAAAGCATCTTTTTTAAATGATTAAGTGATAGGTTAAGTGCTCACGGAAGAGATGTGTTTTCAGCTGTCTTGTTGATTATGAACACATTGGATTAATAGCATAACATCAAACTACAAAGCTGGCATGGAGGTATGTATAAAGTCAATATGACTGTTATTTATTTCTAAGCTACATGTAGGATAAAAGTATGTGACAAAGTTGTTTCTGCGACATGGTGTAATACATCAGTGTCTGAATTCCTCACTTCATCTTGGTAAGATATAAGTCAACATCTAAACTGTGAAATGAATTCTGGGATAGGCTAGGCTGCGAAGGATCCATCCGTTAGCTACGTCCCAATTCAGAGGCTGCATCCTTCGAAATCCGCATTCGAAGGGTGATTGTGTTACAGCAGCACATCAATGGCTGTCCCAATTCGAAGGCACCTTCAAATGCATCCTTCATTTCACGGGCAATGAAGGATACAAGGGACGGATCCTTCACACACTCACACCCCCCAAGCTGTCTTACCTAGTTACTCGATAAAAACGTACATTCTCAAAACTCACGTTTTCCCTATGGTTGTGTGTAATTTACGTTGTAGAACAAAACATTAAAGTATTTTACACAAAAATCAAAAACCCCTTTATAAAACCCCATAGGAAAATCTTGCAAGGAACCAGCGGCGAATTAGGCACCGTTTACACTAGTGCGTTTTCGTTTTAAAATGAAAACGATCCTGGTCTACACTGGCGTTTCCACAGTTTTAGAAACGATCTCAGTCAACACTACACAACCGAAAACGCATGTCACATGACCGTTCATGCACACTGGGCATGCGCGTACAAGTGTAAACAGTTGCCACTTGCGCATGCTGCAGTATTAAAAAAAATGCTGAGTTTAACTGCACAATGGATGCTAAAAATGACAACAAAGCCAGCAAAGCTTGCAGTTCAGTCTCCATGTTACACGGTCATCAAGGATGCGCAGAGAGAACATGCCATCGTTTTCAAAGTCGGTCCGTTTGCACTGAAACGCAACCCCGGCGTTTTCAAACTAAAATGGGCTCTGCAGCGTTTTAGAAATTCTCTGTTTTTGACGGTCGAAACGCCGGAGTAGCCTAGTGTAAATGACAGGCGTAGCTGTAGCAAAAGTTATGCCTTTTAAAACTAAGGGGCTGTTTACACGACACGGTCGTGTAAGTTTTATGAGGTTTGGCCATTCATTTACATGACAACGGCATTTTGGTGGCCTAAAAATGCAAACTTTTGAAAACAGGTTTCAAAGTGCAAGTTTTTATAAACGTCTCCGTGTAAACAACAAAAACGTGAATCTGTGAAAACGATTACGTCATGCACAGGCGCATTAGTCTATAGTCTTTTATCGCCATCTAATGGCCTGCCAGCAGAATACTGCATTTTAGTCGTTTACACGGATTCGTATGATAGGCCTTTTTCACAAGAATCGGAAATCACGTGACGCGGGGTAAAGTTAGTTCCGCTATGGGTCTATTCAAGGGGTCACATTCAAGCATTTATAACTAATCCTCCTGATCGATTAAAATCTAAGACATAATTTCCAACACCACACTGTACACAACTATCAGTCTTTGCATTTAAGTTGCAACAGCACAATAATACTGTGCATAATACACACTTTAAGATGATGACTACAGGAAAATATGAGTGAGAGATGACTGAAGTGTTTTATATATATATCCAGAAAGGAAATATCCAGGGTGCGAGCGGGTCCTGCGTCATGAATCAGAGGAGTTTAACAGTTTAACTGCCATCACTTCGGAAAATTATTTATTAAATTACTCTTAATGAGAAGCTTCTTGTAGTCGCACCAATAATTCGCCAAGAACGTTAAACATTTTCATGACATTTAATTTGTTAAAAGACTTTGATTCCCGATGCTGGTTCTGACGAGGCTATCTATCACTGTAACGGGGAAAAAAACTTTTACACTGCCGTGGATCATTACGGAAGCCAAAAAACCCGGAAGTGTGAAATTGGCCTATGGGATCACACTACTTGATCGTTTTGACAATGGTGTCGTCTGTACGCAAACTCGAAGGAAAAACTTCTCCATTTTCTGTAGTGTAAACGTACCCTAAAACACACTAGTGTAAACGGGGCCTTTCTGACATCATACCTGCAAGCAGCCTATACCTAGAATGCGAGCATTTGGCTTTAAAAAGGTGTTCCAATAAATAGGCAAGAATAAACCTGGTGTTCTCTATAATTCCTGTTCTTTACGACAACAAAACACTTGTAATCACGGGACTTCAGAAGGGGGAAATAGGACATTTCCGATAGCACGTTAGGCAGCATTATAGTTGGACTCTGCCTGAAAAAGTGATGAATCTGGAAAAGAATGCTGAAGAAACAAGCAGTTTAGCATAATGTAACATGCTCTTAATGCTATAGTGTTACCAAAAATATTCTAGCATTTCATTCCTGGGTCATGAATAGATAAGACTTTACTGTATGTATGACTATGCATTCTCCCTCACACAATCACAATATGAAAAACATTTACAATAGAACGAATTAATAATAATCAACAACGTTTTTACCTCTAAGATATTTTAGCTATTGTTAGTTTGATGTTTAATGCGTGTAATTATTATATTTTTCTCGTTTAAACATTGTCTGTAATCCATAGCCAATCAGACAACACCGACGAAGCATCCACAGTGATGTTATGGCCAAAGTGATTGTCAATCATCACCGTTACCGCCCCAATCCCATGATGCTTCACGTTAGAATACATTTCTACACTTGTGTTTCGAGTTAATTTAGCGTATTAACCAACAAATATATCTATAATCTTGTACAATAGATTATACAGTATATAATGAATTGGGAATTGTAAAGCATACTAAAAACTAATCGTTGTTTTGACTGGCCATGTATTTGTTACCCTCGCTGAGACACCCTGTCTCCCAGAATGTGAGGTCCAGTCAAAAAAACAACAGATTAAAAAGGGTATCTGCCGTGACTGGCATAGCTGTGGAAGGGATTCTCTGACACAGTTACGGAATCGCTATCAAGAGATTTCGGATGCACAATTTTTAAAACTCGGAGCTGCAATGACCGTTGTTCTTGGCGCTCCAATCTTAATGTTAAAGAAAGATTAACCAGGGAAGAATAATTTACTTGTAATTTCTGTGAATTATGTGTGTATCTGTTTGTCTATAAACGGTTTATTTTTTCCCAGTAGAAAAGTATTAGATTTACACTTTAAGTGTGAGTTGTATAGCGTTTGTGAAGGTTTTTAAGTGGTAAACGAAAATAGACCTTTTGAAAAATTACTGCAATTGGTTTAAGATGATTGTATGAGGGGATTACCATATTCATATACAACGCATACATACTCTTATTGTACTCCAGCTACTCAATTTTGATTATTTAATGGAGATTGGGGGGGATTTCCAATTTGTATATTAGTGCCTAGTTGAAACAAACTCCAAAAGGTAATACAACCCACAGTTATTGTAATTCCTCATATTAATATTTAATGGACTTTCAAGTGCTTGTAGATACCAGGCTAAGGAATTAATAAGTTTAAACAATGATACTGATATCAGTGTACAAAAATCTCCATTCAATTGAAAACATGTTTTCAAGTTGTGCTCCACGCAAGCAGACGCAGTATTTAGCGGGTGAAATGCTTTACCTCAGACTTATTATCGAAACAGTGGCTTTTTAAAGTTTTAAACTGTACCATAACATCACAACTACTTTATATGACACTGGCAATCCCATGAACCGTGTTTATTTTAATACGAGCAGTCCTGTGTGTACTGTAAAGTCTCTCATGGCTAGAGCTGGAACAGGGATGAGCTTGAGCAGGAAGTGTAGCTCAACAAACTGCGCATGTTCACTCAAAGCCTCTCGCTATGTAAGGATGACACCGACCGCGATCTAAACGGTAAGGCCAGTCCAGCGCATTTCATCATCTCAAATGTAACGGTTAAACGTGACTGCACAGCGGAGAACTTCGACAGAACGTCGACTAGAAGTGTTCGCGGCTCGGGTGGCAGCAGCAGCCCCCTCGAATGGCGGAGGAGCGTCTTGTCGTTTGTGTGTGTGCGTCCCGCCGCACGGGAGACGTCATGAGAACAGAACCCCGCGGCGCGACGCCAGCGCGTCATTTAGATACAGTCCGCCCGTACGGCCAGTGAATGCTTCCTGAATTAGCCGCGCTTGAGGTGTTTTAGAGTGGGATGTTTGTTTGTAAACACGCATTCACCCACAAACAAACAAGCAGTGAAATGAAGGTGTGTGTTAGCATAGCGCGTTAGCATCACGAACAGCAGATGTGTGAGAAAGAAAGGCGCAACATGAAGAGCTAAAATGCTAACTGAATTAGCAACCCGAAGAACACAACACTTCTAAAAGTGCAGTCGCTTAGAAACATTCACCATGGCAACCAACACAGTTTCCCACAATTACGATAGTTAGCACGGTTTTGTCGCTACTGTTAAATCTAATAAATACATGAGTGGTCTCTTTCAAACAGCGCAATACTTTATTCATTAGGTAAATACATTTTTAACCACAGGTGGTTCTTAATACAGTCACTAAACTATGGTATTTTGACGGAATCTTTTGTTACCATGGTAAACAGAAGAGGTAGTCGTGTCATGGTACAGTGATGTCAGATAGTAATTTACTAGTTATGAGGCTGTGTGTGTCAATATTCATGTACCGTGGTATTTTACTCATAGAATACCATGGTATGCGACTATGGGTTAAATCAAAACGTGGTACCACCATGTGCCATCGTTTCGTTTAAAGCCTTCATTAGACAAGATGAGCCCTAATGTGATAAACTGACTGATCATATATTAAGTTATATATTATATAGTTATATAATATATAGATATAATATATGTGTGATATAACTTGTCTATTATATATATATAGATATTTGTATATAGTAAGATATGTGTGATTATATAGTGTATTATATGGATGTTTATTGTATGTATGTATATATGTATATTAATGTATATGTATGTATATGTCTGTTTATATGTATATATGTATATATGTATATGTATATGGTATATATATAGTATATATAGATGTATATTATATCTATGTCTATATATCTATATATATGGTATCTCTATATGTGTATATGTATATCTGTATATATAATGTATAATATATATATATATATATAGGTTATATATTATATCTATGTATATATGTATAATGTATGTATATATATATATATTTATATATGATATATATATGATTATATGTATGTATATATATATGTATATATATTTGTATGTATTATATATATTTTGTATGTATATATATATATATATAGGATGTATATATATGTGTATATGTATGTAATATATTATATATATACTAATATATATATATATATATATATATATATCTATATATATATATAATGTGTGTGTGGGTAAAAGCACACTATTTCCCGACAACAGTAGAAATTGTTCTTTTAATTGAAAATGGTTCATATAAAACACTTAGTTTTAGTTGATATAAACCATTTTTTTAAGTGTATTTTGTAGTTTTCTATTTGTTTTTTAAATATGGAAATACTTGGTCATGTACAGTGCTTTACTGTTGAAAGTCACTGTTTAAAGGTCATTTTTCGTCTCTGGCCATTTTAAACATGAATGGACCACTGCTTTAGGTTTGGTTAACTTAACTGGTTATGGTGCGTTTCAAGTCATGTCGGAAAAATCGTATTTACGAGCAGAACCGACATTGAACGCCACCACAATGTCGTAAATACCCGTGGAAGCTCGTATTTTCTTTAAGCTCCGTCTGTACGAGTTGGGGCGTGTGTCAGTCAGAAACATGAAACATACCTCATACTTACAGGTATTTAGCAGTGACATTGTCAGGCTTTTCTATTTACAACGAAGTAAGCTGATTACCAAAAAAAAAAAAAAATACGATAGAATCGCAATGTAAAAATGTAATGTAACAATAAAGTTTACAATGGCTTCATAAATTAATTAAAAAACATAAAAAAGCAACATACAACTAATGCACATTCTTTGCTCTACATTTTCTAGAAGCAGAAGTGTTGTGTAATTAATTTAGAGAAGGCACACCGCCAACATACTCCGACGAAAGTGACTTGAACGCACCTACCGTCGTACACACGACTTCCCACCTCGTAAATACGAACTTCCCAGGAGGACTTGAACGCGCCATTAGTCTTGGAGTAAAAAAAATGTTTGAATGGACATTTTCCTTATTTGAATATTATGTTCTTAAACACTATCTTGTAGATTGGCCTTATCATACAGTACACATTCACTTGTTCATACTGAATTAATGTTACAGATGACACCACTGTATAATCTGTTGTTTATTACTGTCTGAGATCTGAGTTACCCTCATGGAGATACCCTGACACATTTAGTGGGTCTTCCAGTTAGGGGTTGTGAAAGATTAAAAAGGGTATCTGCTGTGATTGGCATAGCTGTGGAAGGGATTTTCTGACACAGTTACGGAATCGCTATCAAGAGATTTCGGATGCACAATTTTTGTAACCTGAGGCTGCCATTGATCGATGTTCTTGGCGCCCTGGTTTATTACTGTAAAGAGAAGAAGAACAAAATAAAAACATTAAATGTTGAAGTCCATAATGGTGTTGACATTTTCCATTCCGACTTGGTTCATCTTTGTTTGTGTGTAATGTTTTATGTGGTTCTGTTGATTAAGAGGTGGAGCAAGTATATAATGTTTTTTGAATAACAATGACGAAATTAATTGTAAGGCCAGGACCTTGTATTAAAGGGTTAGTTCACCCAAAAATTGAAATTATGTCATTAATTACTCACCCTCATGTCGTTCCACACCCGTAAGACCTTCGTTCATCTCAAACACAATTAAGATATTTTTGATGAAATCCGATGGCTCAGTGAGGCCTGCATTGCCAGCAAGACAATTAACACTTTCAGATGTCCAGAAAGCTACTAAAAACATATTTAAAACAGTTCATGTGACTACAGTGGTTCAACCTTAATATTACATAGCGATGAGAATATTTTTGTGCACCAAAAAAAAAAAAAGAAGTATTTTCAACAATGTCTAGTGATGGCCGATTTCAAAACACTGCTTCGAAGCTTTACAAATCTTTTGTTTTGAATCAGTGGTTCAGAGCACCAAAGTCATGTGGTGACTTTGGCAGTTTGATATGCACTGATTCGAAACAAAAGATTCGTAAAGCTTTCAAAGCAGTGTTTTAAAAAAGTATTCTCGTCACTTGGTAACTGACATTCTTCCAAATATCTTCCTTTGTGTTCAGCAGAACAAAGAATTTCATACAGGTTTGATGCCGAGTAAATTACGAGTTTTCATTTTTGGGTGAACTATCCCTTTAAGAAAATTAAATATGGTCAATGTTGAGTTTAAATGTGATTGACATATCAAGCAAAACATCTTCTGAAATATAATCAGTAGTTTAACGGAATATCATGCATATTATTATTATTATTATTATTATTATTATTATTACTATAAACACTACCGGTCAAAAGTTTGTAATAATTACGATTTTGAACAAAGTCTCCGTTGAAAGAATTCTGTTCACAATGGCTGCATTTATTTGATTAAAAATACATCAAAAATACATTAAAAATACATCAAAAACTATTATATTGTGAAATATTATTACTGTTTTATAACTGTTTTTTAATATATTTTAAAAAAGTAATGTATTTATGTGATGGCAAAGCTCAATTTTCCATTATAGCCATTACTTCAGTCTTCAGTGTCACATGATCCTTCAGAAATCATTCTAATATGCTGATTTGGTGCTTAATTATTATTGATACTCAGTTATAATAATAATAATAATAATCTTAATTATTACAAACTTTTGACTAGTATAGATAAAATATTCACCAGGTATTTCATATTCCTCAGTGTTGAAGGAGAGTGCGGGCTATGGCAGAGACAGAAGTCACTGTGTCCGTGGAGGACATGGTGGTGATGAAGAGCACAGAGGAAGAGGATGTGGAGCCTGACAACCAAAGCAAGACTCAAATGATCCTACAGCTGCAGCCCATCACAGCTGGGTAGGTGTGAGGACCTTAAACTAGACAGCTAGGTATATCAAAACACACAAGCATGCAATAGACAAACACTTTACATCTGTCATATTAAACAAAGGACCAAAACAGCTTAATTCTTGGGAGTATACAAGTGGAGCTTGATGTTATAGATGGATGTTTTATGTTTTAGGCTTGGAGATGAAAGCAGTGAGACAGATGCTGCAGTTGTGGCAGTGGAGACACAAGGTAAACATGTCCCAAAACTTATTAGTGATACTTTTCTTCTTTGCATTATGACAGTGGGTTTTGCACAGCCAAGTATCACTCATATGTTCTTTATAAAATGTAGTCAAGTAGTTTAAACAGTCATTAATTCACATAATAACTAGACAGTAATCTCACTGTGGTTTCCTGCAAACGCATCTTAGCTGTAAAAATGCTGTAAGGTCTGTCTGCTCAAATTTATCAGCTCTCTCCAAGCAGCGGATTACGCTTCAGTTTGTGTCACAAATGCACCTTATGCAGTTTTCCCCATAATAAACTGTTGTGTGTGTGTTATGTGCAGATGAGGCATCTGCTGAAGGAGAGGATTTGGAGCTTGGTTATCCCATTACATGCGGCGAGAGTAAAGCCATCCTTCTATTCAAGAAGTTTGTCTGCCCAGGAATCAATGTCAAATGTGTGAAGGTTGGTGTTGTGTAGACCTTAATGCTGCAGATACCAGTTGTTAATGTGTTTTAATGTGGCTTTCTCTGTTTCTCTGCAGTATGAGGATCAGTTGATTAGTCCAAAGCAGTTTGTGCACATGTCGGGTAAAGCCACCTTGAAGGACTGGAAGCGAGCGATCCGGATGGGTGGGGTTATGCTCAGGTAATAAGCATTCTGGGTGTGTTCAGATCAGACCTCAGTGTCAGCTATCAATGTTAGTAGTTTTTAATGTGTCCCATTACAGTATTGATAGCCTTTTTCAGGCATATCATATATTTTGAATGTATTTATTTTTTTGGTGCCACTTTATATTAACTCTTTCCCCGCCAGCATTTTTGAAAAAAGTTGCCAGTCAGCGCCAGCATTTTTGATAATTTTTACTAAATTTTCATGGCCCCCAGAATATTTTGTTGTATGAATATCTGAACATGCAATACATTAAAATAAAGAACAGAGCCTCTACTTTTAATCAAAAAATCTGTTTAATTCTAACTTAAAGCATTCTTTTTTTTTCATCCACAAGTGTCATAAAAAAAAAGAGCAAAAAGCAGAGAAAATCGTATTTTTATCAAACACTACATCTGAATCATATTCAGTACGATGATCAAAGCATAGATGCAGTAGATCCCTTCCTTCAACACCCCCAAAGCTTGCATAGTCGTATACCACTTCCTGGATTGACATTTCACTCAGTAACATTAGGCAGTTTTTCATTTATATACTGTTATTGTTGATGATCTCATTATTTTTCATTTGCATGTGCTTACATAAGAGATTGATCGTTTCTGCGCCTTCCTCATCTGTGCTTTTGTTCGGGAGAGTCTGTACTTATTCAGATGATGTGTAATAGCGCCCCCGAGTGTATAACAGTGAAAACATGGAAACCCGGAAAATTCTGTGTTTGGCAGGGAAGCGTTTTCTCAAAAATAATGGAAAATTCCATGTTTGGGTTAGTTCACCCAAAAAAGAAAATTATCCCATGATTTACTCACCTTCAAGCCATCATCTTCTTCCAGACAAACACAATCAGAGATATATTTAAAAATATCCTGGCTCCTCCATGCTTTATAATGGTAGTGAACAGGGGCGTGTTTTGAAGCCCCCCCAAAAATGCATCGATCATAAAAAATAATCCATATGGCTCCAAGGGTTAATAAAGGCATTCTGAAATGAAGCGATGGGTTTTTGTAAGAAAAATATCCATATATATAATACTTTATAAAGTAAATTAACTAGCTTCCGGCAAACAGCCGTATGCATCGATTTGCAGCGGAAGAGGAACCCCTGGCCCAATGCATGATGCAATGACGAACGCGGAAACACAGAAGATAGAGCAAAACAAAACACCGGTCACAAATCAGAAGTCTAAAATGAGTAATTTTAAGAGAAATGTCAGATAATTTAGATATAAGAGAAGAGGAGCTTGAATTTGTTGCCCAGCCATATTTTTTTAAATCACGAGAGGCGTCTAAGCTTACGCTACTCCTACATCCTGTGTCATACATCGCGTTAGGGGTTACTCATTTGCTGCGAGTCGACATGCACAGTATACATACGGTCTTCTAGCGGAAGCTAGTTATTTTACGTTATAAAGTTTTAAGATATAGTAAGATATAGGATATAGTTCTTACAAAAACGCATTGCTCCTTTATTAACCACCTGGAACTGTATAGATTATATTTATCATGGATGGATGCATTTATTTTGGGCTTCAAAACACGCCCCTGTTCACTCCCATTATAAAGCTTGGTAGAGCCAGGATATTTTTAAATATACAGTAGGTACGGAAAGTATTCAGACCCCCTTAAATTTTTCACTCTTTGATATATTGCAGCCATTTGCTAAAATCATTTAAGTTCTTTTTTTCCTCATTAATGTACCACAGCACCCCATATTGACAGAAAAACACAGAATTGTTGACATTTTGCAGATTTATTAAAAAGAAACACTGAAATATCACATGGTCCTAAGTATTCAGACCCTTTGCTCAGTATTTAGTAGAAGCACCTTTTGATCTAATACAGCCATGAGTCTTTTTGGGAAAGATGCAACAAGTTTTTCACACCTGGATTTGGGGATCCTCTGCCATTCCTCCTTGCAGATCCTCTCCAGTTCTGTCAGGTTGGATGGTAAACGTTGGTGGACAGCCATTTTTAGGTCTCTCCAGAGATGCTCAATTGGGTTTAAGTCAGGGCTCTGGCTGGGCCATTCAAGAACAGTCACGAGTTGTTGTGAAGACACTCCTTCATTATTTAGCTGTGTGCTTAGGGTCATTGTCTTGTTGGAAGGTAAACCTTCGGCCCAGTCTGAGGTCCTGAGCACTCTGGAGAAGGTTTTCGTCCAGGATATCCCTGTACTTGGCCGCATTCATCTTTCCCTCGATTGCAACCAGTCGTCCTGTCCCTGCAGCTGAAAAACACCCCCACAGCATGATGCTGCCACCACCATGCTTCACTGTTGGGACTGTATTGGACAGGTGATGAGCAGTGCCTGGTTTTCTCCACACATACCGCTTAGAATTAAGGCCAAAAAGTTCTATCTTGGTCTCATCAGACCAGAGAATCTTATTTCTCACCATCTTGGAGTCCTTCAGGTGTTTTTAGCAAACTCCATGCGGGCTTTCATGTGTCTTGCACTGAGCAGAGGCTTCCGTCATAAAGCCCCGACTGGTGAAGGGCTGCAGTGATGGTTGACTTTCTACAACTTTCTCCCATCTCCCGACTGCATCTCTGGAGCTCAGCCACAGTGATCTTTGGGTTCTTCTTTACCTCTCTCACAAAGGCTCTTCTCCCCCGATAGCTCAGTTTGGCCGGACGGCCAGCTCTAGGAAGGGTTCTGGTCGTCCCAAGCGTCTTCCATTTAAGGATTATGGAGGCCACTGTGCTCTTAGGAACCTTAAGTGCAGCAGAAATTTTTTTGTAACCTTGGCCAGATCTGTGCCTTGCCACAATTCTGTCTCTGAGCTCTTCAGGCAGTTCCTTTGACCTCATGATTCTCATTTGCTCTGACATGCACTGTGAGCTGTAAGGTCTTATATAGACAGGTGTGTGGCTTTCCTAATCAAGTCCAATCAGTATAATCAAACACAGCTGGACTCAAATGAAGGTGTAGAACCATCTCAAGGAATGTCAGAAGAAATGGACAGCACCTGAGTTAAATATATGAGCGTCACAGCAAAGGGTCTGAATACTTAGGACCATGTGATATTTCAGTTTTTCTTTTTTAATAAATCTGCAAAAATGTCAACAATTCTGTGTTTTTCTGTCAATATGGGGTGCTGTGTGTACATTAATGAGGAAAAAAATGAACTTAAATGATTTTAGCAAATGACTGCAATATAACAAAGAGCGAAAAATTTAAGGGGGTCTGAATACTTTCCGTACCCACTGTATCTCAGATTGTGTTTGTCTGAAAGAATATAGTCATATACACCTTGGATTGCTTGAGGGTGAGTAAATCAAGGGATAATTTTCATTTTTGGGTGAACTATCCCTTTAAAGGTGCAATATGTAATATTTTTGCAGTAAAATATCCAAAAACCACTAGGCAAGTGTTATATATTTTGTTCACTTGAGTACTTACAATATCTCAAATGTTTCCAACTATTTGTAAATCGTGAGAAAATTTCAATTGTAACCAAGGCTCCGGGATGTGTGAGGAGTCACCTGTCAGTGGCGTCATACCTGCGTTAACCCTCAGTCTGCCTCGGTTTCTGGTTTTATTTTGTAGAAACCATGGAAACACCAAAGACGCTTTAATATAATACACGTTTTAATACACAAGGGAACATCTGTTTTGATATATTTATAGACAGAAAACGAATTGTTGTTATATAGCTCAACTCGTCTTATTGTTTAAATTTGTGAAGTAGCTAACATAGCATAATCAGATGCAGCTTTATTTTTAGTAACAATAATACAGAATTTTCTCCATCATACAATACGTTTTAAAATTAATTGCATGCCATTTATCAACACAAGCCATCCAGTATTTAATATGATATTCTAAAATCGATCTATCTTACTGTAGTGTGTCTCAAACAAGTGTCTCACAGCAGCCGCCGAGCGAACGCACAGAGAAACATTATAACATCATTTTCAACACACTCAAATGTATCTAATATGATAAACAGAGCTGCGTTACCTCATACTCATGACTGGAAAAGCAGATGCGAAGCCGGCGACTGTGTCATAATAAAAGTCCGCTGCTTGTAAGCGCAATCACTCCAGCTCCTCGTTCAGCTCCCACGACATTCAGCCCTGCTCTGCTTCACACTACAGTAACGTTAATAATCACATCCATGAACATGATTTCTTCCCGAGTCCTATCCCTATTCTTTTGTACCATCCGTTTAGGTGAAGACCACATGTCCCAAGATTCCGCGCTCAAACTTGGCGTCATCAAGCTACGCCTTTGTTTTGAATAGGCCTCTAGCGACCTCTAGCGAACAAAATTCTTACATAGTGCACCTTTAAGTGGCTTTAACTGCTAAATTAATAATTTGATACAATGCACTTGTTGTGTACATACATGTTTTTTACATGGTACTTATATTTTAAAAATGCATGTAATTACAGCTGTAATTAATTTCTTTAGCTACATCTATAATTACGCTGTTAACCCTTTCCTTACACCTTAACCCACCCTTAAACCTACCCATACCACCAAACCTGTCCCTAAAACTTACCCATATCCCACCTTAATAGCAGCAAGTGTTGTGCGATTCAACATGAACACAATAAGTACATTGTACCTAACATTTTTGTGTACCTACATAGTAGTTAAAGACAGCTAATATCAATTGTGACCTTTTTTCTCCTTTGTAATGTTATGTAATTTTTTTTCTGCTTCAAAGTCAGTCATAATTTATTTTTTCATGGCCATGAGTAATGGCACTTTGCTGTGCAGTTTCACAAGTTGTTGATTTATTATGAGTCCAATATACAGCCCTAATGTTCAATAGTAACCTCATAAAACAATTTCCTCCAGAATATGCCATGCCATTCAGACTGTTCAGATCAGACTGAAAAAATCAGAGATCTTGTTAAAATGAACTTCAGCTACTCCAATGTTTTCTAAAGGTACAATCACAATAGCAAAATTAGCATTAGCACAGTGCGGCAAATTCACATGACCAAATTGAACATCAGTGAAGTCTGTGCAGGGAACTTTTTATTCGCCCTCATGCAAAACGATCGCAGAGTTTTTCCCGTGATTTTGTGATTGTTCCGATGGATCTGCAGAGCGCTAGGTGCTATACACGGAAAAGAACAGCACAAGCTTTGACAGCTTTTACTATATTTTACTCTTATCATGAGTTATTCCAGATGGATCACTGCCTGACATCAGTCTTTTTGCATTTTTGGGAGGAAAAGTTGCACAGTTTTCACAGAAAACTGATTTGTTACAATAGACCAATGAAAATTCCCCACTTTAACCCCTTTAGATTTTTTAATAAAAACAAATATTCTTCAGCTGAGTGTTAGTCATAACCTCTGAAAGCTCTGTGTGTGTCATGTAGGAAGATGATGGACTCGGGTCAGCTGGATTTCTATCAGCACAGCACTCTCTGCACAAACACCTGCCGCAGCACCAAGTTTGACCTGCTGATCAACAACACACGCTTCCCACCGGATGGCAGTGGGCTCAACACACCCACCACAGCTCAGGGTTAGAACACACACACACACACACTCACTCCAGCTGGGTGACATAGTTAGAAAATTATTTCTTGATATTTTTCAGGCTTTTGATTATTTTCCAATATTTTTGTTCAATATTCAATATTTATTTTATGCTTTAAATTGACAAAGGACTTATTTAAGTAGTGCCATCATTTTGAAAAGTAAAAAGTCTAGTCAAAATAGGGCTGGGCAAAAAATGATATCATATCGAGATCACAATAAAATGTACATGGATAACGATGATAAGCTCTGGACATTTTTACTCAATATGGATTAATCTAACAGCCTATCACAAAGCAGATGTAAATCTGTGTATATCAGTGCATGTCCCTAATAAGTGATATTTACGTGTTTCTGTGTGAATGAATGGCATGGTTTCACCTAATACGCAAACTCACACACATGTGACGCTCATGGTGTTTTCAGCGTCTGCCGTCTTTATATATGAGAACATGAATTCATGAACTTCATCTCTAGAGCTGCTTTGGGAGTCACTTCACAAGCTTTTCACTGTTTCATTTGAGTAAAACTGCCATCAAATACACACTGAAACCAAAAATCTAAAACTGAAAGATCTTCACGACAAGCCGTCAAAATAAACAAGAAATTATGACAGAAATGTATCACTTCTGTTTTCTATACTAAAATGAACTTCTCAAAGTATTAATAATAATAATAATAATTAAACCTGCAAGCAGCAATGAAAGGGCCCTTGCACCCAGGCCCACCACCACCCGTTGGAAAACAGTGAACAGTGGGCAACATGCATGTAAGCGAGTAAATACAGGAGAATTATGGCCAAGTCATTTCAAAGTGCCACACTTCCTGCTGCCAACAGGTGGCGCTTTGACCGTAACTGAATATTGCCATGTAGATGTCTTCAGGCCAGGACTATTATCAAACATGTGAAGTTTGGAGTAGATCGAACATTGTATACTACAACTTACTGTTTCATGGCGTTAATCGCATTAGCACTTAGATAAGTGTTTCATGATTTAACATGTTTCTGTTATGTTTGGTACTTCATGGCATATTGAAATGTGTTTCTGGGAGTGAATTAAAGTGTAAAGAATGCCATTTCCTGTTGCCAGCAGGTGGCGCTATGACTGAACTGAATATTGGCATGTAGATGTCTTTAAGCCAGGACTCTAATAAAACGGGAAGTTTGCGGCAGATCCAATATTGTATACCCAAGTTACAACAACTTCCTGTTTCATGGCGGAACATCGACCTTTGTCAGGCCGCCACGGACACGCCCTTCAGCGAAAACTCAAGATCTTTGCAATTTAATGTTGCAAAGGCCTTTAGATTAGACTGACCAAATATGATGATGATCTGATTAAAGCTCTAGGAGGAGTTTGTTAAAGTACAACGTGTGGAAATGGCAAAAACTTTTTGCAGAGAAAATTCAAAATATCTCACTTCTTTTTGGGTTTGCAGATTTTGCACCCAGGGGCTTTTTTGTAGGTATTGGGCTGTTACATCTGTCTACCGAATTACATACCTGTACATGAAACAAAGTGTGAAGGGCGCTTAATTGAAATTTTGTAGGTGGCGCTATCGAGCCATTTTGCCATACTTAATTCTTAAACCCATATCAGATGTAAATTTTCACCACTTCTGACGCGTGTGCAAAGTTTCATGAGATTTTGAGCATGTTTAGGCCCTCAAAAATGCAATTCATTTCGGAGAAGAAGAATTGGCCGAGCAATTACAATAGGGTCCTCACACCATCGGTGCTCGGGCGCTAATAATATTTCTAAGGAATAGCATACAACCAAGATATTTTTTCATCCATGTTTTAAATTTATAGTTCTATTGTGCAGCATCTTATTTGACAAAAAATAAAAATGCAATGTTTTGTTGTAAATTAATTGTTTTTATGAGAGACGCTTTTTATGATAAACAGGTTTAATATTGGCTTTTATTCACATACATAAACAGTGATCAGCGAACATAAACAGAAGCTCAACCAAACCTGCTTCATGTGCGAGAACAAACCTCTTCTGAAACCTCAAACGTGCTGTGTAACACATGACCTAGGCGTAATTTGCAGGTGGGACGGGTGAAAGACCACTTTTTGCCAGGGTCGATATCGTCCTTACCACTTTTTGAAACATCTCGTGGCGCAGATTTATCTAATACAAAAGAAACATCTCCAGTTGATTAGAAATTCATACGTTTGTGTTAAATAAGAGGCGATCTGGCACTTTAAAGTGTTGTTTTTGAAATCATGCTGAATGTGCTCGTTGGTGCTGTTATCATTGCCGCAAGTGTCCTCTTGCACTCGTGCACACTGCACAGTCTTCACACGGTCGAGCGCTTCAATCTATGCTGTTGCGGAGACTCTATCAGTTCCGGTGAAATCACAAAACAAAATGCACACAAAGTGTCCATGCTCTTTGTATACAATCACTGATGAACATCTTTGGTTTTAATGAGGAAAAAAAATAAAATAAACTATACAAGGGGGGATTAGAACCCAGAACCTCCGGCACGCTTGACAAAAATTCTACCACCGCACCGTTAGACCATGTCCACGGTCTTAACGCGGATCTACGTATTTATTCACTTACAATATATTGTAAGTCTATAATATTGTATTATAGTAGACAGTGCTTCCCACAGGTTTGAAATATACTTGTGGTGGTAGCCAGGCGAAAAATCCTCCTATTACCCACGGCACAAAAATGGTCTACTACATGTGACAAACAAATAATGTGTGATTTTTAACAGTATTTTTATTTAATTTAAATTAATTTTAATTACATAGCATATTACATTTAATTACATACTAATATTATGCATAATTATGCAAAATTACAGCATTTAAATGGTTCACCTTTTCCTATGTTCTCCTTGCTGTCATATAGTGTCTCTCTCAGTGAATGGGACACAGATTTTACTAGTAAAAATGTATAAAATGAATAATATATGTGTCAAATAATGTTCTTAGTCTTTTCTTCCTGTGGGGGAGACTACAATAATTTACTATGAATTAAATGGAAATCAAATTAAATACAATTTATTGTGTAACCAAAATACCAATAATGCCCAAAAGAAAAAGAAAAAACTTAGCGTGTGACTTTTAATTATAAACAAGTCCGAAATACACCGGGACTCTTATTTTGAAATGTCTGTACTATTGCAGGCTGATCCTTCAGATTCTTACAATCGTCTAAAACATTTTATATAAAGGCCATGAAGTAGACTTTGTAATAATTCATCAACTTGAGTTCATTAGCAATCGCTTCGCATAAATCGCTTTTCATTGATTGAGAATCACACTGAAGCAATCTGAACATAGAGTCTGAAGCGCTGTTGCGCGAGCTTGTAGAACGCGCAACAGCGCCGCCTTGTGACTTTGCAAAATGCAGCACCTGTGGGAATGTTAGCGGGAGTAAACAGTTCTGACGCACACATAACGAGCAGGTATGAAACGACTAGTTTATCGATCGCGGATGGTTTCATTATCTTGCGCGGATATAAAAGTATAAGAGGATAAAAATAATAAAAGCAAAAATGTGTCTCCAAATATACTTGGGCGGCCGTTATTATACGTGGGCGGCCCGCCCAAGTAAAGTCTATGTGTGGGAAGCACTGGTAGACGTAAGGATGAAACTATCACATTAATCACGCATTCTGTCAAATTTTGTGCATTTATTATTGTACATTTCTTATATTCAGGGCATGTTTCTGTGGGTAACGGAGGTCAGATGGCCACAGTAGAGGAGAAGAAAGAAGATGTGATTGGTACTGTGGAGTGGAACCCAGCCACCGTAGAAGCCTCAGAGAAAAGAGACACAGCTGATATCTCAGGTAAACACAGCAACAACAACAAAAAAAAAATTACAGAAAGTCCTGTGGTCAGTACTGCCCTCTTGAGTGCCATACCAGAGATGTTCACGAGTCTTTTATCTGGAGTCCAAGTCAAGTCTGAAGTCTTTTGTCACGAGTCTCGATTAAACAAACAAATAAATAAATAAATTCTCATACTCAAATCCTATTTTTTTTTATCCTAGTTGTATTATATAGACAAAATAACATGACCTTTCTATCATCTGTTTTGTTTGAAATTACGGTCCTATGGTGTAAGGGATAATGTACATCCAGCTTGTTACTTTATAATCTATTACAATGTACAAAACAATCGTCCTGGCAACACGAGTAGTCATTTTCAATCATAGACTGTAAAAAAAGATGGACGACGCGACGCCGCTTCCTTCCATTGTAATGAACTGAAGCCAAAATGGGCCGATGAATGGGCGCTGACACGTTACGCAATACGTCAAAAAAAAAAAGTTTGGAGCCTGGGCATGCGCAGAAGGAATCGTCAGTGGAGCCCGGAGGCGGAGTCGCGGTATCAAACTTCCGCCCAGACGACTGCGTCATCATTCATGTATTTTAAATAGACTATAAAAATTATACACAATTTAAAATTCTACCTATAAAATAATAGGCTATTCTGTTTCTAGAGCAATAATATTTTTGAAACAGCAAATTCAGTAGATAAAATCAATATAATATGCCACTAGAAACAACTCTAAATCGTCAGAAACGGTCCTGCCATTTTAAATCAAGTTCAACTAACGTTACAGGAGATCGACTGCTGTAATTAGAGTAGGCTATCATTAGTTTTGTCCTGCTAATTATTATTTTATACCTATAAAAATAATAAGTAACTGCCAGATAACGATCACCTGCTTTTTCCCGACATGGTTAACATTAGGTGTATTATCTTAACTAATAACATTTATTAATTAGCTTATAACGCCCATATTTAATGTTACAGAAAAAAGTTCAGTGATCCGTCAGATCCTGTAGGTCGGTTAGTACAGTTTACTGCTGAACAGCTCATTTTGTTGGTGTTAAATAACACAGAAATCGAAAATTAATAGTTAGTTATACATCTTCAATCTCCCTCGAAGCTCCGACAGTCCTCAGACAAGCTGTCAATCAACTGCAAATCAGGACGACACGCCCCGTTTTTATAGCATCAAATTGCTAGCTAAAATCTAAATTATCACAAAAATGAACAATTGAATATATATCAGCGTGATAACAACTACCTTAAATGACCAAAACCATCTTTCAGAAAGTTTTATTTGAAGCAGAATTTATTTTTAAGTTTTCACATTCGACTGCATTGAGAGGGCAGGGTTTATGACCTGTACTGCATCCAGCCTCCAGGGGGCGATCAAAGTGCCCGCAGCTTCACTTTTCAGGACGTATGAGACATACCCGTTTTCAATACAGTCGTTAAGTGGACACAAGATGGCGCCAGTGAGTCACGGTTTGTTAAAGACCTTATAAAATTGTCTTGAAACTTCCGTTTTGCGGTAGCTATGTACTGTCTATGGCATCGCTGTGATAAGTGGATTTACTTGTTGTAGAGTTAATGAAAGTTATCATGAACATTGTAATGTTTAAAGCAGATGTCTTAACAAATGTCAGTAGACTGGGAAGATTTTAAACGAGCAGTTCATTCATAAATATGTAAGATCACTGTGGAAATACAAACCGGAAGCGCAACGCTGAAAAGGGGCGGGGCTACATAAGGTCTATACAGCAGTTTGTTATACAACGCCGTTGTTATTGACGACAGTCATTATCAGAAAATATCAAATCTCTGAATGTTTAAGTCAATAGAAAACTGTACGCTTGCTGATTGCGATACATTAAAATATGAGCTTTAAGTAATAAGTGGATTAAAATCCCTTTCTATCTTTCTCTTATGGACACACATTAAGAAAGAGAAAAGCTGCATATACTACGAAAAGATTGATAAAACGTAGTGCTAGGTTTAAAGGCTAGATTTGTTCATATTTTAACAGTCTGGCAATCCAAATGAGTCATGCAGCGACACCACAGTATAATAGCTAGCCGTGTGAGTTAATGTGACTAACCTTTGTGGATGCGATGTCTCATAAAATTTGATGATGTTTGTTCCAGTGTCTTTAATTGTTTTCCAACATTCTGTGCATCTAGCCGATCTGACATGTTAATAAACCCAAACGTAAGAACATAAGGCACGGTGGCTCCCGTCATGTTTCATGGGACTCTTATTATGACATTTCGGAGTTTAAGTGCAATACATGGACATATGTAATCAAATTCTATGACCAGATTCCAATCTACCATGACACGTAAGGAAATATGTGACGCAGATATTATAAAACCGTTCAAACAACACAGATTCTTGAGTCCGAGTCACTAACTCGAGTGCCCATCTCTGTGTCATACATTAATGATGTTGGCATCCACAGATGTAATAAATGCTATACTGTGTGTGTTGACCCCTAGATGAGACGCTGAGTTTCTGGAGGGGTATCGCTGAGGTGGGGATGATGGGGGAGGTGGTGCCTAATATCCGTTCAGAGCTGTTGGGTCTGCTGAGAGGAGTTCAGCTACGCACTGATCAGAGCTCTCTACAGGACGCAGGTCAGTATGTCAGAATATGATCTGTGCCAGGTTTTGTCCAGTCCTGTTCATGGATTCAGCTCAGCTCCAGCCCTAAGCAAACACACCTGAACCAGCTCATTAAGACCTTCAGGACAAAAATACTCTTAAATAGCACTGCTACTGAAGAAAGTGTATCAGTCAACTTAGATCACGTGTGCCTTGATAAGATCACGTGACTTTATTGATTCTCTGTAAGAGTTGTATAACTGTCAACTGGGATCTTGTAGCCTGTCGTTTAAATAGAGGATTAGAAATCCATGAAAAACACATCTAGTATGTCAGTTTATTTTGTTGTTTTGTTATTCAGGTGCAGTGGTGAATGTGTAATGTGGCTTAATGTGTTGTTTGTCTTTTGTATATGTACATGAGATGTGATCACATGGTCTGTCTTGCAGAGATTGCGGTTCTGAGCAACCTGGCACAAGTCTTTAACCTGCTGGACTCCATCAAACAAATTGTGAATGTTCGACGGCAAATGACGGACCCAGAGCAGACACAGGTCCTCCGAACACTGACAAGTGAGTGAAGAGGCCCAAGGGAAGTAGGGACATTTTCACAATGGAACTTTTAGTGTGGCCTGTTGGACATGCTGAAACTGTGTTCCTATTAATTTAACTAATTCGCTGAAGTGATTTCCTACCGTTGAAGTATACTTTGTCTATTAACAAACACAACTGTCGTCCCGTGCAAGTTACATTTTTTATGGTACTACACTTTTCTGAACCCAAGTAACTACCTTTAAATTCCCATCATTCCCATCAATGTATTTAAAACATATTGCACAATTTAATAGAGTTTATGAAACACCCTACTATAGTTCCTCCTATAAATTTGAATTGTAGGAGCCGTGTATACACATTTGGAATAGCTGAAATACACGTGTGATTGGTTGGAGAACATGTTGCATGCAACAAACTTTAAAATGTATTTGTTTACAAACATCCAATTATGCAAAGAACCGTTCGAAAATAAGTCTTTATAAAGGGTCATGAAACCCCCCTGTTTTACCTGGTCGTTCACACCTCTGAGTTTCAAAAAGTCTGTGAAAATGGGCATGTAAAGCTCTGTAAAAGAGGGAGTGTAGAGGGGGGGAAGAGGGGAGAGAACAACCAATGAAGCACAGACATACAACACACTCATTATACAGAATAATGATATTAATATATGAGCACGGAGAGAATGACAACAAACTCCAAGCACAAGGGAGAAATGCGAAAGAATATTTAATAGGGCTAATAATAGGCTACTTTGATTACATTTACGAGCACTGCAGTCTCAAAATCAGTCTTTTAGAATAATCGTGTCGTAATGTTCAGATAGGCTACAACTGTATCAGTGTCCAGTTTGCACATATAATTCATTTGAAGAAGACTTGATGAAATATGTGTGCATAACTACACCGTGCTGGTTATGTTTGGTGCAGGAGAATGTGTGAATAAAAACTTTAAAGGTGCCCTAGAATCAAAATTTGAATTTACCTCGGCATAGTTAAATAACAAGAGTTCAGTACATGGAAAAGACATACATTGAGTTTCAAACCCCATTGTTTCCTCCTTCTTATATAAATCTCATTTGTTTAAAAGACTTCCGGAAAACACGCGGATCTCAACATAACCGACTGTTACGTAACAGTCGGGATCATTAATATGTATGACCCCAATATTTGCATATGCCAGCCCATGTTCAAGGCATTAGACAAGGAAAGGCAGTATTAACGTCTGGATCTGTGCACAGACAAGGTAAGCCAGCAAGAACAACAGCGAAAAATGGCAGATGGAGCAATAATAACTGACATGATCCATGATAGCATGATATTTTTAGTGATATTTGTAAATTGTCTTTCTAAATGTTTTATTAGCATGTTGCTAATGTACTGTTAAATGTGGTTAAAGTTACCATTGTTTATTACTGTATTCACGGAGACATGAGCCGTCGCTATTTTCATTTTTAAACACGTGCAGTCTGTATAATTCATAAACACAACTTCATTCTTTATAAATCTCTCCAACAGTGTAGCATTAGCCGTTAGCCACAGAGCATAGCCTCAAACTCATACAGAATCAAACGTAAACATCAAAATAAATACTTTACTCACATAATTTGAAGCATGCATACAGCATGCATGACGAACATCTTGTAAAGATCCATTTGAGGGTTATATTAGCTGTGTGAACTTTGTAAATGCACTGTAATATAGTCGAGAGCTCGTGTGGCAGGGAGTAGGCGAATTAAAGGGGCGGCGCGCTGCCAAAATCAGTGTATAGTTAATGATGCCCCAAAATTAATTTAAAAAAAATCTATGGGGTATTTTGAGCTGAAACTTCACAGACACATTCAGGGGACACCTTAGACTTATATTACATCATTGTGAAAAAGCATTCTTTGGGCACCTTTAAACACGGATACTTTATTCTGTATGAGCTATGTGCCACGTGACTAGTGTTATTAAACTCATCGCGGAGCTCTGCGCTGAAACCGATCATATGCGCGCTCCGCCTGTATATCATAAAAACAATCATATTTTTCATGTGTTCGTATTCAAACTCCAGTTCTGACCGCATCGCGAGCAAAATACAAACAACACACGTGCTGCTGGGGGAAACAGCCTACGGCTTGCGTATTTGAACGCAGCTAGAGCAGAGGAGAATGAGCCGCACTTTTGGGACATTTGAATTCTCCGCTGTAATGCGATCTCACGCGAACATATTTTCCATTTGTGCTGGTAGATTACAGCAAAACAATCCACACGCACACAAACCTCTGCTCTGGTCGCGTCTCAGGAAAACACATTGTGTTGTGGCACTGAGGAAACGAACACCAACGATATGTCTCTGAATGACAAGAGACCGAGGCGAGAGAAGTGATGCTTCCTCATGCATAATACTGCAATTATAATCTTATGCATACTACAGTGCAGTGATTGGATTAAAGGAGCTTTATGTCATGAATATATATGTCGAGAATCTACGTCAGCATGTTCGAAAGTACACGATGACGTCAGATTTTGTGACGTTGCTCCGACTCAGCTTTTCAAACAGGAAGACAGAAATCGCTCTGAAAAATGCAAAAATAACTATTTTTCACTTATGAATAACATTAATGAGTACCTTTAGTGTCAGTGATGTGCAGCCTATACATACCTGTTTACATCTCAAAAAAAGTGTGTTTTGGGGTTTCATGACCCTTTAACTGATGATCTCCCTTCTGTAATTATAATTTGTGTGAAAATGGCAAACTGTAAAAGTTATTGGCACAATTTCCATTTCATGCTGACTTTATGGGGGTTTTAGAGACTCTGCTTTGCAATATGCCAATAAGAGCACTCGTTACCCATGCTAAAATCATTGTAACGCATAGATCATTGCTTTATTTCTTTGAAAACAACAGTGTCTCTTGTGTTTCTTTAGCATTGGAGCAGCAGGTAGAAGAGCAGAAAAGGCAGCAGTCCCTCAGCTGGTCGTCTCAATCACAGGTCCTCAGCAGTCTGGTTCTCCCCTCCACCCCTCCAGCCAAACGCGCTCCCAAACGGCCCCGCCTCCAACGGCCCGCCTCCACCACCGTGCTTGGCACATCTATAGCCCAGCCTCTCACCCTCCAGCCCCAGCAGTTCACTGTCATTTCCCCCATCACCCTTTCATCCATCGGCCATTCGTTTACAGTGGCCGGCCTCAATCAGCCATCTAATACGGTCACCCTACATGCTCTACCCGCAGGCTCGCAGCTCTTCACGCGAATCGCTGGAGGTTCTGATGGAAAAACCGAAGCCATTGCCCTCCATCCCGCATCTGGGCTCACGTTGCTGGGCGCCACAGCCATGCAGGATCACGCACAGCTCGGGACAGTCATGAGCCCCGTCGAGCTTGTCCACTTGACGCAGAAGGTGACTACTGCTGGTGTAGCCCAAGACGGTCAGGTGGTCGCAGGTACGGTTGTGATGCAAGACGGTGTCGTCAGTGTCGTGCAGGAGGACGAGAACCAGGATATAACACCACCTTGATTGAGATAGACCCGGCAAGCGCTGACCACAGCGTGAGTGTAATGGAACTGCAGCTTGAGGGAGATGAAGCGGGCGGTGGTGCGACCATAGTGGAAGAAGGCGAGGAGGTGGTGCAAGGCGAAACGGAGGAGACAGGGGAGATACAGCTGGATGCCAACGGTCAGTTCCACAATTTGCCCGTTGTAGTGGTGGAGGAAGAGACACAGGACGCCGGCAAAGCCAAGTGAGACGCCGACACGCTCACACAAACCGCTCTCAGAGACTGACGGACCGAATCAGACAGGGACTGGGATTGTGTCGCCCCAGGTGGAGTGTGTGTTTGCCCTTCCAGCTGTCTTGTTTTTTCATTACTCACTTCCTACACAGCCAAGCTCAGCTCTTCAAGCCTGCCGTGTCACGTATTTGTAAAAGCAAATTCAGTATTCCTTTTTTACATGTGAAAAGCAACAGTTTATGATGTTTTGTTGGAACACATTCAGTATTTGCTTTTTAAGTGTGGAAGTTTAGGCACTTATTTTTCATTTTCCTTTTGTTTTGGTGCCAAAATGTTACGTAGTAGCCATATCCAGATTTCAAATTTATGACTGTCTGATCTGAAGGTGAAGACTCACAGTTCAACTGTTATTTAAGACACTCCCATAATAAGAATTTACACTGTCAGTGTCTTTGTGTGTTGTTTTCTGACATCAGGGTAAATGGCACTAATGCAGAGGTCTTCAACTTTGCTCCTGGAGAACCACTGCCCTGCAAAGTTTATACCACCTGCTTCAGCTTGCGATTTCAAGCGATCCTGAAGATCTTGATTAGCTGGTTCAGGTGTGTTTGATTTGGGTTGGAGCTAAACTCTGTAGGACAGTGGGTCCCCAGGAGCAGGGCTGAAGACCTCTGCGCTAACGTTGGTGATATTTTAGCGCAGTGGTTCTCAACTCTGGTCCTGGGGACCCACAGCACTCCCTTATCTGACAGACTGTGTTCAGTTCATGCAGCTCTCTGCTAACGATCTGATGATCTGAATCCCGTGTGTAAATAAGGGAGACAAATGAGCAGTGCTTTGGGTCCCCAGGCTCAGGGTTGAGAACCACGCTGTTAGCACCTACAATGAAAGATGTGTTAAGAATGTTTGTGAATGGATCATGCGTGTCCTTCACTGAAAATAAAATAGATATTCCTTTCCCTATGAGTTATATTGTAAATGATTGTAGAATGCGGGATTGTGCATTTAAAAGTCTGTTACAGTTTCAGAGTTATGTTTTGAACAAAAGTAAGCAAAAATACTTGATTTGGTAAGTGCACTGTAATTAAATTTTGCAAAACAAGTTAATTTATTATATTTAAACACATAGTTCATGCAAAATTTCAAATTATTATTTACTCACCCTCATGTTGTTCTAAACTCACAGACGAATGGAGATGTTTAGCAGAATGTTCACACTTATGCAGTTCAGTCAAATTATTTTGCTGCTTGTTTGAACTAATTAAAATGAGGTAATATCACAATTCTTGAATATTTTTTTCCAACTTTAATTCATTACATGCAATCAACTTAATAATTAATTGTGTTGTGTAATTTATAACATTTAAAGAATTTGGTCAGGGGATTTCTAATTCACAGAATGCTTTACATGGGATTTTTTTTTTTTTTGGTGAGATGAGATTAGAAAAAAAGGTATATGGTAAGTAAAATATATTTTTATTTAAAAATAAATTAATATTTTTACTCAGCAAGGATGGATTGAAGTGATCTAATGACAGTAAAAACATTTATAATGTTTCAAAAGGTTTCTACTGAAAAAACGTACCACGTTCCCCAAAAAATAAAATAAAATAAATATCTAGCAGCAAAAACTGTATCAACATTAATGTTTCTTGAGTAGCAAATCTGCATATTAGAATGATTTCTGAAGGATCATGTGACACTGAAGACTGGCGTAATGGCTGCTGTCATCACAGGATTAAATAGGTTACACTTTATTTTAAGGTGTCGGTATTACAGTGTAATTATACATTTAAGTACTGAGTAATAATAATTAGCTGCATGTACTTATAGGTTTAGGGTAAGGATGAGGGTTTGGTTTAGGGTTAATTGCATGTAATTATGCAGAATTTCTAGTTATTACTACAGTAATTACATATAACATGTGTAACAATGACACTAAAATAAAGTGTTACCCTTTATTTTAAGGTGATGCAGTTACATTGCAATAAGTACTGAGTAATATTAATTAACTACTTATAGGGTTGGGGTTTGGTTTAGGGTTAGTTACTTGTAATTATGCATAATTTACTGTTATTACTACATGTAGTAATTTGTAAAATAAAGTGTTACCTAAATGTCTATTTTAAAATGCAAACAGCTATTTTAAATTGTAATAATATTTCACAATTTGACTTTTACTGTATGGCATGTGTAACTTAAAGTTTACTCGGTTCAGTTAAGTTTGTTTTGCACATGGTACTTTAGTTGAGTTTGAGTTTCTTCAGATATTAGCAAGTTTATTGTTTTGTTGCATCGTGTCTGTTTTTTTGTGAGAGCTCTTGTGTTCAGTTTTACCAGGAATTTCAGTTTTACACTCCAAAACAGACAAAAAAGCATGCAATGTATGGTAATTGTATGGTAAAAACAGTAGTATTTCATAATGTTATAATCTGATAATGTTAATATAACAACCTATTGAAGCTCTAAAATCTTTATAATGGTGGTGGTAAAGAGAAAACCACATAATGAATTAACAGGCTGAGGTAAAAACCAATAAAGGTGCACACAGTACCGTGGTAACAAATATGACTCTAAAATAATGCAATTAATTTAACAACATAAGACGTAACATAAAACCCTAATGTACAAAACTAAGAAGAAACAGTTATTTCAATGAAAAACTTTCACATGTGAAGTGTCACAGAGAATTCCTTTTCACTTCTAAGAACTTTATTAATATTTTACTGTAAAATTACATGAAATGCCCTGTTGGATTTTTTACAGAGTAAAGGAGCTTGAACACAATAAGCAGGTTTTTACCATAGCATTTTTTACTGTTAAAATTATGATCATTTTTAATTTTTCTGTTTTTAGGCAGAGGCGCCTTCAAAATATCTCTGGTGCAGCCAAGTGGGGACCAGAAAGGCTGTAGGAGGGCTGCAGTTTTGTTTTTTTTTGTTTTTTTTTTTTTGTATTTGCCTCTCAGTGAATCATTGCCAAGTAAAATGTTAATTGCTGGCAACACTATCGTATAATTTAACAAATTACATGCTGTAGCTTTCAAAACTCCATGGTTACAACACATGGTTCCACACCAAACCTTCCACTAAACGTGTTCATGTGGCATATTTGAGTGCTGCAGTCAAGGAGGGGAAGATTTTTTAGTGAATAATTGAAATTTGGTTATGTTCTTCACACTATAATCAAATAACTTAAGTAGAGAAGCCGAATGGACCATCTGTGGTCCTTTTATGATGCTTGTTTTGACATTCTCTCACACTGATGGCACTTATCAGTCAGTCTTTATCAGAAATCAGTCCAGCCCTTTCAATTGATATTGCTGTGACTGTGATTGACAGGTCATCCAGCCAATCACAGGGCTAATATTCTCTCTTATGAATACACAATCCGATACAATGACACCTTACATACATGCACTCTAAAAAATGCTGGGTTAAAAACAACCCAAGTTGGGTTGAAAATGGACAAACCCAGCGGTTGGGTTAAATGTTTGCCCAACCTGCTGGGTAGTTTTATTTAAACCAACTATTGTTTAAAAATTGCTATATGGCTAGCTTAAAATGAACCCAAAATAGTTGGGAAATTAAAAACCAGATGCAATTAGAGACAACAATAATAGACAAAAGGTGAATGTTTATTAATAAGCTTTAATATTTTATTAATATAAATTTAATAGTTTAATAGTTAATTTATTAATAAGCAATTTAATAAATGTTTATTATTTAATAATTATTCATTGAACATTAATAAATGTTCATTTCCAACATACTTTGGGTTAATTTTAATTAAGCAATACAGTAATTTTTAAACAATAGTTGAGTTAAATAAAACTACCCAGCAGGTTGGGCAAACATTTAACCCAACCGCTGGGTTAAAACAACCCAATTGCTGGGTTTGTCCATTTTCAACCCAACTTGGGTTGTTTTTAACCCAGCATTTTTTATTAGAGTGTAAAAACAGCAACTAAATTAATATTTTTATTGATCAAGAATGCTTGTTTTCCTTTGATCAAAAGTGTCAGTATGTTAAAAAAGATTATATTTCAAATAAATGCTGTTCTTTTGAACTTATCAAAGAATCCTGGTGGGGAAAAAAATGCATCACGGTTTCCATAATTGAGCAGCAAAAACTGTTTTCAGCATTGATATTAATAACCATTACTTAATTGAGCTCCAAGTGTTTCCTGGTCCAACTGCACATTTTAGATGACTTGCTTATCTGACAAATGAATTTCAGATCCTGGAGTTTCTTCAAATGAGCTGATGATGGGTTGAGAAACACTGATAGAGAGGAGCTCAAAGCAAGACAGGAAAAAAGGCCAATTCCAATATTGATATCATGATGTGTTCAATCAAATGAGCATATTAGTCACTAGGGGGCACTTGAGCTCCACCCGGACCGTTGAGAGAGGAATTCGCTAAATATGTAGTAATCCTCTTTGTAAGTGGGTATCATCTTTCTGTGAGTGTGATTATGAAAATCTTAACTATGTGTGGGTGCATCTGCTTTAATGAAGAGCAGAAATAAGTTGAGTAGACTGCTGTAATCGGCATGTCCCCGTCTCTCTCTCAGTGATTCGGGCGGCTCTAAATCAGGGCTGTCAGCTCTTGTATCTCTGATGGGCGGCTGCTGTTTCTGGTGCTGACGGCCTGTTTGAGCCACTCGTCATCACAGCCGCAAGATCTAAACGCCCTGAGACAGCTGAAGTTGCACTCCGAGGACGCTCAGGACTTGAATGTCTCTCCTCTAGGTGAAATCTTTTCCTCTTACATCTTAAGTTCTTTATGAAGCATTTTAAACTAAGTCAGGTTAGATTTATGGTATTTACGAGATGAGATGACATGAACGCCACCAAATATTCGTAATTACTGGCGGGAAGCTCAGGAGCCCACACATTTCTTTCACAGAACAAGCGAACTGCTAAAGCATCTTTTACTCATCTAATGCTTGTTTTTTTGCTTTTCATGTTTGTAGTTGCACTAAAAGGCTTTCTGTCTTTTGTTGAGAAATGTAAAAAAGATTATTTTGTGTGGTCATGACAACCAGCCACTTTTGTAAATGACGGGTAAACAGTAGTCTTCTGAGTAAGGATGTGCCCACTTACCGGACATTATGTCATTATATGCCTTTAACCAGAACAACACCTGAAACTTTTTAGTTTTCTTCACATGAAAGAGCTGAATGATTCTGCAATTCTTTACAGCGGGTATCATTACATAATTATGAGTTTTGTGAAGCATTCTATAACATTCTCTAACGAGCATCATTCACATAGAAAGGAGATGTGTTGCGCTGAGAAGAATGATATAGTGAAATAATGTGCACTGAAGTGGCAACTGTTAAGTGAACTTGCCCCAATGTGAATGAAAGATGCCTTATAAATATGTTTTTAATATGTAGCCAACTATATCAGCCAGAGTTGGAGTCCATTATCAGCCCCCCCTAAGACCCAGACTCAAGACTACATCCCTGAAATCCCACCATTTGCTTTGAACACTGAACCTCTTCCATTTAAAGTTGGCATGAAACGGAAGTTGTGATAATCTTTTATTACCTATTGTGATGCATATCTGAGTGAAACAGCTTTTAGAAAAGAAAAAATGAAGGACAAGACTTGATCTTGCCCATTGGTAATGGGATTCTTGGATCATTGTGGTTTGCTGTTGTTGCGATCTCATGCGAGTGACAGGTTATCCGGTGACTTGAATCAATTATTTATAATAAATACTATAATATTCCACAAAAAATATAAATTTTGATTTTACCGTGACTTATCTGACTGAGTATCCATTCAGATGATGCATTTTCATTTTAGTAATTCCTCTGTAACTGTGTCCACCTTTAACCACCATTAATTGGTATAATTATTACCTTAAGCACTTCAGAAATAGACTATGGTCTTGTCAAGATCCACCATATTTCTTCTGATGAAGACACTTTTGGAGCAATATACTGGTTAGTCCACACAATCACAATGAATGCTGTAGCTTTCAACCTTCGAAAAGTTAAGTATCATAAAAGTGGTCTGAAAATACAGTAGTCAGCATTTGAAGTGGATCAAAACCTTCCATCAAAGTTATCCTTTTAAGGCCCCGATACTTCAAACGAAATCGAAGAACGAACTGATGTGACGTCATTTTGAACAAAATCAGGCCAAAACAAAAGATCGTTTTGTGTTCTGATTCAAAATAAAAGATTTGTAAAGCTTTGAAGCTTCATAAGGAAGTGATTTGAAATCACCCATCACTAGATATTGTTGAATAAAGTCGTTATTTTGTTTTTTTGGCGCATAAAAAGTATTCATTAAGGTTGAAACACTGTAGTCACATGAACTGTTTTAAATATATCTTTAGTACCTTTCTGGGCATTTGAAAGTCTAAAATAACTTGCTCTCAATGCAGGACTTACTTTATCAAAAATATCTTAATTTGTGTTCTGAAGATGAACGAAGGCCTTACGGGTGTGGAACGACATGAGGGTGAGTAATTAATGACTGAATTTTCATTTACACTCAAAAAAATAACTCTTTGAACAAACATAAAAAAATCATGGAAAGGATTTCCACATGATTAAGTTGCTTTATTTCAGCATTATGCAATTCTGTTATTCCAATTTAATGTACTTACGTTGGGTCAACTTAATTTATTAAGGTTGATTCAACTTATTTACTATGGTTGGGCACAGCTTAATTTAATAGTGTCAGCCCAACTAATTTGCAATGTTTTGGAAAATAAATAAAAAGCAATAAATAAATAAAAAATAAATTGTTTTCATATACATTGATTTTTACAATTAATTCTTCTTGTTTCATTTTGTGATTTCTATAACTTTTGTGATGTTCTGCGTTAGAAATCTAGATGTGATACTGGATTCATCCTAAACTGCCTTAACCAAAAACATTGTAAAGCCTAAATTGATCATAAATCCATTGGTGGCAATGGTTTTACAATCAACATAGGCTTACAATGCTTTTGGGAAATGCAACCCAGAGCACTACCACAGTGATTACTTTCTTATTAAAGTAATTTGAAAGTTTGTTAGCAGGTCCTCAACCCAAGCACAAGTGCAACAATTCACCACAATGGTAACCCTAAAACTATTAATTAACAGAAACTTTTAAATACCAACATAATAGAACAGTAAACATTAAAAAGTCTTTCCATTTTCTCATCTTCCTAAAAACTGCTTAAAATAACACTTTATTTCAACATTTACACTCCTAGTTCAGCCCCTTTGCAAAGCATGATGGGAAGTGAAAATCCTGTTTGATTGAGTCCTGGTTGGGTTTACTTGATTGAAACATGTTATTCCAATATGAAAACATCAAGTTAAGTCAAGAGTAATCGTTCAAGTCATTTAACATGAATCAATCACATTTAAACCAGAAACCTGATACAATGGTGTTGAATCAAAATAAATTGTTTAAATAAACTGAACAGCAGTGTATGGATGAACTTACCCTTTAACAGCCTCAGTTCCCATTTACTTTTATTATTAGTTGATCTTCAAAGATAATTCACCTCTCAGAAGAAAGTAAGGTTTGAAACATGTGAATAATGTTGACAACAATATTGACAGAATTTTCATTTGTGTGTGAACAATTTCTTTAAGTTTTGAGACCCAGACCAAGGACATGTTAATGTATGCATGTCTGAAAAAGGTCAAATATTTCAATTCTGATATCAAATGATTTTCTCTAGCTCACTGGTTTAGAGAGCAGCGATTGATAGAGTGACCATTAGTATTTAAACAACTCAAACTCGCCTGAAAGTAACAATTCTTGCGGCCATGATTCTGTTTGAGGTGAATCTGTGGTCACATTTAGATATTTTTTTGTTTTTGTCAGATTTCTATAGTTCAGTGTACATTCTATACATTTAAACTTTTGTTTTCAAGCTTGTTTAGAAGATACACAGCTTTTAGATTATATATTATAGATTATTTTTCGAAGTTCCAAAGTTTTCAAAGTTCATGACATTGTGTCTTAATAAAAGAGTTTCACAAGAACCTCAGGAGGTCAGATTCAAGTATCAAACTCACTGAGTGCAAATTCACACTCAAAGTTAAAACTGTGAAATATCAGATGCTTGGATAGTAATAACAACAAATGGGTTCCTCTTGTTTCTTTAGAATTGCCTTCAGAACAGGCTCTGCAATATTTTAAATGGCTTAACTATAAAATATGTGCTAAAGTGCTACATTTTATAAACAACACTACTCCTAATTTATAGAGCAAACTGCAAATTTTAGCCCACCCATATATAGTGTATGTTTGAGTGTATGTGAGGAAATTGATTGGGGGCTGTCTATGTAAAAAAAAAAAAAAAAGTATATTTCATATGAGTTTGTTGTCACTTCATATCATTCCTCACATAAATCATTTCAAACCTGTCTGCAACTTGTGATGCATGAAATGTTATGTATGGGCTAAATTTAACCAGCTGTGAAAGTAAAACCATTATCAGATGTTAACATTATGATGTACACTAAGAATTTTTTATAACTATGATTTATAATAGCTGACATTGGAAAACTAGAAAAGCAAACCTACAACTTCTTGATGTTGGTTCACTCGGTGTCCATTTTGGAATTTGAATGTTATATTACAATTTTTTTGTCATGCTTATGATGTCAAAAACCCCAATAAATCTTCAATGCTTCTTAAGCACAAATCATGCTAGAAATGTTTTAGCATGGCTAAGCTAATTCTCAGTAATTAACTAGTTAATAACAACCTTTAAGTAAATTATTATAATTAGTGGAACTAGTCAAACTTTCCAAGTTAAGATTTACATTACCATTCAAAGTTTTTTTTTTAATTAATACTTTTACAAGGATGCCTTTTTTTAATCAAAAATGAAAGTTAAGACATTTATAACGTTACAAAAGTTCTATTTTAAATAAATGTGTGTTGAACTTTCTATTTATCAATGAATCAAGGAAAATTTGTCAACTGAAATGATTCTTGAGCATCAAATCAGAATGATTTCTGAAGGATCATGTGACACTGAAAACTAGTGCCGTGTCTGTTTTGGGTTTTGTTTTGGGTTTTGTTTCATGTCTTTTATTTTGAAATTAATCATTGTCTTATCTCCTGTCCATGTCAAGTGATTTGGTGTTCTACTTCATGCAGCGCTGTGCAGACCGATTGGCGTCTGACTTGAACAATGCATGCTGATTATAAATTTTGTCCATCTTGGCATCCAAGTATTGCGAGAGCGATTCGAGAGCAGTTGGCTGAGTCAGCAGGCGCAGCTGCACAAGCTCTGATGACGACACAGCTGTTTCACGGCTGTTTTTCATGCTGGCCGGATTCACAGCATGACGATGATCACATGTGTTTCATGTTTAATCTGAAACATTCAGTTCCACTAATGCTCACAAATCTATGGTGACCAGGAGGGGACATATTCGGTTCACTTAGTTTTGTCGTGGCCACGACATATTAAAGGTGATAGAGAGGATTTTTTTGTCGACTGAGAATCCAAAGACTGTTACTGAGTTTTTGAAATGAGCGTATGCATAAGAACAACCCCCCTCCTCCTTTGAAGGAACGCCTCCCAAAACTCGTAAACACTCGTATTGGAACACGAGTGTTTACCACCGGCATTCGCTGTGTCGTGTTAGTGGATTCATTATGTCGGCCTCACCGCAGGTAACTCATAATCTGCAGTTGTTACTCCTGTCTCCTGACAAAAACATTGCATGCGGCGCCTGTGGAGTGTGGAAAGTTACTGGAGCGCGCAGCCGCGCTCGTCTCTCACAAGGAACATCACGGCAGTGATTGACAAGCCAGAGAGCCAATCCGCGCACGTCTTTCACAAGGAACGTAATGGCAGTGATTGAAAAGCCAGAGGGCCAATCGTTTACGTGATGATCGCATTAACGATTGGCTGATGTTTTTAAGGCCCTACCTCGTGCACAGATGATGTATATTAATATTATTCCTTTCAGTGCACCTAATAAATAGTCTTTTATCAGTTAGTAAAGACAGTTTCAAGTAATATTGCAAAAATGTATAAAACAAAACATCCTCTTTAGCACCTTTAAAGGGTTAGTTCACCCAAAAATGGAAATAATGTCATTTATTACTCACCCTCACCCTGTTTCTTGCAACATGGCGCTCCCAACACTGGGCCTTGGGACAGTAACCAAAGCTTCTTCCATATTGCCAGAGAACAAAGGCTTCTGCACATAACCCTGATCGTATGGAATGGATTTCCTCTTGGGGAAAACCCCTTGGTTTTCAACCACCACTGCAGGGGTCTCATGTGCAGGAGCCAATAGCCTCTGAAAATGCTTTACAGTGATGGCCTGCCCTAGCTTTATCCTGAACACTGTGGACAGGATGGACTCAATACATGCAGGAGACAATCGTGCCCACGTTAGAGAATGTCGTTCTCTGCACAGTTGTCAACACGCTCTTTTTCGTGTTGAGTCTCAACCCCAGGCGATCTCCATGCCTAACTGCCATATCTTGAGACTGGGCTAGTATGAGCCAGTCATCAATATAATTCAACACACGGATGCCCTGGAGTCTCAGCGGAGCCAGAGCTGCATCCATGCATTTGGTAAACATGTGAGGGGAGAGAGCTATGCTGATTGAAAGAACCCAATATTGGAATGTTTCGCCCCCGAAAGTGAACCTCAGGAACTTCCTATGTGAAGAAAGGATGGAAATATGGAAATATGCATCCTTTAGATCTATCGTGACAAACCAGTCCTCGGACCTGATTTGACTCACGATCATAGGAATAGTCTTGAACCTGAATCTCCTCAAAGAACAGTTCAGATGCCACCGATCTATAATGAGACACAACCCCCCATCCTTCTTCTTAGCTCCCTGTATGCCGCTATACTCGTTAACAGTTAGAAAAAGAGCTAGAGATTTTCGAGGAGAACGGTCTGTTCCACAATATACATAACTCTTTATGCAGACTGGGGAAAATGGTAAGCCCCAACTTGGAGGTTGTGCTCTTGTTTGCAGGAACTGCTCATCCAGCTTACTTTTCTTAAGCACTTCCTGCAGGGCCAGTCGATATTTAATTTTGCCACAGCTCGAGTTACAGCCTCCATGTGCTCCTCATACGCAGGGGGCATGAAGTGAGTTGGCGAGTCCTCAAAATTCCCTACATCGATGCTCAGCACATTCACATCCTCAGATGCACAGAGCTCAAGAACCAAGCTCTGATCCCGGGCAGAAGAAGCTGCAGAGTGGGCTTTCGCATCAGGATTGGGAGTGTCAGAGCGTCATTTGCGATCCACACGACAACAGACGCTGCGCCGCCTAGGCAGACCGGGACCCGAGCCGCAGGGAGCACGAGCCTGGCCTACCTCATCGAACGCGGTCAGGTGGGAGCAGAGCGCTTTGAGCAGCAGCAAGTCACAGTGTACACAGGCAGCCCCCTCAAGAGCTGCCCGTGCATGCTCCACTCCCAAGCAGTGTACACTCTAAAAAATGCTGGGTTAAAAACAACCCAAGTTGGGTTGAAAATGGACAAACCCAGCGATTGGGTTGTTTTAACCCAGCAGTTGGGTTAAATGTTTGCCCAACCTGCTGGGTAGTTTTATTTAACCCAACTATTGTTTGAAAATGACTATATGGCTGACTTAAAATGAATCTAAAATAAAATGTTCATTTATTAAACATATTAATAAATGTTAATTTTCAAGATATTTTGGGTTCATTTTAAGTAAGCAATACTGTAATTTTTAAACAATAGTTGAGTTAAGTAAAACTACCCACAGCAGGTTGGGCAAACATTTAACCCAACTGCTGGGTTAAAACAACCCAATCGCTGGGTTTGTCCATTTTCAACCCAACTTGGGTTGTTTTTAACCCAGCATTTTTTAGAGTGTACACACAGCTCCTGCGTGTCCTGTGTGTCCCGTGTGTCTCCACCCATGATGTATCTGGTGATGCCTGTTGGTCAGAACGGTGTAAATGCAGTGACAACTTAACTCAAACATGCATAAAAACACCTTTTACAAAACAATTGCAAATGTTTTACAGCAGATCTATTAGATGCAATAAACAAATCATCTAATACCATTAAATATGAAGTGTCTTTACGATATGTGTTATTTTATTAAATTGTACGGCTTTTGTTTATTTTATGTAGAGCTTGGTTAATTATACCAAGAGACAACTCATCCTTTTTATTATACAAATGTGTCATTAAATGTCTACAAATTTAGAATGTTTATCAGAGATCAGGTAAAAATAATATAGACACTGGTTCATGGGTTCACATAGATCATCGCCCCCTATAGTGGCAATCCATTATAATTCCGAAACATTTAGTTTACTGAAATCACATGACTTTAGAAACAACCATCACTATTTGCTATAATAAACTGCACTTGGGCTCTACTTGACACGCCTACAGTGGACTTTATTTGACAACTAGAGTAATGGCTGCTGAAATTTCAGCTTTGCCATCACACAAGAATAAATTATTAAAAAAAATATTTTAAAATATATTGAAATAGAAAAGTCATTTTAAATTGTAATAATATTTCACAATATTACTGTTTTTATTGTATTTCCGATCAAATAAATGCAGCTTCAGTGAGCAAAAGAGACTTGAAAAAAAAAATTCAAAATCTTACCAACCCCAAAACTTTGAATGTTGTTGAAATTATAGTAAATACTGACACCTAGGAGTGTGGATGTATCAAGCAAATGTTTTGTTACCAGTACCATTGTAGAAATGTGTTATTTACATTTAACCAGGGCTTGACATTAACTTTTTTGCTCACCAACCACTGTGGCTAGTGGTTTTCCACAGTTACTAGCCACTCAGCATTTTCACTGGCCACAATTTTGATGTTGGGAAATTACATTTTATATGATTAAAGTTGACTTTGTTATGCTTAGATTACTTTATTTTGAGTCATTTTACTTGATTTAGAAGATTTAAAACCCTTTGAAACTTTTAAATGCAGATTGACCACCCAAATCAAGACTACATTGTATATCAGCTGGTATGTACAGGTGGGCAAGAGGTGGACAATACGAGCACGGGCTAATATGAGAAATTTTATAAGTTATTTGTATTAGGCTATATAAAAGAACAACGAAGCAAATTACAAAAACAATAGTAAATTAAAAATAATCTTTTTTTCAGATACAGTAGGTTTATTTAACATATAGCCTACATTTATTTAACATTTTTTGTTGTTTGATTAACATTAATGACAGACAGGTATTTAATTGGGCTGCTGAATGCATGGACGTAACGACGCATATTCAGTTATTACCCACCTGTTTATGTCCACTTAAGCCATAACCGACTGTATTCATGTGAGATACTCCACACGATGGACATTTAGACATCTGTGTGCACGTGTATTTGACTATTCAGGCGCGAGGAGAACTGATCGCGCACGCGAGAGAGCGCTTCTGTTGCGTGTCATTCAGCGCAATTCCGCCTATCCCTCCTTCACTAACTGCACGTAAATAACGAATTGTGTGATTGAATTGTAATTTTGTGCTACGACGATCTTCGACGATCATTTGGATGTAAACTGAAATTATATTCAACCCGCCAAAGTGGCTAGTGGGAGTGGCTGTCTTACCCGCCACAGCTGAAATCTACCCGCATTTGGCGGGTTGGCGGGTGTTAATGTCAAGCCCTGCATTTAACCATGATTAATTTATTTCAGAAATGAAAATGTCTGATATTAGGCAGTTACTATGATTGAGTATAGCATTTGGTTGGTCATGTGATCTCAGCATGTCTGCCACCATGTCATGTAAATCAGCTTAGGCCACTAATATGACTAGAGTCTGTTTAAACAGGTTTGTTAAAAATACAATTAATTTCTTTGGGTGAAGGGAAAAAAGTCCTTTAAAAAGATGAAATAAATGTTATTAACAGCAGTTTAATATATTTTTAATAAATTCTCAGTCCTGCTTGTGATGTGGTCTGGCTTCTTCATTGACAAGTTATAGATTTCTCTCCACACTGCTTCATAAATTTGATCTTGCTGAAGGTCTCACTGCAATTTAAACAGTGAATTAATTATGTCTCAGTGTAGACGCTGTAGTCAGATGGTAGTGAGACAGCAGCAAGAGCCTTTGTTATGAAGGTCTCTGGAAGGTCTTCGGCACACTAGAGATGAACGCTTGAAAAGAGACTGTTGGATCAGAACTCCACAAATATGTGAGCCAGAGTCAGCGTGACATTACAGCTGATGCGCTGTCACAATGGCAGCCACATCATTGTGGTTGCAGTGCTGGCAGCCATTGTAGACCTTTTTCAGTGGGCTCTGACAGCAGGTGTGACTTCACATTTGGTGCTTTAGGAGGATGAAAAGAGAGAATGAGAAAAATGGAAAAAGATGGACAAAGGTGTGAACCCCATCACTCAGGTGGGAAGATAGGAGTTCACTTGTTTATAGAACCACAGTGGCATGGAGGAACAGAAAGAGAAAGAGGGGGGGGGGGGGGGGTGTCAGGGTAGCGAGGGAAAAAGAGAAATACAGATCATCACCTTGTCTTTGACAGGCCTTATCTTGCCCACTCACGACAGGACATGCTGTGTGAGTGCGCACAGAACTGTCATCCTAATCATCATTTCATAATTCATTAATCTCCCTTTCTTGCTCAAGTTTTCTTGCCGTAATCCTCAGATATGTGACATGAGGTTGGAGTGTTTAGATACATTCCCAATAGTCATTTTTAGAAGCGCCTCTATCAAGCTTCAACCACCTCCATAAATCAGGCGTAATCCACACAGAATTACCGACAGTGACTGCAAACATCAGACTGCTTAGAGATCCAACTAATTAATGCAACACAAACATGTATTTGCAAGTTTCTAAGAGAAGAACAGTATAATACTTAATTGGACAATCTCTGGAAAATAGTGATCTTTGACAGTATTATGTTGAATATCATTTTGTGTATGTGTGTGCGTGTGTATCTCTACAAGGTTTAAGGGATAGTTCATCCAAAAATGAAAATTATCCCTTGATTTACTCACCATCAAGCCATCCTAGGTGTATATCTTCTTTCAGACGAAAACAATCAGAGATATGTTTGAAAATATCCTTAGTCCTCCAAGGTTTATAATGGTTGTGAATTTGGGGCCGCGTTTTGAAGCCAAAAATAATGCATAAAGTAATCCATACGACTCGTTTTTGTAAGAAAAATATCCATATTTAAAACGTTATAAATTCAAATAACTAGCTTCCGGCAGACGACCATACGCAGAATGCGCAAGTCAACTTGCGCCAAATTAGTAATCCTCCGACGCAATGTATGACGCAGGATGTAGGAGTATTGTAAGCTTAGACGCCTTTCACGATTTAAACAAATAGGGCTGTGCAACAAATTTAAGCTCCTTTTCTCTTATATCGAAATCTTCCGACATTTCTCTTTAAAAATGATCGTTTTAGACTTATAGGGCCCTATAATACACCCGGCACAATGCGACGCAAGGCGCAGCGCAAGTGTGTTTGCTAGTTTGCATCCGGCGCCGTTCACGTTTTCCTGTTCAGCGCCACAATCCTTAAATTAGTAAATGCATTTGCGCCAGTTAGTGCGCCCATGGGCGTGCTGGTCTAAAAAAGAGGTGTGTTCAGGCGCATTGCCGGCGCATTGCTATTTTAAGGAGCTGAAAATAGACTGCGCCATAGACCAACTCAAACCTGGTCTAAAGTCTAAAGTCAATGCCGCAATATTTTTTTGTTAGAGCGCATTGGTAGAAACTGCGCCTCTGGGCGCGTCCACAGTGCGCGTTGACTTTGCTTATTACACACAGGGATGAGCATCACACAACATGCCAAATATTAAAAACAAAGGGATTACAGTGTAAAAGAATATTATGTGTAGGCTACATAAATATAAAAATGTAATGATGAATGGTCATTGCGTGTATTAGAATTAGGCTACCTATTTTCAGTTCAGCCTATTACTACTTATAATGATGAACGAAATTGGCTAATTAATTGAACAATCATGCCAATACACACACATATATATTAACTGACTCACCGCCAACAAATTCCGCCATGTAAATAGCAATCCGCCATGGCGCGAGCGCATCTCGCTCTTAAAGGGAATGGGAGATGACACTCTGATTGGTTTATTGAACGTTACGCCCATTACTCATTAAGAGAATAGGGACAACCCATTTCAAAAATGCGCCCCGGCGCACGGACCGTTTTTCCGTCGTTAAAATAGCAAAAGTGGATTTGGACACGCCCTGAGTGCACCTGCACTGTGCGCTTTACACTTTGCGTTTAGATCGTTAAAATAGGGCCCTTAATCCGAGACCGGTGATTTGTTTTGCTCTGTCCTCTGCGTCTCCGCATTCATCATTACATTGTGCATCAGGTCAAAGGATACTCTTCTGCCACAAATCGACTTGCGCTTTCTGTGTACGGTTGTCCACCAAAAGCTAGTTATTTGAATTTATAAAGTTTAAAATATGTATATATATATCTTACAAAAACGCATCGCTTCACTTCAGAAGACCGTTATTAACCCCCTGTAGTCATATGGATAACTTTTTTTATGGATGGATGCATTATTTTTGGCTTCAAAACGTGGCCTCCCATTCACAACCATTATAAACCTTGGAGGACTTAAAGATATTTTTAAATATATCTCAGATTGTGTTCATCTGAAAGAAGATAGTCATATATGGCTTGAGGGTGAGTAAATCATGGAATAATTTTCATTTTTGGGTGAACTACCCCTTTAATGAGGAATTTGTGGACATGTCAGTGTTTCTAGATTCGTGGAGTAAAATTATAGTTTTTATTTTGACGTAACCCAACACTTCTTGTCCCTGGTAAGTGGCATCCAGTAGCCCTCTTTGAATAACTATACATTTTGTACTATGACAACTGCAACTAGAAAATGTTTCTAGTTATTTCCCTTAGTAACACATTGGCTAATCATCATCCTGCCAAGACTAAACTTGTATTTTACATTTTAAAAGTAAATTCACATTGTTCTTAAATGGTGCATCTGCCCTCATCTCTGTTCCAGGCAGCTTGGAATTTCCCCCAATATCCCACATCCAACCACATCTCAAACATGGCATTACCCTATTTTAACCCCTAACCCCAAGAATGAAACTTTTGCACAGTTTGTGTTTCAAATATGAATGCTACTTCAAATCATGTCGCTTGTTGTAGAGTGCAAAGCCATAACTTGTATTTTCATCTGGCGGATGTTTAAACTGCCAAAAAAAAAAAAAAAAAAAATATATATATATATATATATATATATACATATATACATACACACACACACACTTACATTGAAGGAGAATTGCGAGCCATATCTCAGAATGTCAAAGACTTGGGTGGACTCTTTTGACTTGGCTAGTAAGCAAAGGTGAATGTGATTTCACCAAGTAGAACATGTTCCTGGATCGACATCCTTGTTGATCTTGGAACAACATTCTACTCAACCAATCAGATTTGAGGAATAGGTGTATAGTTAATGTTACTTTTTGGCTTACAACAAGGGTTAGGGGCTTCTACACCATTCTTATTCACCTATCATTTCCCACTGATTTTAGGAACAAAATATGGGAAGGGTTAGATTTAGGGGTAGGATAGGGTAAGGACTATGTTTTTAGATAGGAATGTTGTTCCAAACAAAAGATGTTTGATCCGGGAATATATCCTCCTTGACAAAATCACAGAGACCAGTAAGCAAACATCTAGAACACCCTATAAAAACTGTATGGCTATGCAATGTCCTGGAACCTTCAAGTGAGGCTCTAGCAGCACAAAATGGTTTACAGCAGAGAACACACCAAGATTGTACTGTGGTGGTACCTAATCCACGAATATGACAATGGCACAAATCAGCAACACATTGTTATTTGTATGAACATGCAGAAAAATATCTTTATTATGTATGACAAAGTCCATAAAGTCCACACAAGGAATAAAATGAGAAAGTTCCATAAGAAGAAAAAATTACAAAATGGTGCAGTACAATCAATAAGGAAAGGCATGTTGTACAATCCAATCCAAAGAATGCTGTGAAGTGTGCTGTATTGATTTATGTATGTTTGACGTGTAGTAGAAAACGTTTTGTTCAGAACAAAGAGAGTATATTGTGATCTACTGATCAATCATATGCTGTATGACTTGGTGTCAAACTAGAAGAACTAACAGTTTTTATGGTTTGGAATCTTTGCTCTATTTTGACCAGCCTTTGAATGGCTCCTCTATACTGCAATAACCAGTATATCTGTACCAGACAGAGGTGGCACTCAGCTGCTCAGCTAGATGTGAGTACTTTTGTAGCCATTTTCTTAAAGGTTTAGTTCACCCAAAAATGAAAATTTTATCATTAATTACTCTCCCTCAAGTCTTTCCAAACTTGTGAGACTTAATTTGTGTTCCGAAGATGAACGAAGGTCTTATGGGTTTGGAGGGACATGACAGTGAATAATTAAAGACAGATATTTAATTTTTGGGTGAACTAACCTTTTAAAGTGACATAATCATCACGCTTTCAACGGGGTTCACCATATTTAGCGGTATAACTCTAATGGCAATGCTTTCATTAGTATGCTTAATGTGTGATTGATTTCAGATGCACACAGTCTCTTAGTCATGTTCCTGTCATTCATTTATTGCTCTCAATGGCTTTTTTCACTTATTGAATAGGAGTATAAGGGTTATGTCAATGATTATCAAATTACTTAAATTATGATACTTGCTCAGGTGGTTGCTGGCTTTTCTTATCTCTATCAGCTTGCAACATGATATCTATTGGTAACAAGAACACATAGTGCGCGTTTCTACAGTTTCTACAGCAATTCGGCAGGGTAGCCCAGGCACACATAGTCATAGGCCACTAGTGTTAAGCCATTCAGCAAGGTAGCCCAGGCACACATAGATAGTAAAACATGTGGTCCCATGGAAGAAAAAAAAGAAAAAAGTAGTACATATGTATTGGTGGTAGATCTGCTTGTTTGGGGGTGTTTTTGCCACTTGTTGTCTTGCACTCATCAGCATGCATATATTGTATTGTCTTGTCTATTTCTATTGTCTCCTGCTTCGTTAGGGGTTTATTCATGTATGTTATGTGCAGCAGTCTCTGTACTTGCTCTGCAGCAGCAACAGCAATAATCAACAGCAGCAGTGTAGCAGATTTATTCCTCCAAGACCAAATCATTAATTGCCATATCCCCCATTACCAAGCCCCCCCAAATCCTCCGCTGAGAGTTTTTTGTGGTTCCCCCCAATGAGACAGACAATAACAAAGGTCCATGGACAAAACTCCTGTAGTAACTTTGCATGCCCAGGGGCCCTAGCGGCCCCCCCCGTTTATGTATGGGCAGAGTGTGGGTTTGGGTAAAACAAAAATGGTCGGGTGGAGTAATTTGTTGGCCATCGACGCCTGGGGAGGGTGCAGTTCGAGCAGACAAAGAGCAGGGATCGATCGGGACCACACCAGCTCACTAAAGGATTTGCGAATTGCTCTCCATGGTTCTGTTTGTGCCTTTTACGTTCGAAACGCTTATAGCATTGTGCGCTGCCCGTTCTCTGAGACTAGTGTTGGCCGACTGATTTAACTACCAAAAAAAAGTATATACTGGGCAGCTTTTTTTGAAAAGGTAAATGTTAAAACGCCCAACAACCCTTTGTCCCTTAACCCAAGAAGCCAATGCCCCCGATAAGGTTTTTTCCCACCAAAAGTGGCAAATTTTCTGCAAACAAAAAACCCCGACCTCCCGTCTTTCCCCCCCAAAACCCCCCGAGAAATACAGGACCAAAATCAACAAAAAAATCCCCACAGCCCCCAATGCCCCTAGGTTTGAATATTCATTTTTTTTTTTTTTTGTTGACTTTGTTGATAGCACCCCCCCCCCCCCATTTAGCCCGCTACCTTGAAAGCCAACAAGTGGGTATAGGCCCCCGTTATTTCACCTCGGATCTTTTGTTGAAATAAATTAAAGGAATCAAACAGAAAAATTTCAAACCTGTCCAAGATCCCAGGTAAAAACAAACAAAGTTGTATTCTCGGTGTAAACAGTTTTTTTCGTAGGAATACGGGCACGGAGGGGGAGGCGGGGAACTGGCCAAATGTTACACACTTTTAATATATAAAAGAAATAAACCAAACACACAAGACACAAAGTAAATGCTTGTTGCCAGGTTCCCCCCCCCAAACGGACCCCCCGACCTGCAGGCCCAACCCCCACAAATTCTTAATAAAACATTAAAAAGGAAAACATCCCAGGCCCCTGGTTCCCCTTCTCTCCTCGTCCGTTCCCCCTGGGTCCCCCCCGTTCGCTCCCCCCCCCCCCCCCTTTACCCCGCTTCCCGTTTAACACCTTGCGCCCCAACCCCGGGCCCTCGCTCGTTGTCCCCCATTCATTGGGACCCCCCTAACCCTTGCCTGCCCAAGCCTCGCCCCCAAACCTCCGCATGCCCCCGATGGGTTACCCCCTATACCCTGCCGCCTCTACTTCCCCCCCCCCGGGGGCCGAAATCTTCCCCCCCCAGCGGCCCCGCCCAGCAAACACGCCTGGTGGTAAGAAACAGAATTTGGAGCCGAGGAATGAAAAAGGAGAACGAAAGGTCCCCCACCCAGGGAGCGACAACGAGAAAGGAAGAGCGGGAAAACCCCCGAACAACATACTTTGGTGCCCTCCTCGGTTCCCACCCGCAGCCCCCCAGCCCCCCCCCCCCCCCCCCCCGAAAAGTGGCCTCCTTCCCTCACGGTTGGTGCCCCCCCATGCAAATTTAAACTGGGGTGTTTTACGCTCCCTTGGGTGGGGGAACTGCGTTTCGATCCTTTCCCCCTGCCCTCCCCCCTGTTCTGCCCCCCCCCGGTTTTTTGGATTTTGGGCCCCCCCTGAAGGGTGCCAAAAGGCCCCGTCAAAGCGAGTTTGTCCCCCATTTCCCCCTGCCCCCCTTTTCCCTCCGCTTCCAATGGCGGACAGCCCAAAAAAAACACCAGGGCCTTTTCCCCGGCCCCCCCCCACGGGGCGAAAATTGGCGGCGACTCCCCCCAAACCGCTTGCCCCCCCCCACTCCTCCGGACGGCAACACCACCCCCACCCCCCACTCAACCCCCCCAGGGGAAGCACGGCAGCCCCCCGACAGCACCCCCTGTTCTTCCGTCCTACCCTCACTTGTTTTTTTGATCAGTTCCGTTCCCCAGCCCCCACCACCGTCTCGGGCCCCCCCGAAGCCACTCCGCGGTCCCCCCCCCTTTTTGTCTCGTGCTGCCCCCCCCAAACCCCTGCCCCCCCGTTTTCCCCACCACCCGCCCCGGAAAATCCCCCCCCCCTCCCCAGACAAAGCGGAGGGGCCCAATTGCACACAGTTCGTTAGATTTACATGAAAACGAATGTACGTTGTGGAACCGGCGGAACGTTTTTTAAACACTTGAATATATCAATACAATTTAAACATTTCCACACCACAAACAAAAAAAAAAACCCCTAAAAAATAACAATTGCCGGCCAGACCCCCGCCCCCTCACACCGGGAAATTTTACCTTTTGCCGTCCACACATAAACCCACTTTTCCCCGTCACTCCCCTTTTTTTATGACTTTTTTCCGAAAAAAAAAGGCGTTCCCCCCTCCCCTTGAGTAGAAATGTCCCCCCCCGTGGAACCGGGGCAAACGCACAAGCTAAAGGTGTTCGTTAACACCATCCCCGTGCCACCGCCGTCGCACCCGTTTCCCCCCCTTCAAAATGGACCGAACGATACCTGAAACCAAATGAAGGGGTAAGATTCCTGTTCAAACTTTTTAATTTGGAAGTTTGATCCAAAAACAATAAAAAAATTCCCCCGCCCCAAAATAGGAAAACCAAGGGGTCCCCATGAGTCACAGACAACAGTTTCCCCCACAATACACCACCCCAAAGAAAACACAAAACGGAAACCCCCATGTGGCACCCAAAAACGAAAACCCCTCCAACATAAACAAAAGCAAAACCAACATGGGGCAAAAAATAGAACCCCCAAAACCTAAAAACTGATCAAACACAAAACAAGCTTGGGTTCAATGACCCAGGATGAAATGAAGTCCGGGAAGTGTGGTGTAATGGGTGGAAAATGAAGTGTTTTCAAACACAAAGTGTTTTGGGGGGTTTGAGGACATTCCCCCCCCCCTGTGGTTTTGGGAGTGTGCCCCCCTCTAGTTGTGGACCTAAAAACTAGGGCCAAAGAAATCCTTTCCCCCAACTGGGGTGGAGTTTACCCTCCCCCCCCCCCCCCATGACATAATGTATTTTTGTTTCCCAATCATGGGTTTTTAAGAATTACGTTTTGTAAAAGATTTTTTAGAACTTTTTGAATTAATTGTGCACCTTTTTAATTGTAAATTTTTCAAACCACAAATCGGGACCAAAGGAGAATTCTACAAAAGCCACCAGGGAACCCCTCCAAATGTTAAAATTTGATGGACCTTTGGAGTGGGTGGAAAATATGGCCCCGTTTCCCCCCCCCGTCAAGCCAAGTCCAGACCCACCAAACCTTTACTTTCTTTTCGAGCCTTCAGCACTTTGCTACTTTTGAGAGCTTTTTTAAACTACCCTCACTGGGGCTTCGCCCCCCCGGAGAAAACAAAACTGACACCTCTTTTCCAACCCCTTTCCCTTTCCTGGTTTCACTTTTGTGAAGGGCCATGGTTTTTTTTCCTTTTCCCAGGTTTTCAAAAGTGTTTCCCCTCAAATTGTGTTCTTTCCCACTTTCCAGACCCAAGGGGGGACAACAAGTTTTATCACCCAGCAGAGGTCCCCCCCCCCCCAGCCAGATGTTTTTTTTTTCCCCCCCTTGCTAAACAAGTCCCAAAGAAAAATTTGTGGCAACATATTTACAAGTCAACTGTTTTTTTACTTTGTTTTGTAAATTAAAATGTTCAAACCAAAATTCCGAATTTTAAAGTGTGTTTTAAAATTAATTCACAAATTTTTGCTCCCTAAAAGTGAACCATTATTTGTTTAAATGAAAAGCAAGACCCCCAAAAACAAAAAAGGTAAAGTTGTTAAATAAAAAAATCTTGTTTTTGCAAGCTCCCCCCTTTTCATAGTAAAAAGATCACCCCCTTTTTGTTTGCCCAATCGACAGATGTTTTTTTACCCCCGGTTCCAATCTCAATTTGGGTTTGCCACCTAATTTAAAAACCACCCAATTATAATACAAAAAAAACCACACACGTTTAAAACCGTTTTTTTGTAAGAACCATTTTTTAATTTTTTTTTTAAACTGCATTTTTTTTTTTTGCCACTATTTAATTCCATTTTTTTGTTGGACCTGTTAAATTTTTTTCCGCCTATTACCCTTGCGAGCAGCTGGAAAACGGCCATACACTGTTTTACTTGGTGCGTCCCCCTACCATTTTTGGTTTGGGTGGGTTATCAACCCTTTGAGTTATTTTCCCCTTATTTTTTTTTATGTTCCCCTGTTCCCCCCCCATTCCCCCCCCCGATCCCTATGAGAAACAGTGGGGTTAAATTTGTGATATTTTCCTTTCTTTGGTTACAAAATGCCAACTTGGTTGGACATACAGCCTTTTCCCCCAATAGTTTTTTTTTTGTAATGTTCCCCCACCCCCCCCTGCCGGTCCCCACCACATTTTCCCCGAAACACACCCCCATGTTTTTTTGTCCCCTCAACGTGGGCCCCCCCAATAGTAAGCCCCCAGTTTTTTTTCTACGGGCAACCCCCCCCCCCCCGCTAATGGGGTAAAGTATAACAAAGCCATCAAGTATGAGTGTGATACCCCCACCACCCCTGTCCACACCTAGTGTTGGTTATTGGAGCAAACGTGTGATTATTCCCACCATTTTGTCCCCCCGTGGAAAATTTTGCCACGAAGCTTTTTTTGATGTAATTTTGAAAAAAAGGATTGTAAAAACTATTTAAGATTTATGAAATTATTTTCCCACAAACCGCAACCCTATCCCCGAAAAAGGTATTTTTCAATAATGTGCAGAGGACCCCCTAATTATTCGTTTGTTTGTCGCTGGTTAGTGTCCCCCTCATGGCTTGGGTATAAAATTTTTTATATATATAAATAAATAGTACGATAGCAAATCAGAAGCAACCACATTGACGTGAGCCCCAAACAATGTAGGCCCTTCATGGACAAAAATAAGTGTGAACTGTAACAGCAATACAATAAACCCAACCTTAAACAATGTAAAACCGTACCCAGAACCACAATGTTTTTTTTAACCCTTCCCCCATTTTTCGAGAATGTCCCTTCCCCTTACCCGCCCCCCTGAGTTTTGCCAACTTTTTCTTTCCCCATGCCGTTCAGCTTTCCCCCTAGTTTTCAAACGGACAAAAGGCCGTGGGCAACCGACTTTGCGGGTCCTCCAGCCCCCCCTTTGAAACCCGAATGCCCCCTTTGCAAAATACATTCACACCACTAGCCAAAACCCATTTAAAGCATTAAAGCTATAGACCCCGAAAACCAGCAAAACTCCTGGAAAAGGGAAATCTCATTGTGGGAATGGCTTGTAGTGGCTGAAATTCTGCACCAAGGGCCTGAATTTCGGAAAAAAGACTTTCGGATACAGTAAACTAGGTACCACTTAGGCCTATATAAAAGCATCCAAAAAGTAGCATGTCATAGGACCTTTAAATTATCTTCCTTACCCTTGTCAAAGAATTAGCTAAAAATAGTGTTGTCAGATCGTCGTCTGTGCATTTTCCAATATTTTTTTTCAGCTGCCTTATTTAGCCTTCTTTGTTAATATTAACACAAAACTAAGCAAAGCCCCCAAAAAGACTGCCATCAGCAATGTCCTGTCTGCTGCGGGAAACTCCACGTCATTTCTTAAAAGCATGCACTGCAATTGGAAATGCTTGTCAATTGAAAACAACTCATTTCCATCATGTTGGATTTATTCAATATTCTCTCTGTTTGGAATTACTCAATAAGAATAGATAAATCCTTAACAACAAAATTGAGTAGATTTTGTTACAGACAATTTTAATTAATTTTAACACAAAAAACTGTCCAAAAAACAAAAAAATAATTTTGTTAAATAAAGTTTACATATTCAATTCTATGAAATCTACAAACTCACAGAATGATTTTTTACAGCTTGCCCACTAGGAATTTGTAAGCTACTATTGTATTGTAATTTTATTATTTATAACAGAGGTCTTTAACCCTGCTTCTGGGGACCCACTGTTCTGCAGAGTTTAGCACCAAGAAAGAACATATGCCTATACAGTAGTGCAGTCACATTTACCGTTGCTTTAATTGGGAGAAATCTAGTAATTTCAATAGGAATTGCATGAGGGTGAACAAGTTCCCTATGCAGATTTCGCTCATGTTCAAGCTGGTCATGAAAATTCACAGTGCTGATCAACAAAAAGCTGCTTGGTTTAAAAGTAATGTCTGTGTGCTTTATACTCTATTGACAGTGTTTTTTTGTTTGTTTGTTTGTTTGTTTTAGCATTTGCTAATAGCCAACTTTGAAACTTATAAATATTTAGTAATGAATACTTAGTAATATTTCATAAACATACTCCTGTATTTTTTTAACATGACTCCTGAAACAAGCTGTGGCTATTCATAAGTTTGCTGGTTAAAAAAAAAGTCTAGACCTGGCAACTTTGATTGAATAACTCAAGAAGAAAGGATAAGGACATCAATACTTTTTCTGTAAAGAGAACTGAGTGAAATGTGTTAGACGAGCTCTTGTTAACATACTTGTAACAGTTTATTACACTTCCTTGGTGATGTGTACCCATTTTTAGAAGTTTGAGTGTTTTTGTGCTTAAGTGATAGGAAGGACATTTATGTGGTGAAAAAAAGGGATAATGATATCTGACTTTCGTGAATGTCTGTTTTTAATATACAGGTGCTGGTCATATAATTAGAATATCATCAAAAGTTGATTTATTTCACTAATTCCTTCAAAAAGTGAAACTTGTATATTATATTTCATTCCATTACACACAGACTGATATATTTTCAAATCTTTATTTTTCTTTTAATTTTGATGATTTTAACTGACAACTAAGGAAAAATCCCAAATTAGAATTTTGTGAAAAGTTCATATATGAAGACACCTGGTGCCACACTCTAATCAGCTAATTAACTCAAAAAACACCCTGCAAAAGCCTTTAAATGGTCTCTCAGTCTAGTTTCTGTAGGCTACACAATCATGGGGAAGACTGCTGACTGACAAGTTGTCCAAAAAAGACAACCATTGACCCTTGCACAAGGAGGGCAAGACACAAAAGGTCATTGCAAAAGAGGCTGGCTGTTCACAGAGCTCTGTGTCCAAGCACATTAATAATAGAGGCGAAGGGAAAAAAAGATGTGTTAGAAAAAAAAAGTGTACAAGCAATAGGGATAACCGCACCCTGGAGAGGATTGTGAAACAAAACCCTTCAAAATGTGGGGGAGATTCACAAAGTGGACTGCAGCTGGAGTCAGTGCTTCAAGAACCACCACGCACAGACGTATGCAAGACATGGGTTTCAGCTGTCGCATTCCTTGTGTCAAGCCACTCTTGAACAACAGACAGTGTCAGAAGCGGCTAAAGACAAAAAGGACTGGACTGCTGCTGAGTGGTCCAAAGTTATGTTCTCTGATGAAAGTAAATTTTGCATTTCCTTTGGAAATCAGGGTCCCAGAGTCTGGAGGAAGAGAGGAGAGGCACACAATCCACGTTGCTTGAGGTCCAGTGTAAAGTTTCCACAGTCAGCGATAGTTTGGGGTGCCATGTCATCTGCTGGTGTTGGTCCACTGTGTTTTCTGAGGTCCAAGGTCAACACAGCCGTATACCAGGAAGTTTTAGAGCACTTCATGCTTCCTGCTACTGACTAACTTTATGGAGGTGCAGATTTCATTTTCCAACAGGACTTGGCACCTGCACACAGTGCCAAAGCTACCAGTACCTGGTTTAAGGACCATGGTATCCCTGTTCTGAATTGGCCAGCAAACTCGCCTGACCTTAACCACATAGAAAATCTATGGGGTATAGTGAAGAGGAAGATGCGATATGCCAGACCCAACAATGCAGAAGAGCTGAAGGCCACTATCAGAGCAACCTGGGCTCTCATAACACCTGAGCAGTGCCACAGACTGATCGACTCCATGCCACGCCGCATTGCTGCAGTAATTCAGGCAAAAGGAGCCCCAACTAAGTATTGAGTGCTGTACATGCTCATACTTTTCATGTTCATACTTTCAGTTGGCCAAGATTTCTAAAAATCCTTTCTTTGTATTGGTCTTAAGTAATATTCTAATTTTCTGAGATACTGAATTTGGGATTTTCCTTAGTTGTCAGTTATAATCATCAAAATTAAAAGAAATAAACATTTGAAATATGTCAGTCTGTGTGTAATGAATGAATATAATATACAAGTTTCACTTTTTGAATGGAGTTAGTGAAATAAATCAACTTTTTGATGGTATTCTAATTATATGACCAGCACCTGTATTCTAATTTCAAGCACACTTAGTCATTTTATTAATTAGTGCTGTTAAAGAAATTAAAAATTGTACTCATAGGCAGAAAACCTACAACTAATTCCTCAATTATACATTACAGAGTAATAATGACAATTTGGTTTTTACCTAATTATTAAAAAATTCTCAGCTTGAGATCATATAATTACATACAGATGACTTTTAAGTGAGAAAACCCTTGTAAAAAAGAAGAGAATTAAATGTTCACTTGTAGTGTACATAAAATATTAGAACCTGTAATTACAGATAATGTAATTAATAAAGTAAAATGCCAATCAAATTTACTTTAAGAGAGTACACTTGCACTTTGTAATTATGTCAAATTAAAAGTTTTACTTTAAGGTGTAATGGCACACACTGAGACAGCAGATAAGTTTATTGCAGGTTATATGAAAAGATGAGAAGCATCAGAGGTAGACACAGGTAAGGATATATGCTGCAGCTGAACACACAGTCTTTCAAAACTATGCAGAGTAAGAACAATCAATATAATGAGTATAATATAATAGTATGGTAAGTATAATAGACAGGTATAGTTATTTATGTTAACCAACAATAATTTAACTTCTCTCATTCCACTGAAAACAATAAATCACAAGCAAAGAAGGTAAATGGGCAGGATGAAAATAAACAGGAAATACAGGTAAACAGATTCAATAGGATCAGGATATCTCAGAGAAACAGTCACTTACCTTCCAGGGGTAAATACAGGAATAAAAAAGGCCTTCAACTCAACAAACACGGTAAAATACAGGTCAAGTCTACTTTTAGCAAGTAACCTTGAGAGGTAAACCTTTTGCATAACAAAACCAACATCAGCATCAACATAGACCAGACAAAAACTGAGGCTGCGTCCGAAAGCTTAAAATTGCTGCCTTCGGAGGATGCATTCCAAGGTAGGAAGGCATCAATGCACGTCCGAATCCAATGTAAACTTCACTTCCTGTCTCCTGATACTTTCATCTGATAGGTTTTTGAAGGCAGCATATCCTTTGCTGCCTTTAACATCCAACAAGCCTGTGCTTTCCAATATGTGACAGCTGAGCTAAAAAAAAAGAAAAAAGAATCTGAAATCTGAGAGTTGTATTTGGCGGTCAGTTTGTTTGTAAATATAAATTTTTTGACCAACATTTTCCACTTCTGATGTCATTTCTAGCAAGAACTTAAGATTGTAGTAATTAAGTCTTTTGTCATGCTTCAAAGAAGTACATTTACTTTAATGTGTTGACTAACATACTAAAGCACATTTAAAGTATGACCATAATTTGAACTGTAGTGCATTATTTGATATTTCATTTAAAGTTAATTTACTTCAAATGTGGTCACATTACATTAGGTATCTTTAACTACTTCAGAACACAAATGAAGATATTTTTACTGAAATCTGAGTGATTTCTGCCCCTCCATTGACAGGTACGCAACTACAACTTTGACATTTCAAAAAAAGATTGTAAAACTAATCTATATGAATTGAGGAGTTTAGTCTAAATTTACTGAAGAGACACAATGCACAGATTGGATTTAGGATTTTATTCATCTACAAACACTGATCAGTGAACATAAATAGAAGTTCAACCGAACCTCTTGCAGAAGCTCAAACGTGCTGCATAACACTGGAATGAATTTCATTGGTTCTTGCACGTCAAGCAAACATGCTTGAGCTTCTATTTACCATAACTGATGTGTGCATTGATGTATACCCAAACAGGTTTTTACTGAACCCATGGAATGATGAAGATGAAGCAGGTGAATAATAGCGAAGTCATAGTTATTGATGACTGAATATAACAAAGCCCTTTCCTTTTACCAGGCTGGGATGAGTGGAGGAGACTGGAGAGCACACATTTCTTGAATGGTTGTAACAGGTGAGTAGCGGAGCAGGAAACAGATAAAGAAACACAGGTAGGTAATTGGAGAGTCTTACCAGGGGAACACTGGTGAAATCTCAGGAGTATAACTGGAAATCCACAGAAGATAACTTTAGGTAAGTAAAGTGGGTAAGATCAGGTAAGGAGTTGGCAATCCACATTGGAGACCAGACGATAGCTATGGTCACACTTTCAGTTCAAATCTGATTATTTGTGTATCCGATTGTAATCTGATCTAAAATTATTGACGTCCACACTGTGTATCACAATTGTTCAGATCCGATTTTTGACTATCTGCATTGGTTTCTATGATGTTGCATTGGTAGGAATACGTCAAAAACAACAACCACAACATGGAGGGGTTTGCAATACAGATGTCTTATTTACAGCATGACAATGTGCAGCCGCTGCGCTGGACTACTGTGTCTTATAGGAAGCGGTAGAAACATCTTTATTCAAAACATGTCACGTTATTTTTGTCATTTTATGCTCGTCTGGCACTTTGCAACAACATAACCTCGTTTCTACAGCAACTTTCAGCATGTTTCCTATCCACCTGTTTCCGCGGGGCGCTACTGTAAAAGAGAACGTGGGTACAACTTCCGGTGAGGCGGCGGAAGCAGCATACCAATGGTATTTTGTGTGCTAATTAGCGAAGAGGCTAAGTGTTTTTTGGATCATTGTTTACTTTGTAAAGTTGCAAATCTTTATGAGAGATGTCGTTACGGTGCTCAGGGACAACATCTCAGTTTAGTACATTTATTAGCTAATAATATCACAATACAATAAACAGTTTTTGTGCCCTTAATTTCCCTTTACTTTACTGACCTTACACAAAAGTGCTGCTGCATGACTAGAGCATCCTGACCCTGCAATACTTGAACAACCCGCTGTCTGTACTTCACCTGTCACTGATGCAAGCACCAAAGCCTTATGATGTTATATTATTGACTCCTAATGTGTCGTGCGTGCCAGAGCCAGTCGCGTTTCCACTGTATGCGATGCTAAAGGCTACTTATGTTAACCATTGCGATAATAAATACACACGTTTATGGAAAATATCAGAGACTGCTTGAGGAACGAAGACAATTCTTATGTGATTATAATCGTGTATTTATTTGGTTTAATGTTTTATCTGTCTCTTCCCTGTGCCTGTTGATTCCTGACAAATGCATATCTTTCACAGATTCACACACTCCGGTTAACTCGTAACTCATAACTCCCGTTGTCTTCTCATGAGCTCCCTCTGTTGCTCTGGCTAAAAGGATCAGGATAGATAGACGGAGAGATCGCGCAAACATCCTCGGATAGCAATCATCGCATAATTTAGAGGAAAATAAATAGAAATGCTCAGAAAAGTGACGTAAACAAAGGGCATGTTATCAGTATATTTCTAAATGTTTAAGCCTTTGGATTTAAAAGCCTTAGTGGAGTTGTTTTTTGCGTTCTTGTGATCGCAAATAAATGGAAGCAGGCGCAACTGAATAGGTATGCGTTTTCTTTTTATGTCAGTATAAATATCAGTTAGATTTAGCATGATTGATGTGCACTCCTGACATAAATTAATACATTACTATTACTGTAACATTTTTTTTATTGTAAAACATTGTTCAAATATTGATGCCGGAATCTTAAATCTTTAAGTAAAAAATAAACGTTCGCAAGTTTGGATCGTTAAATCTGGAATGACTGTCAACTGTTGAATGAATGAGTGTCACGTCCAGCTTGTTTACTTCGAACTGGAAGACGCCCACGTTTGACGCAAGGCCTCATGGGGCGTAGGAAACTTGTGGATAACAGCGCCTGACGTTTATGTTTTACGTGGAGTAAGAAAGTCACACAAACCACACAAAATCCAATTAGATTTCCAAAAATGCGATTTGAATAAGATTTCAAACCACATATGATTGTTGCTTGAAACAGATTTGTAAAAAAAAAAAAAAAATTTCCCACACGTTCACTCTTGCTAAATCTGATCAGATTTCAATCTGATATGTCTGAACGTAGCCTATGAGTGCCTGAGAAGTGAGTGCTCTTAAGCCTCGTTTACACTGCACGTGTCTGCGGTGCGTTACGGCTGTGACACAGCTACCGGAGCTGATACGTGGGCACCCTAGTCAACGCTCGTGTTTACACCAGCCGCGACGAGGTGTGTTTTAGAAGTGTCCCAGAAGTGGCTCGCCGCGCCGCTTCACTAAAGATAGGCGCCTCGCCTAATTTTTGATGGATGCGACATCCAAGACACACAGCTCAAATACAAGATAAAGTCAAAATAATCACCCTGTGTAAACTCCCGCTCATATTTCACATCACTAGGAGGCCAGAAACTGACGAAAGAGATTCGAAGTTGAAAAACTCGAAATTTTTTTTTTGTTGTCCATAACTGGACTTTTAAGTGTCATTCGTCTGTAGGTTACAGCAAAATAATAGTATGGCATAGCAATAAACACAATTAAACCAGACAAAATATAACCATTTAGCCATTAAAATCATGAAAAAATCAAGGAAAAAAACATCAGACAGGCAAATCTCGTGGTCTCGTGAATCCAGCCGCTTCGCTTCCGAAATGCTTCTGGTGTGAGTTGACACCGTGTAAAGGATGGCACAAAACCTTGCCGGAGCCGTAACGCGCCGCAGATGCGTGCAGTGTAAACAAGGCTTTATACTGTGGTTGATGAGTGAGCTGATGAGGGACAGGTGCAGGTGATCAGAATGGTAAGAGGTGCATTCACGACATATCGTAACTACAAGATTCTGGCTCGAAAAAAACGTTCACGTCCTCATAGAGCTCCTAATTACAGTTTGTAATCTGGGAATTTTCTGAAAGCTCCCACGTGTACCACGTGGCTACTGTACCACCTGACCATCGCTGTAGATTCAAGGTGCGTTCACGCGGCCTCGTAATTCCTGTAGTTATGAGATTCTAGCTTGTAAAAAGCGCTCACGTCCTCAGAGAGCTCGTAATTACAGCTTGTAAGCTGGGAGTTTTCTGAAAGCTCCCACATGTACCACATGGCCGCTGTACCACCTGACCGCTGTAGATTCATTTAGGAGTTGATGGTGGTGCCATGGAAACTCATAATTCCCAGTCCAAGGACCAAAAGGACGTGAACAGCTCCGAATATTACGTCACGTGCTGTCATTTCAAGATTCCGGTAAATACGAGGTGACGTGAACGCAGCATCATTTAGGCATTGATAGTGGTGCCATAGAAATGCATAATTCCCAGTCCGAGGATGTGAACAGCTCTGAATACAATGTCACGTGTTGTCATCTCAAGATTCGGGTAAACACGAGGTGGCATGAACGCAGCGTGAGCACTGGGTGTGTGTGACGGAGGAGGCTGGTGACACCTTGACAGTATGCTGTATTTTTTTCACATAGGCATTAAGCAATGTGTGAACGTTAATGGAGATAATGCTACTTTTACACTACTGTTTTTATTTTTCTTGTTGTGACAAACTATTCTTTGAAAAAGTATTTCTCACACTGTCAAATTTATATAACAAACCAGTCTGAAACGTAGTTTGCTCCAAACAATAGGCCCACCAGGATACATAGTAAGTAGCTGCCATCTCTTGCCCTGAAAGTTCTTTAGTTACAATTTAATCCCAGTCCCAGTGATCATCTCCATGACAACCCAGCTCGCTTGTGGCCTGTTTCTATAAGACTGATGTAAGAGGTTAAAATAAAAAAAAAAGAAAAGGAATTAGAAATCTTCTCACAAGCTATGTGCTGAAATCTTTGCTTAAAAAAGTGTTTATCCACCACCTCAGCATGAAATGAGCAAATTCTTTCCCAACATGAAGTGTTTTTATATATCTGGACCCCTGAGAGCAGGTTTAATTGTGGTGTGCTGATGAGAATGCAATAGCTTAAAATACCATCTCTGCAGCAATTACTACGACATGACAGGGAGAGAGCAATTTATGTTGCGGAACAAGTGTTGCTTGCCAAGTCCCTGCTTGTTGTGCATCTAACAAGTGACTAAAGTTTTAGCTATTTCAGTAGTTTGTGAAAAATAGAGGAAGGTTAAATATTCTTTTAAAACTTTAAACAACGTATAAGCTTTGTTCCAAAACCTAGTGAGCTGCAAAGCCTTGACATTATATTAGCAACGTTGATTTAAAGGTGACCTTTTATGCCCTATTTAACAAGATGTAAGTCTCTGATGTCCCCAGAGTGTGTATGTGAAGTTTTAGCTCAAAATACCCCACAGATAATTTTTATATCATGTTAAAATTGCTACTTTTAGTGGTTGAGCAAAAACGAGTCGTTTCAGTGCGGTCCCTTTAAATGCAAATGAGCTGCTGTGCTCGGTCCAAGAGGGCGGAGCTTCAAGAGCTGATTCTCTGGTGACAGGATTCAGTCAGGATGCGCTATAATGTCGGAAACTGTGAATATATGATGCATGGAGATAAAACAGGTATAGTTTAGTTCATTTACGGTTATAACTTATATTGCCTTCTTGTTTTTAATCTACTATATTAGTACAGGCCTGTTGAACCGTCTGAATGATGGCCAAAACTATACAGATGAGTTTATTGTACTTCACACAAAAAATGAAGCGTCCCTTTTCACTCTAGAAAATCACTGTAAGAGCTTAATAAAACACTGCAAGTGTGCATTAAAATATTATCCATAAACTCTCTCTCTTTCCCTTGTATCATCACCAACAAACATTGCGAATTACACAGAAACACTCCTTACAACTAACAGTAAACGAATATATAAAGACCTTATGCCTTTTGGTGGTGCTTAATAAACTTTATACCCGTAAATAAGCTCAGATGAACTGTAATAAAGTGCCCTTACCTTCATTACTGCTGTATTTAGTGTCACTCTTGAGACTGTAAGCTGGATCACGAACAGTTTTTCCTTGTATATCCTGCTTGAGTAACACATTTTAGCACAGTCTTTGTTTTGTATCTTCTCTTTGTTTTGATATTCGTTTACAAAGCAGTCCGGTGTGAAATGATTCGCGCAGACATACACGAATTTCGACAGATCTGAGGGAGCATTTTCCTGGAAAACCAAGTTAATCCACCTCGTTTTCAGCAGCTCAGATTTAGGGAGTAAATGAAGAGAGTTATGTGGATTAATCCATCCAGCTACAGAACACCTAAAACGCTTGGGACACATTCTCGTCAGTGCAGTAATGGCGGACTCTCTGTAAACAACTCGCTCAGGGCGGTTCTATGTTCAAACGTCAGTGTCAGTCAACGCTGTGGGCGGAGCCTGTGGCTTTTGTGACGTCACACTGTCAGATCTGGAAACGGCTTGTTCTGAGACACTGCTTATGATTTATGGGGATTAAAAAAAAAGGAGTGGGTGGATTTTTATCACTATAGGGCGGTTGTGTACACACACTGCCAACACACATTTATGTCCAAACACCAGGCAAAAGTGAATTTTGCATAATAGGTCCCCTTTAAATTCTGTTTTAACCCTTAAATGCATACCTCGGGTCTTTAGTGACCCGGGACGTCATTCACTACCCTCCTCCTCGTTCATTTTTTAAAGTTAGACATCAACCTTCTTGGTATTCCTCAATCAATTCATTATAAAGAATATAACAAGAAAAAAAAACATAAAATTATAAAAGAATGCCTATTTTTGTATTCATTTTTTGTAAAAATTGTATAGGGTCGCAAATGACCCGAGGTGTATGAGTATATTTTTTCTGCACAACAATTGAATCTTAGATGACGGAATAAGTGCAATTCACCTTTATTCCACAAGGTGGCAATGTCTGATACACAATGCTGAAGTGACGACTCATTTAGACAGAAAACGAAATAATAAGAAAAACATGAAATGGCTCAGCAATTTACTGCAAAACAAGTATGAACGCAATCAAATATGACTGTAACTGTTATTGGATGGATCTGGTGAAGCTGTTAGCGATCGAAATATTGATTTTGAAGATGTTGAAAATTATATAGTTTTGAGAATATGTTTGAGATCGTGAATGGGCTCATATTCGTGACCTCAAACATAAAACTAGCCCATTATTTGCTGAATTTACTGGGAAATGAGCTCTGACGAGGACAGTGATGATGGCATAAAACATCTGCTCAAACGGAGCCCTTTCAAGCTCCAAAAGGTAACAAAATACGATTTATTTTATTCTTCTGTAATTGTTACTCTAATATCAGAGGAGTTTTATATTATTGCGACAGGTAGAGATCCTTCCGTGTTAGATAAAGATCCGGGTCGATAAAGACCCGAATATGTAAGAATGATTGGCGAAACAGTCATGCATTTAAGGGTTAAACAATATAGCAGCAACATAATTCTGACTAAGATTCCTAATGAATCTCAAGTCTCACACATTTGCATATTTCCATGTTTAAAAATCAGGTGAATAACCTCAGATGTGGAGGTTGATTTTTCCAGGTAATATGAGAAACCATTCATTTTGCTGCTGTCTAAACTAGGAGCTCAGGGTTGATGGCTCCCTTGGGACTGTGCGGAGAGGGATGAACCTCTTAAATGCATCGAGGTCCCTTAATAGGTTGGCCTGGTACACCTGCATTTTTTTTTTTTTTTTTATGTGCAGACATGCACCAGACTGACCTGCCACCATATGCTCTGCCCACCACATTAGGTATAGTTCAGCAGGGTTTGGTGGGCAGTGTTGGGGATGACGCAACATCGAAGAAGAGAAAGATGCTAGAGTCTTTCCCACTCGAGGCGTCATCCCATAGCCATTCTCCTTCGAGGCTAGAATCGAAGAAACTCAAAATTCTAGATGAAAACGTCTTTTTCCACAATCTCAATACCTCGATATGGAGATCATTAAAGAAAAGGCAGGCCCTGGACCTAGAGGCTGTGCTCTGCAGGAAGCACTCATCTAAATAATTCTCTTGTGTGCCTCCTGCTTCATGGCTAGCCATATGACATTTAATCCGGCTACAGCAAGAACGCAACCCCCAGGAGCTCCTATAAGTGAGAGACGGAGGTGGCGAGTCCTTGACATTTCCCACTTTGATGCTAAGGATATCCACCTCCTCAGAGCTGGACCGACCCAGCATCAGGCTCTCACTTGGGGTGGAAGAAGCCGCAGAGTGGGCTTCTGGATCCCTTGCGAGAGCACTGGAGCTGGTGGATGAAGCTTACTTGAACTCCTCTACCAGCTCCAATTGCGACCTCCACAATCTGAGATGCTGCGCCACTTTGGCAGATCTGGGACCCAAACCGCGGGGAGCATGAGCCTGGCCGCTCTCAATGAACATGGCCAAGAGGGAGCAGAGTGTCATGAGCGGCAGATGCTCACATTGTACGCAGACAATCTCCTTGACAACTGCCTGCGTATGCTCTGCTTCCAGCTTAGTCAGATGATTATTCCACCTTTTTAATTAAATACAGCCATAAACACCAGACAAGTGAAGCACGGTCTGGATGAAAGGCTGAATATACTATATTAATGTCTAAACTTCTCAAAGTCAGATGATTATTCCACCATTTTAATTCATCAGAATTAAATACAGCCATAAACACCAGACAAGCTGAAAATTATTTAATTTATTTAAACAGACTCGTAATCTACGTGTTCCCTTGGCAAACACAAGATTCAAGCCGTTTATATTACATATGACTTTCTTCCCTCATGAATAAAGTCAACTGGCATGAGGCTGAAACATCCGAAAGTGCACAGTTGTATGCATCAAGATATTTCTCAATGAACACAGACAGTCCCCTTTAGGAGTTGACTGTGCATGCCCCGCACATGAACAGTATCACAGACTGATCGTGTGTCACCTCCCGAAATTTTAACGTGGACACATGCTTTCAGCTGTGCTTATTACTGACATTTCGATGGGACAAACAGGCTTGGGAAGGTTACTTTAAAAATGTATTCCGTTACAGTTACAAATTACTGCATAAAAAAGTATTCAGTAACGTAATCCAAGTACCACAATATGAAAGTAATGCAATCTGATTACTTTGGGATTACTTCAAGGTCACATATAAAGAAAGAAAGAAAGAAAGAAAGAAAGAGAAATGGGGGAGGGGGGGGGGGGGGCTGTACTGCAAATAAATTGCATTTTTTAAATTTAATTTTAATTGTTTCTTCTCAATTTCTGCAATTTTTTCTTGTTCTACACATTTGAATGGGTTTCAACAATAAAAATATTTTTAAAAAATCTGATAAATTATCTATTGCAAAATTATTATCGTTGTTGTTTTTTAGAGCTTAAAAATGTAAATAAATTGCATTTTTTAATTTTTTTAATTATTTCTTCTCAATTTCTGCAAGTTTTTAAATTTTACATGTTCTACACTTTTGAATGGGTCTCAACTATAAAAATATTTTAAAAATCTAATAAATGATCTATTGCAATATTATTATCATTGTTGTTGTTGTTTAGAGCTTAAAAATGTAAAAGTGACATTTATAACCAAACTGAACAAGCTCGGATCAAACATTTCTGTTCATGTTTGTTGTGCTTTAATTTTAATGTTTAGCATTTTGGTTACTTTTAAAACCTATCAAAACTAAGCAATCATGTCTCATTTCCACACATGGGAATGCACAGGCCAGAATATATATATATATATATAAAGGGCTATACAGATATCTAGTGGCTACAGTATAGTATTACAGATTATTTTTTTAGTCATTTGATAAAGTGTTTTCGTAGCTGGAAGGCAGAGTTTGCACTGTACAACCATGTTGTTTGCATTTTCTTCTTTAAAAAAAAAAAAATAGCAGTGAAATTTCCATGAATTGAAAGCGTTTTTCCCCATGGGGAAGCATCGTTTCAAGAAGCAGCAGTGATTCAATCTGCGTCTGAGGAGATTGTAGACGGGTGTTATTTGTGCATGCACCAGTGGGTGTATTTAGTTTTAAATGAAACCATTGTAATCCTGATAGTATTCCCCCTTTTTTCAAAATGTAACTGTAATCTGATTACTACGTTTTTTGACTCACCTGTAACAAATTACAGTTACTGGATTTTTGTATCCTGATTACGCAACGCCATTACTCCCCAACCCTGGGGACAAACAACATGAAATAAGACTGACAGTTTGACACAAAGTGCTTACTGAAGAGCACAAGCTGATGCTACTATGTTGCCGGCTCCCTTTGTAGCTTCCACGGTACGCCGTCACGTCACAAGCGATGCAGCACCAATCAGGATTGGACTAGTTGGACATGTGCTTCATTATAAATCCCACGGCACTTCTCGTAAAAGAGTAGGGGTGTAACCTCGGTGTCCTGACCACATTCGCTCCATTAGCCCTGATCAATCATGGCCTCCTAATAATCCTCATCAACTGAATTTGCTCAATCACTCTCTCTCCTCTCCACCTATAGCTGATGTGGTGTGTGGTGAGTGCACTGGTGCCGTTGTACTGTGCCTGCCGTCGCATCATCCAAGTGAATGTTGCACACTGGTGATGGTCGAGAGAGACCCCTGACATGATTGTAAAGTGCTTTGGGTGTACAGTAGTACATAGTGCTATATAAATGCATCATTCATTCATTCATAAATAAAAAAGGGGCAGAATGTTAATTAATAAAGACTTATTTTCAATCTTACTTTAACTTGTGTTAAAAATGTAGTGCATTTCAAATCAGTCAAATCTAGATCTTTTTTGTTAGTATGTTGCCTCAGAAGGCATCTGCCAGTGTAGATAGTAGACAGCAGCAGCTAGCTTTAAGGTTTGTGTATATGTGTGTCTTGTGGAGGCTGGCTATCATTGGAGCCATTCCTACACTCATGAAAATAAATGATGCTGATGAGAAAGAGAGGCTACAGGGGGGTGGTAGGATCTGGTGGGCTCCAGTATTTGTCTCCTTCCTGTCAGCTTCCTGTGAAGAATGGTGCTCTGTACTGTCAGTACAACACGCCTGGTTTGCATTAAGATGCATGATACCAGCTGTACACACACACACACACACACAAACTGTCCCCCTTAGCTGAGCTGGCAGACCGGGGTGTTGAGCGTCAGACCCATGACACACGTTCTCCATCAGTATTCAGAGGGTGCTGCTGCAACCAAACACCTTCCCTATCCTCTGTATTTTCAGCACAATTTATGAATTCTCTTTTTGTCTGTCTCTGTTTCACTCTGCTACTTAGCAGCTCTGCTAAGCAACATGTGCAGCTTGATACTCACTGCAGTGCATCCCAAACAGAGACAGCTTGAACCCTTTCTTAAATCAAACTTTAATCCACCATCCAACAAGAACAAGATAAAAAAAGAGGCCATTCCATGTATTAAAGACATGATAGATAGATTTGAGAACGCAGTGGACATGAAGAACTATAATGCGAAAAGAGCTTGCCTAAAAAGACTACTATCAAAGAGCACACCCAGGTTCTTTCCTGACAATGAAGACTTGACAGAGTATCTATTGAGAGATAGACAGTATTCTAAGTTATCACATGTGGAGGCTTTTTCCTGTTTTTTCCTTTTCTGAATTTAGTAGTAGGAAATTACTATTCATCCATTTTTTTTATTTCAACTATGCACTCCATTAGTTTTGTGAATTTGTATGTTTTGCCAGGCCGTAAAGTATTATAGAGCTGAGTATCACCAGCATAATGCTTGAAGAACTTAGACAAATCATATATGATTATAATCATGCATTTATTTAGTTTCATGTTTCATCTGTCTCTTCCCTGTCTCTTTGTTGTGATACCAGATAATGCATCCAAATAAGTCATCAATTACATAAACTCCAGCTAACACGTATAGCTTGTATAACTCCTGTTTTCTGTCCATGAGCTCCCTCTCTTACCTACGGCTGAATCACAGCCGTGCTGAGAGCGATATCGCACGGATACTCATGAAGGGGTGTCAATTGGGTATGGCAGGGTATGGCGACTGCCATACCTTGGCTGCCTGGTCAAGTCAATGCAACTTATATAGTTTTATTCTTTGCATGCAGGATTAATGGAGTTATATTACTATGTGTAAAATATAATTTGTATTTTTAAATAAAACAGAAAAGTAAGTAAATTAAATTAAAAGGATCTGGCCCTGGCTTTAATCCATTTTGCTTCCAGTGTGTCCATTCACACTGTGATTTTGCAGCGTTAAGTAATGTAGCCAATCACAGGACTACAATGTGACCAATCAGTGTTTAAGTTACCCATTGTCCTAACTAGCCGTGATGGTGATACACAACGATTCTATTTTAGAAATGGTTTCTATTTTTATGCAACAACACAAAGTATGGCAATGTTAATCTCAGGTAATGTTTATGTGCTTTATTTAATGTTAAAAGTGTGTAAAGCTTTTACTTTGAATATCATTTAGTGCTTTGTAGCCGTAGTAAAAGCAATAAGGATAATTCACCTCAGATCTTGAAATTAAACAAATGGAAGCAAGAACGTTCAAACCGTGAACAAACAAATGTGTATTCTATGACAAAGATTATTTTAAAAGCTCAGTATGTATTTTGAATAATGTTTAAATGGTGTAATATTTGTGAATTTGATTATGTACTTATCAGTTTCCTTGCAAGTGCCGTCAAGTTTAATCTCTGGTGCCGTGCAAATGCCACGAGAGCCCGTCCACACTGTGTTCTGATTGACTGTGGTTTTTGATTGATTTACTTTTAGTTTAACAAAAGAGGATCATTTTTTGTAGGATGAACAAAAATGTTTTTGATAATCATATTAAAAATAACACTTAAATTGGATAATTGAGCTTTGAACTAAGTGCTGGAAAAAGTTAAAGTAAAATTGGATGATGTCATCAGGGTCTGCCGTACCCTGGGGCACGTTCAATTTCAAACCGGTGCGCAATGTTTTGCTACGGTTTCCTGGTTGAACGACATGTTTCCTGGAAACGGTGTGCCAGAGATCATATTATTATAGGGAGATAAGAGGGTCCGTATCTCTTACCATTGGAGAAAGCGTTACGGCTAACTTAATCACATACAGCACCTCTCAGCCTATTGTGTCGGCGTTCAAAACTCCTCCCTGCGTACCGTCAATGCGTACCGCCCGCACCGCCAGTTAGCATTAGCCGTTTCACTTTTTTGGCTAAAGGTTGCAGGCTTGCCTTCCAGCGGCTTTGCGGTATGCAACGGGTTTGAGATACGTTTTCTCTTGTTTGGTGGGTGTGTCAAAAATGTCAGCCCAATCAGCATCAACATGCATATTGTTACATATTGTGCCCTGGGTCTGTGCTCTATTGTCGTCATATGGACATATTTCCCACAATTCCCCATCTACGAACCAATCACACACCTGTTTCCCATCAGTGACACTTTGTAAGCTGCACTCAAACACACACTCATGTCTGAGTATTGTTTAGCCTTGTTCCTTGTTCTTGCCTAGCCTGTGTTTTTGACCCTGGACTGTTTCCTTGTATGATGATCGTTTGCTGCCTGTCTTGACCTCTGCCTGTGTTTTGGATTACTCTTTTGCCTTGCCCTCTTGTATCTGTTTGCTGGTGTTTGACCTCTGCCTGTACGACTACGCTCATATTATTAAAGCCTGCACGTGGATCTCCAACTCTGTTGCCCCGTCCTGTACGTTACAAATATAGGTCCCACTTTATATTAAGTGGCCTTAACTTCTATGTACTTACATTTAAATTAATCATTTGATACAGTGCACTTATTGTGTACATGCATGTTATTACATTGTACTTATATTTTAAAAACACCTGCATGTAATTACATCTGTAATTAATTTCTGTATTTACATTTATAATTACACTATCGACCCATCCCTTACACCTTAGCCCTACCCTTAAACCTACCCATACAACCAAAGCTTTCCCTAACCTTACCCGTATCCCACCTCAAAAGCAGCAAAAGTGTTTTGCAATTCAATATGAACCCAATAAGTACATTGTACTTATTTTTTGATGTAAGTACATAGTAGTTAAGGTCACTTAATATAAAGTGGGACCCAAATATAAACCACACGGTATTAAAGAAACAGCTCATAAATGTAATTAACATCAAAATGAATTCACAAGAGCAAAAGTATATTGTTTGCACATGTTTATTTACAGTAATGGCAAAAGAACTTAAATAATAAGAGCACAAGTATAGATCTGGAACTTCTTTAAGTCTGTCAAATATCATTTAGTAATTGCAATGTCTTCTGGTCTATATCCTTTCCTTAGGAAGGTGTGCTAGACACTGATTAATGTAACATAAAAATACTATACTTATATATGTTGTTATTGTATTGTGGAGTGATACTTTAATAAGCTTTCATAAACATAAAGGCAAATGTTAGATCACAATAATTAGGAACCACAGTTTCCACAAATCCCTTCACTCTATTGGGATGTTCTCTTTTATTCTGGACGGCAAGGGCAGTGACTGTAACATCGAGTGTATTTTGCAGTATTAAACACATACAGTGGGTACGGAAAGTATTCAGACCCCCTTTAATTTTTCACTCTTTGTTATATTGCAGCCATTTGCTAAAATCATTTAAGTTAATTTTTTTTCCTCATTAATGTACACACAGCACCCCATATTGACAGAAAAACACAGAATTGTTGACATTTTTGCAGATTTATTAAAAAAGAAAAACTGAAATATCACATGGTCCTAAGTATTCAGACCCTTTGCTGTGACACTCATATATTTAACTCAGGTGCTGTCCATTTCTTCTGATCATCCTTGAGATGGTTCTACACCTTCATTTGAGTCCAGCTGTGTTTGATTATACTGATTGGACTTGATTAGGAAAGCCACACACCTGTCTATATAACCTTACAGCTCACAGTGCATGTCAGAGCAAATGAGAATCATGAGGTCAAAGGAACTGCCTGAAGAGCTCAGAGACAGAATTGTGGCAAGGCACAGATCTGGCCAAGGTTACAAAAAATTTCTGCTGCACTTAAGGTTCCTAAGAGCACAGTGGCCTCCATAATCCTTAAATGGAAGACGTTTAGGACGACCAGAACCCTTCCTAGAGCTGGCCGTCCGGCCAGACTGAGCTATCGGGGGAGAAGAGCCTTGGTGAGAGAGGTAAAGAAGAACCCAAAGATCACTGTGGCTGAGCTCCAGAGATGCAGTCGGGAGATGGGAGAAAGTTGTAGAAAGTCAACCATCACTGCAGCCCTCACCAGTCGGGGCTTTATGATGGAAGCCTCTCCTCAGCAAGACACATGAAAGCCTGCATGGAGTTTGCTAAAAACACCTGAAGGACTCCAAGATGGTGAGAAATAAGATTCTCTGGTCTGATGACCAAGATAGAACTTTTTGGCCTTAATTCTAAGCGGTATGTGTGGAGAAAACCAGGCACTGCTCATCACCTGTCCAATACAGTCCCAACAGTGAAGCATGGTGGTGGCAGCATCATGCTGTGGGGGTGTTTTTCAGCTGCAGGGACAGGACGACTGGTTGCAATCGAGGGAAAGATGAATGCGGCCAAGTACAGGGATATCCTGGACGAAAACCTTCTCCAGAGTGCTCAGGACCTCAGACTGGGCCGAAGGTTTACCTTCCAACAAGACAATGACCCTAAGCACACAGCTAAAATAATGAAGGAGTGGCTTCACAACAACTCTGTGACTGTTCTTGAATGGCCCAGCCAGAGCCCTGACTTAAACCCAATTGAGCATCTCTGGAGAGACCTAAAAATGGCTGTCCACCAACGTTTACCATCCAACCTGACAGAACTGGAGAGGATCTGCAAGGAGGAATGGCAGAGGATCCCCAAATTCAGGTGTGAAAAACTTGTTGCATCTTTCCCAAAAAGACTCATGGCTGTATTAGATCAAAAGGGTGCTTCTACTAAATACCGAGCAAAGGGTCTGAATACTTAGGACCATGTGATATTTCAGTTTTTCTTTTTTAATAAATCTGCAAAAATGTCAACAATTCTGGTTTTTCTGTCAATATGGGGTGCTGTGTGTACATCAATGAGGAAAAAAAAAAGAACTTAAATGATTTTAACAAATGGCTGCAATATAACAAAGAGTGAATAATTTAAGGGGGTCTGAATACTTTCCGTACCCACTGTATTTATACCGATTTCATCAGGCTCCAAAAATTCTTCAAAAATAACACAAAGAATGGCCTTCTTAGCTGCCATAGTTGCGATTCTTGCGTCATCAGAACAGGGTGTTCAACACACCACCGTTTCTGTTTAAAAAACGTTTTGCAACGTTTTGTCAGCCCTGGCTTTTGGTAAAATGACGCCACTGTACTCATGTTGGCGTCATAGTTGAGACGGGTCTCAGTGGAGGGTGAGGAGGTAGATTATGTGTTTACCAGTGCTAACAACATTTCTCTCTGTCTTTGTCAATGTTTTTCTATTTATTATATCCTCGGCTGTGATAATATAGCCTCCTGCATCCTCCCATCTTCAATTTATTTTTGTAATTCCTCCTTTAATTTCTTCAAGCTGTCTCTTAATGTCACTGAATATCTTCTTCAGTTCTTGAAAAAAAAGTCCTAATAGTCACATTTAATCATTATCATGGATACTCACTTGTGAACTGTTGTGAATCTTCACAGCTTCATAGTTATCCTAAACCTAACTTCCTGCTCTTTACATCTCAAAGGTAAATTTGAAAGTGAAATATTTAATTTGATTAATATTTGAATAAACCTTTATTTTTCTATATTCAGTATCATATTTTATATGCACATTTCTAAGGCCTCTAAATTATCAGCATGATCAAAAGTGTACACAATTTAATCCATGCATTGCGTCATCTGATTGATAGTTAATTTTTTAGTAAGTAAAAGGCCTTTTAGTATCATTGTAAAGACGTCTCCCTTCAGATCATGGTACACATCTTTTTGCTGTAAAATCTCTATTGATTTACTGATTTATTCTCTGCTGAAATCTAATATTTATATTCTATTTTATTTCAGATTGTTTCAATTAATAAATGTTTTAAAACGTTTTAGTTAACTATAATAACTCTGTTCTCAACAAAGAACAACATAGTAATTAATAAAAACACTACAGAAACAGCATAATTTAGTCCATATAGCTTATGCACTATATTCTTGTATATGCTGTAACCAAATATGATGCACCATATATAATCATTACACTATAATTACACTTTTCTTTCACATTTTTGTTTGACATTTATGGCCACTTTTGTGGTGTGTAAAACTGTGTAAAGATTCTTTTGTGTTCCACAGAAGAGTCATACAGGTTTGTTACAACACAGGTTGTGTAAAAGACGACAAAATAATGTGCATATATATTTTTTTTGGGTGAAGTACATTAAAAATTATCTTCATAACTTGGTTATTTTGGATTCACACAGCATACTGCTGATTCCTGAAGTGTCATGTCTATTATTAGTGCTGTGCACAGTTGGATTCCAACTTGAGGATCCTGAACTGTTTTGACATTGTTTGTACCACTCTAAATGCAATTGTTATGGCTGTAAGAAGAGCCGTGCTCTCTAGGGACGGCACAAAATGAAACTGTAATTAAACATCTGAATAGCATTTACTCACCCGTGCTCAGTGGATTTAGATTCTTTTTGTTCCATCAAGCAGAACTAGAAGTGATTGAAAAATTGATATTGCTGCCTAACAACATTTTTTGCAATGCAATGCCTGTTATGGTAGAAATAGCTGTGACCACGTGCTGCGCCATAGAAAATTCTGAATCCTATATAACTCATTAACCTATTTCACCTTCAATATGTATTGTGTTATTGTGCAAATATATTCAGTGACAGTGAATGCTCTAACTTCCTCCAGATGGCGCAAATGCAATTGATGCAAGTTGATTTTTTCCATAACTTGCTGGCCCTGATTTGCAATATGCATGAATTCATATTTATGTTAATGCCTGTCGTGCCCATAAGCTCTGTGCTTAAATATGTGAGAGTGCAGGATTTCATGCAAAAGTTCAGCATATTTTACTGAGAGTTTATGTCAGCATTCACTCCACTCATTACTGATTCTGACATGCTTTGGTCAAGGTAATATTTTAACATAGGACACAGCGGCTCATGGTGCATTCAAACCTCAAACTGCAGAATTCAGCTCGGCATTTGAAGTGATCATGATGGGGCCATCTGATGGAAGTGAAGAATTAATGCTTCTCTTTTTTTCCCCCCCAACTGAAGCCTCTCAGCATGTGAGTTGATAAGAGCCAAGTCAAGGTTAAGATTCCGTGTAGACATGCACTTCAAACTTTAAAATGTGCATTTACCTATATAAGCTATCGACAGAGCTCAACTAGTGCTCACATAAACACATAGGATCTTGGAATATTGTCAACATTTTTACTGACAATAACAAATGCTTAGAATGTCACGGATGGTGGCTGTAAAGAAGCGCACAATTACAAGGAATATCACAGAAAAGTCTTTTAATCCTCAATCCAACATGGAGCACTCATTAGAATCACAGGGAGTAATAATAAAAAAAAAATCACAACCACGTAACACAAACGAGATCTAAGCTGGCCCTGGACCAGCATAGGACCAGCTTAGGACCAGCATAGGACCAGCACTTGACCAGCATAAACCAGCTCAAACCAACATGCCAGCTTCAAAACCTATCTTAACCAGCATATGCTGGTTTTTTCAACAGCTGGGCTTGTGTGTAAAACATACACAAACCTGTATTTTGGAGAATAATGCAAGTGGTACTCACTGCAAAGTCAATGATGGCCAGCTCCTCCTCTCTGGACGTCCAATGGGGTGGAGAGATAGAGTTGTGGGTAGGGTTAGGGTAGGATTAGGGTGTGGTTGTACATTCGCTCCAAGCTCCACTCATTTGCTCTGCAGTGGGGACCTTCTCAGGGCGGAGGGAATAACAACACAAAAACTACCCAACACTGAAAAAATAACCCAAAAATGACTCAACAGCCTCATCCCAGCGTTTGGGTAAATAAATAAATAAATAAAACATTTTATATCTGTGGTAAGTTGGATAGTTATGGCAAGGCAGTGGCGGTGGGGTTCCCTTCCGAAGCTGATTTCTTACATAACATGCACACAAAGTAGTTATTTACCATACAGGCAAAAACTTCTGAACAATTTGTAATGAGTCTTTTTGGGAGTGCAGCATATTATGCATATAAATGCACATTTAATTTCCATAATAATAATAAGTGGTGGACTGTAACAAAGTAGTACACGTAGTTGTAAATTTACTCAAGTAATTTTGAAAATGAATTATTTTCTGTTCATTAGTAGTTACTTCAAAGGTTTTTTTTTTTTTTTGAACATTAATAAGTAGATAATAGTTCTTCAGGAGGTGTGACAGAATTAATTAGTTATTGATTAGCTAACTGTTACTTAACATAATCATAAAATTCTATTACATACTGATTAGTTAACATATCTTCCTTAGTAGTTAACAGTAGTGCCTTAAGTGTTAATGAAGAATTACCTATTCTTTAGTAATTCCTTATTAATTATGCAATAAGTAAGAAACAGTATTCTAAAGTGTTACCCTTTACATTAGCACTGTTTTGGACTGATTGTTTGAGTGAATTCGATTACTGGATCACTGAAAACTTCCCTAGAGTTTAATGGCTTAAGAACCCCTTAAGAACCACTCCTGTAGGCATCTACTTTGGCCTGACGAAGCTATTTGAGTTTTGCAGTGAATCATGGCTCGTTGTTGTTAAATAAGTCCTGGTGGGAACACACACAACCTCAAAAAAATAAAATAAATAAAAAATAAAAATTGGTGTAGAATGTCATGGTGTCACTGAGTTCATCCAGATCATTGGCTGTGGCTTCAAAAACACCTCGATCAGTGCAGTCAAAACAGGCTTGTAATTACCACTTCGTTGGTCTAAGGTCTTTAAAGTCCTTACTACGGGCTTAGAAGATTTAAGTTTCTGCCTGTAGTACAGGAGAAATTGAACCAAACATTGATCAGAGAGTCCCAAAGCAGCCCAGGGGACAGAGTGATACACATCCTTTAAAACAGTGTAGCAATGGTTCAGTATGTCACTGTTCAGTTAGGGCAACACATTTTCTTTAACACTGTCACATCTGTACACCAGCCTTCATTGATGTAAAAACATAATCTGGTGCCTCTCATTTTTCTTGACAACTCAGCGATGCAATCCGCTCTGAACAGCTCTGAAAAGCCTGTTAGATTCCGGATGCGTTGTCCGGAATGGCTCTATTAAACCAGGTTTCTGTGAAGCAATGAGCAGCAGAGTTTGTGAAGTCCTTGTTTGTTTGGCTGAGAAGTAATCGTTTGTCTGTTTTGTTTGTGAGGGAGTGGAGATTTCAGAACTCAGTAGCGGAGTCCTAAACCCTCGTTGTCTGAATTTCACCAGCGCACCAGCATGCTTCTCTCGTTTACGCCTCTTGGAACAATTGTACAGGATGGCAGCTCCTCTGACTAGAATGTCTAGTAAAAAGTCTGAACACTCAAAAGTCTGCAAAAGGTCTAGGAGTTTGTCCTTAGTAAAATTTTCTTGATTAGAAAAATGTTACATAAAAACAGGACAAACAAACAAAAAGAGTGGAAGTACTGAAGAGCTCCAAACCGAGGCAGTCATCCCCAGCAACATCTTGTTATATCTCTTAATCTTGTTATATCTCTTCTATATCTCTTCATTTGTCCAAAGAAGCCGCACAGGCATACTTGAAGTATAGCAACACAACACAGCATCAAAATCCAGGCAGGAGGAGGCAACTGAAAGGGTTTGCAAATCTCCTAACCTCTTAACTCCCCAGAGCCGTGTGGAGTACCCGTTTATGATGGATGGAAGTAGATGGAAGCACTTTCTTCAGCTCATGCTCATCGGTCCCGTTCACTGCCATTATAAAGCTTGGATGCGTTAGGATATTTATTAAAATATCTCAGAGAGTATTTATCAGAAAGAGAGAAAGACATATACACCTAGGATGGCTTGAGGGTGAGTAAAGCTTGGGCTAATTTTCATTTGAAAGTGAACTAATCCTTTAAGCAACAGTAAAAACTGAGCACCCACATAGCTACAATAACCTTATAATGCAATAATGTGATGCAGCCGCTCTAATAACGGACAAAACACAAATCTCCGACTTGTGCTGCATGGTGCCTCGTAACTCCACTTGAGCATTATTTTGGTAAAATGTTAATAATATAATGACATAAGTATCTGACTGTGGCGACCAGGGCGGGTGAGAGCTGTGAGGGAACGGCGCAAGGCCGGTGGCGCGAGAGTTAATGAGCCCCACCTGGGAGGCGCACCGGCCTTGAGTCTCTCACGGAGGAGCTCCGGGAGCATAAAAGGAGGAGCGACGACAGTGAAGGATGAGAGAGGACCAGGCCTGGATATTATTTTATGTTTTATTATGTTTGTGTGGCCGGCAGACGTCCGCGAGGGTCTGCCGGCATTACTTTCGTTTTGTTCTTTGTTTATTTTGGTATTAAAGTTTTGTTGAATGTTCGCCGGTTCCCGCCTCCTTCTCCTATATACGAACTGTGTTACATTGATGCCGAAACCCGGGAGGAAGGAGGGACATGCTGTCGGAGAGCCCTCGCTGCTGAGGGGGATCGCGGTGCTGCGGAGTTTGGGCAGCGCGGGAGTGAAGACCGCGAGAGGCTGCCCGAGGCGGTGGTACTGGAGCCTTGTGAAAGGTGGGACGGAGACCTGAATGTGGTGCTCCTGGGATGAGGTGGGGTGGCTGCCGTCCAGGAGGGAGCGGAGGAGTCGCCGCCGTCCGCCGTGGGCCGGAGCCTGCTGCCGTCCGCCATGAAGGGGAGGAGCAGGGGACGGGGGACTCGCTGCTGGCTGCCCTCAACCGGAGGAGCCATCGCCGGCCGCCAGGAGGCGGTCGAGGATCGGGCCGTCCACCAAGCGTCCAGTGCCATCGCATGGCACCACGAGGAAAAGCCTCTCGGCAGGCTGAGGACTGAGCGGCAGTGTGTCTGGGAACCGGACCCAGAATTTTTTTTCTTTCTTTTTCCTCTCTCCCCTCTCTCGTTCTGTCGCTCCGCTTGCTTCCGTTCCTTTCTCTCGTCTCGTCTGTCCTTAACCCCAGGTGCTGCGGCCACCGAGACAGGCCCCGGGGGGGAGTAGAGCGCAGTCTCGGGAGTACCCCCCGGCCTGCAAGGGGTAATGGGGGTATGTGGCGACCAGGGCGGGCGAGAGCCGTGAGGGAACGGTGCGAGGCCGGTGGCGCGAGAGTTAATGAGCTACACCTGGGAGGCGCACCGGCCTTGAGTCTCTCACGGAGGAGCTCCGGGAGCATAAAAGGAGGAGCGACCACAGTGAAGGATGAGAGAGGACCAGGTCTGGATATTATTTTATGTTTTTTTATGTTTGTATGGCCGGCAGACGTCCGCGAGGGTCTGCCGTCATTACTTTCGTTTTGTTCTTTGTTTATTTTGGTATTAAAGTTTTGTTGAATGTTCGCCGGTTCCCGCCTCCTTCTTCCCGTACATACGAACTGTGTTACATTGACCATACATAAAGCCACAACACTAACTTTGACAACAAGGCATTTAATTATTTAAAAAATAGGACTAAATTTTTAATAGTTCTAATCTGCAATTTTCACTGTTTTCAGAACACACCATGCTGGATATAACTTGCCATGGTGACATATCCTTGGATAAACTCCTGAGATCCAACAGCTAATGCCAGGACATTGCCTTGCGACTTACCTAGGATGACTTGACAACTGAGCGCAGGCATTTCACAGACATTGGATGTGTCAATGCACATTTGCATAGGCCATACTATTTGAATTCATGATTGGCTGACTGCTAAATTAAAAAAAACAATGATAAAATAACGTTATTAACTGGTTAATGGTCATTTTAAGCAAGTTTTAAAATAAAACTTATGTTCAAAATGATTAATTATTTTTAACACTAACAATGTTTTTGTTTACGTTTTTTGTTTTCGTTTCTTGAACCAAGTCAGAGCCCTGAATCCAGTATTACAATAATTAAACCTTAGATTGTGCAGAAAGCTGGATTTTCTCCTGCAAATCTCAACTTTACTCTTTTATTCACAGGCAATACAGTTTAGCATGGGGGAACCACGAGACATTGTTGGAGCAGACAGCAGATGCCATGCAGACGGGGCTAATGACAACAGTCAGAGAAAATGCCTTGAGCAAGATGTGAATCTCTGAATTTCCATCCATGGTGCAGCATAGATACAACTGAGCCACCCACCCATCCAAGTCTTCATTGTTTACCATCATTGAGAAGATACAGTATATGAACCAAAGCTGGGGAATAAGAAATAAGGCTGTGTAATTAGATATGAATTGGGAGCCACACTGGATCTAAATTGATTAAGTGATTTTAGTCAACTGTGAGGGTGAATCAGCGTTGATTGTAGAAGTAATTAAATTAGAATATTAATGGGATTTGCAACAAGCCATTTTTAGTTCCAGAGTATTTCAGGCATGATTTCAGACTGTCCTCCAAATATGCCATATTATTTTGTGGTAATCTGCCAAATATCAGGCTAATGTCAACCTTGAAATGATATTGTGCTTTGCGGCATTTAACACAAACATGCCTCTGGTGGCATTTTTCATATTTCAAGAGCTGTGAAAGAACCACTATTTCTGTGAACCGTTTAAAAGCGGAACCGAGTTGTCAGACAACAAAATGTCAGAAGCTGTTTTCTTCTCCCTTTAATCGCTAAACCATTTTCACTACTGTGTTTGTAGCTGGATCAGCAAATCATTTTAAAGAGCAACAAAGAAGCCCTAAGCCATCAACAGAAGAAGAAAGACAGGGTAATATAAACTGATCTGCCTGACAAGCTTTCAGCAGATCTGCTTTAAACCACAAACTACATACTGCCAGGTACATTATCTAGCCTGCAGACAAAAGCTATTTCTCAGACTTGATGAGTGCTGCCTACCTAAACATTAAATCCACTTATGATGCCCAGAAATATGGATTAATTTGAGATTGCAAGCATCTTGATAAGAGTGAAGAGAGGAGGAACCTAAAAAGAGAGTGTTAAGTAGAAGGGGTTAGGCTAACTTTGACAGTTAGCCCCTGCTGGTAGATACTGTAATTACACCATTCTGAGGACATTCTGAGGAGCATCTTTTTCCATTGATGGACATTATGTATTCTGACTAAATAAATGTGTAATCACTCTGGGTGCTTCACAAACGGAAGGATGCATCCTAGTGAGGCTGTCCTTCCTAGTCCAGTTCCTGGAAGGCTTGTAAGCTAGAGTCCTCCTCAGCATTAAATGCTAGAATGAGACGGTCTAGAAAGTGCGCTTGGCTACGTCATAAATGTTTTCGTCCCTGCGGTCACAACGCAAAAATACTATTAAAATTATAATTTTAAAAATAACCAAGGCCTACTTTATATTAAAAACCTTTATATTTACTGTCTTTCTAATAATGCAGTACAGGTCATGACAATTATATAATTAAATAATATATATATAAATATTAATATATTAAAAATATATTAATTATATAAATATATTATATAAGGCATATAGTCCTTCACGTTTATTGCGATCTCAGAATTCAGGCAGTTGATAATACCCAGAATATCAAAATCACTGAAGGCGGCAGATCCTTTTCCTATTTAGCACCTAAACTCTGGAACAATCTTCCTAGCATTGTTTGGGAAGCAGTCAGTTTAAATCTAGACTAAAAACACATCTCTTTGCTCTTGCATACACATAACACATTATCAATACATTAACATTTTTCAAATCCGTTAAAGGATTGTTACGCTGCAATAATTAGGTCGGCTGGAACCGAGAACATTTCCTATAACACTAGATATACCTGTACATCAGAATAAGAATGGCATCTACGCTAATATCTGTCTCTCTGCTTATCCTGAGGTTTGCCGGGTGCTGGATCCAGGCCGTATCCAGATCAGATGGAGAACCTGTGTCTGGACCTGACTACAACGTAGCCCAGGAGACAATGGGCCTACAGATCCAGTTCTGGCTGCATATATAATTCAGATTTTTAATCCCCGTATCCGCTTACATATATTTATATATAATCTATTTTTAATCTCTATAATAAAAATGTATAATTCGATTTTGATCCATATCCATTTACATATATTATATATATCTTCCAAGGGTTTTTTTCCCTCCTAGGACTTTTTTCCCAGTGTAGCACGCTGGGTTTTTCCTAGGGGGTTTTTTCCACCTGGGAGTCAGCTGACATTGGCTTAATGTAGCACCATCTTGTATATGTTCCATATTACCACGCTTGTTTGTACAGCTTATTTTTAACCACTTCCCTTTTTTGTGCTTCTAATATGTAAAGCTGCTTTGAAACAATTACCAATTGTAAAAGCGCTATATAATAAATTTGACTTGAATTTGACTTGACAACCATCTGTGTCTCCCATTGGTTACATTATGCACAGTTTAGCATTATGTCATTAATTTACAACACAACAAAAGAAAACATAATGCCTTTATCTCCAAAATATTTTTTTGGTTTTGTTTTGTTTTGCATTACATAATGAAATTGGACAAGCTCAGTGCCGATTCATTTTCTGCTATCCTTTTTGTGAATTGGAATGTGTGCAAAGGATTGTGGGTAATTATAGGTCATGAGGGATACACTTGATGTATCCTTTAAAAGGATCCTTCAAACTGAGATGTCATTTGACAGTTTCATGACATGGCAGCCGAGATATGCAGCTTTAGGATGCAACCTTCTGATTGAGAAGCACCCATAGTCAGGTAGCTAACTAAGGTTTTAAGCCCGGGATACACTGCATGATTTTAGCAATCCTATAAGATCATTATAAATCACACTGTGCGACATGGATCTATTAAACTTGGGCACGACATGCATGTAGACTGTACAATGATGACACCTGTTGACTCGTAGGCTACGTAACCCGTGTGTAACCCCTCTACCCAGGTCCTACTCACCCTGCTCTGCGTGGGCCTCAAACCTGGGTCTCCGGCGTGGGAGTCGGATGCTCTAACAAGGAGGCTGAAGGCTGCAAACTCTAGCATCACTCACTAGAGCATCTCTTGAGATCAGAGGAGTGAGGTTTACTTGCACAGCAACTACTAGCCTCTGCTACATAATAGAAGAATAAAACGTCATCAGCATGCGCTAGTGGTAAACAAAAAGGCCATGTTGAATCACACTTTGGCAGTATTGTAGTTTGCTGAAAATGAAAAAGGAAGCGGCAAAAGAAGAAGAGAAAAGAGTTTGAGGTAAGCAAAGACGGCTGTTTTCCCGGTCTTGCGACCGAAGATAGCCTATGATCATTTACTGACAGTGTCAGAGATTCAGCATGATCAACGCACAGTGTGTTTGCTGCTACGACCTACGTCTACTGACCAGCCAATAAAAATGCGACATGAAATCAACGCGACTAAAAACTAAAACTGCTTACCTCAAGCTCTTTTCCCTTCTTCTTTCACTGCTTCCTTTATTTTCAGCACACATAAAAACTACAGCTGCCAAAGTGTGATTCAACATGGTGTTTTGTTTACCACTAGCATGCTGATGACGTTTTATTCTTCTATAGAAACTTGCATCGTAGCCTACGAGTCAACAGGTGTCATCATCGTACAGTCTACATGCATGTCGTACCCAAGTTTAATAGATACATGTCGCACAGTGTGATAAAGTAATGATCTTATAGGATTGCTAAAATCGTGCAGTGTATCCCGGTCTTTAGACACAGACAAAAGAAGACACTGTCAGTCTTTCATTCATCAACATTTGCTGCTGTGTCATGAATAATACTCTACTGTTCCTCTCAGCAAAGACATGATGAATAAGATAAATGTATGTTATGAATCAGAAGTGCTCAATCATCCTCCTGGATGTCTCCCACACATCTGCAATGGCTAATTATTGGCTTCTCTTGCTGGCGCAATTTGCAGCAGGTGTATTAGTGTAGAGTTGGATCTAAACCAGGTACATGGATCTCTCTGGTAGATCTCCAGGAGCAGAACTAAAGCCGAGTTCAGACTGCACGATTTTAGCCCTGATTTTGGCTCGCCGACAGGTTTTGAGAAATTGCCGACAAATGCCCGAAATCACAGGCATGTCGGTGCTCATCGGTGACAATCACGCAGTGTGAATGAGCAAAGATGCGATCTGAGAGAATCGCCGACCAGTCGCTGATGCCCGTGAGATATTTGGCATGCTAAATATCTGGACCTGTCGGCGATTCAAAATCCTGCTGTGTGAAAAGTGTTCTGACTGAAAACTACATCGGCGATGACCGACAGCCAATGAGAGAGCAAGATACAGAGCAGCGGCGAGTTCGGGGAGGAGTTATAGACAACTCTCATTGCAGAACACACAATCCTTGTTCCTCGCGTCTCCCCAACCATTTCCTCCTCCATATTCTTCTTTTCGCTGCAAATCAGCGCACAGGCAATTCGTATTGCAAGCTTCTTGCGTGCTACCATTTTTAATAATAAACCCAGTCTCACGTGAGAACTCCGGTCTTGCACACTTGATATCGCGTTGTTTCCTTGTCACATCTGCGTGTGTTTGGTTGTGAAACGTAGTTTGCGTGCCAGACAGAGTTGTCGGCGATTCTTCCCATTGTAAAATCATGCAGTGTGAAACATTCTGTCGCCGATCCATCGTGCAGTGTGAACACAGCAGCGACTGAATGCTGGCCAAGATAGTCATGCAGTGTGAAAAGAACAGTGACCCGACTACTTTGAAAATCGTGCAGTCTGAACTCGGCTTAAGAAAAAAGGTTTTACAGTCTGATAATAAGTTATACAAAATAATAGCAGGGGTTCTATTGTAGTCTAGATGCTTTTTTTTTTTTTTTGCAGACATGTTTATTGAAATATCTAACTTTTTAATGATTCCCGAAGCCTTTATAATCAAGTTAAGGTGTGTCTGGGGTGGATTTAATCTACATGAGCAAGACTGAGCAGCCCTGCTATAATGTATCATCAAAAACTCATCATACTGCAGCCATCTCAAGACCCATGCAGTGAAAATGGTTCTAAGTAAGAGGACAAGAAGAGGCTTAATTACTACAAAGAGCCATTAAGAGGAGGTCGGAAAAGGATCGACTTTTCCATCTCTCTCCTGCAGATTCTAACTTTAATGTGTGCAACCGCTCTTACTAATTATTTTCCTCTTGCCTGCTCTTACTCAGATTTAAAATAGCAAGAGATCTCGAATGCCACATAATGTTTATGATTTTTCTTTTATTGCTTTTTTAATTTGTACGTTTGTGTTTTGTAATATTTCTTTTTATGCTGCATTTTTCCTTTTAGAACTCTTAGAAAGAGATGACTTGCTTTGATGATATTTAAAAAAAAAAAATCTTTAACTTTAATTGTTTTCATTCGATGTTCTGTTGATATGCTTGCAATTGCAAACTATCATAGGCTACTCATATCGAAATTGTAATTTTTTTACTCGTTAAAACGAACAAACAGGAAGGAAATGAGAACTGTTTTATGTGTTTTCAAAGATTGGACAATCGGTTTGCCTCAACAATCTGTGCAGCAGCTGACTGATGTTTTTTTTTTTTTTTTTTTTTTTTTTGGTGAATAACCACATAGAGGCGCCATAGCTCTTCCTCTGAACACTGGGTTCATCTCTAGAGTTGTAAGGGGGTTTAATAGTTTGTCGTGACGTCAGCGGGCAGATCTGGGGTCTGTGCTGCGCGTCTCTGGTTGAAACTCAGTGGCGCAGCAGCAGGATATTTACAACACTCTACTACACTCACTGACTGTATTTCACCTGCCTTTACCTGCTGGACTAAATGCTGCCATGAACCTGTCTGCTGTTCTGCTGTTTCTCATCGCCAGGGTCTGTGCGGAAAGTCTGGAGGGGCCAACAGGTAAGACACGAGTGTTTCAGAGACTTTGATTTCATACAACCATAGAGTCCAAATCAGTATACTCACACACAATCTGTCCTGGGAATTCCAGAACAATCAAATCTGACTTCGGAAGCTTTTTAATCTCTTGTGCATGAGCTGGAAAGTTTAAGTTCCTTTGACGTTTAGTAGAATATGTTTGTATAAAGAAATGAGATATATCAGAGTTTTGATAAGTGTTGAGTTTTTATAGGTCTTATTTACCATTAATGGTTTGAAATGGGAGTGTATTTATATGGAGCCTATGAACATTAATCTTTCTGATATGAGAAATCTTCATGATTCAGTTCTGAGAATCATGTGAAGACTAGGATAATATTAAATTATGACAGATGAGTTTAGTGCAATATTTCGATTGGTGTTATAAGTTCAAAATAACTTAAATATGAACTTGGCAGTGTGAATATGAAGCTATATTTCATAAATTTACTTGCTTTTACTCATTAAAAAAGAAAAGTTCACCTGAATGTAAATTCTGTTATCATCTAAGATACTCACCCTCATGTTGTTCCAAAACCATATGACTTTCTTTCTTGTGTGGAACGCTGAAGAAGATGTCGGGTAGATTTGAGAGTCTCAGACACTATTCGTTTCCATTGCATAGAAAAAAATGCAATGAAAGTAAATGGTGACTGAGACTGTCAGCAGCCTAACAATTCTTTTTGTTTTCCATGGCGAAGAAAGAAAGAAGGCTTGGAACAATATGAAGATGAGAAAATATTCAATTTTGAGTGAACTATTTGTTAAAGAAATTCCGTGTTCACTAATGAATTGACAACAACAACAAAAAACGATATACGTAATAATAAGAAGAAGAAATGAGAAACATATCATTTAATAAATATAAATCAAAATCTAATATTTTGTGGCATTAAGTTGTCTCGCTATTTGATGATCCATCCACTAATTACTATTAGACAAATCTGTTTATTCATTCATGGATTCATGGCTGTTCTAGATTAAATCTAGTATTTCATTTTGGTTCAGACTCTGTAAGTAACGGAATATGAAGAGATATGCCCTGAGGATCAGCTTCTGTCAGACTCCTGTATATTGCCTCAGTATTTACATTTTTCTGCTTGTTTAAAGTCTCTTGCCTTCACTTTCATGACATCAAATATGATCGCTGTAGCTGTTCTTGCTTTGCTTGTCAGGTTGTGTTATGATTTGTGGAGGTATTTTTGAGCTCCTGGATCAGTTGCAACTCTGAACATATCAAATAAATGTGTGAAGACTGTTAAACTGCAAAAATCCTTCCTTCCTTCCTTCCTTCCTTCCTTCCTTCCTTCCTTCCCATCAAACCACTTGTCCTATGTAGTGTCATGAGGATGCTAGGGCCGCAGTTAATGAATTTCATTGGACAAATTTAACTCAGAAATTATCTGAACCTTACAAATGATTTTCATATATGTAACCTTATGTACTGATTCAGTCATTATAATAAATGCATTGACTTGGGGAAAAAATTAATTTAAATGTTAGCACATGAAGCACATTTTAGCATGCAAAACATTTTTTATTTTTTTATTTTTTTGTGCATGCCATGCAGTTTTTGTTGTTTACTATTAAGCAAATTAAACAGCCCAACATTAACATAATTCCGCTCCGTCTATTCGGTGGCATTTATATTTTGTCAGAATACATTTGGGCTGTTTACTGACGGATTTCGGGGAGTTTACTGCATGTATTGCGATGTTAAAGTCGATTTTTCTGTGTCTTTGAAGCATCCTTCATACTGTCAGATTACAGCATCACACAGTGGGGTGTGTGGGAGGTAATGAGACCTGAGTGCAAGTTCACTTCACTGACACTCTGACAGCGTGTGTGTATGTGTGTGTGTGTGTGTGGCTGCGATTGGGGGCGAGAAAGGTTAGAGAGGGTCTCTCACTGCAGTAATCCAAATGAAAGTGAGTGGGCATTTCAGAAAATGTGTTCAAGGACACAGAGGGGTTGCACACTAGGCACTGCCAGGTTTTAAAGGAATAGTTCATGCCAAAATGACAATTCTGTGTTGTAATTAAACCTGTATGCTTTTATTTTTTCAGCATTTTATTCATACAGTGACAAGTTCATAGTTGGCTGTCAAAATACAGGAAAAGTAGTCATTATGACTTTCTATTCCAAGTCCTCTGAAGCCATACAGTTTAACTATTTTTTTTTTGTTGTTGTAGCTCCGAAATCTCATCCTTCATTCAGCATATTTAAAGACACCTGCATTCTCGCATCAGTTTTCCATGGGGCTTTGGTCACGGTGACATCAAAACTGGCAAGGCCTGTCAGCGTGCACCTTTTAAAATTGGACGTGAATGAGATTTCAGGGAATGGAACAAGTTAATCATGACAGAATTTTCCTTTAAAAGCCGAACGCACTGTGAGTTCTTCCCTACTAAGCAAATACAGTTTGCTCACTTGCATATCTACTTTGAATTACACTCTTGATGTAGTACCAAATATTGCTCTTTTTCACTGTCTTTTGACATTTACAGTTAAAAAACACCCAATATGCCTTTACTATGTAGCAAACGAGTGAAATAGCTCTTTGCCGTATGCTGTTGTGCTTTGGCCGCTTTTAAAGGAAAAGCTTTCAGATTTGCTTGTGATAAACACCACCGTGTCATTAAACTGCCATTTAAAGAATAAGGCATAGGAATAAAAGAGAGGCTTTTCCTATGTGTCATAAAAATAATAATAATGTGTCATATATATATGTATTCATTACCTGATTCTGTGGAATACTTGAATGTGATTGGTCAGTGGTGACATTTGCAGTCAAATATTAGCATAATGAACACTAAACTGATTGATGCCCCAGGCATGGCTTCGCTAGTTTTATGTTTCTCGTTTTACTGTACTCTCTTTCCCTCTCACATAAAAGAATTTACACACAAATCAACGTTTCACATAATTTATTGTGTACATAAACATTTCCAAATACAATTCTAACAGTCTGTTTATCCACTTTTCTTCCACTTCCACTGCCATTGGTTGAATAAACAGATACAGATACCAAACTCACGCCATTTGAGACAGTGTCAGGCTAGTTGGGATACTGAAGTGTTTTTACACTTTTTCAGTGAAAACAATATGCAGATATGCCTCTGCACATTTAGCTGGGATAGGAGAATGTATTTTAACATCAAAAAAAAAAAAAATAACACAAGTCAGCTTTAAGTCCTACAAAATCCGGTTTAGCCATCTGATATACTTTTTGCATGACACTGAGATGTATTCAAAGCACCAGGAGACGTTAGATATAAAGGGATAGAGAGATGGGTAGAAAACTACAGAAGAATGAATTGTGCTAGAGCAGTGTCCTGAACCCCCCAGCTACCCACCAGAGTCAGCAGAAAAGAGCAAGAGTAGGTGGTTGATATTATGAAGGAGGGCAGCAGAGGGCAATCGCTGGGCTATTCATTCTTTCAAACGCTTTCACTCAGTACAGCAGCCTTACTGTCTTTGAGGCTTTGAAGGCATCGCACTCATGCTGCACACAGTTCCAATTTGTTGTTCAAATCCGGTCTTTAGAACTGACCGTGCTGAAATTGAATCTTTGTTCAGAGTATGTTTTTAATATTTTGGAATATCTACATCAGATGGCATAATTATAGCAAGCAAGTAAAACTTATGATGCAACTTGATATAATTAACTTGCAATGAAAGTGCAATACTGTATATGCGACCCTGGACCACAAAACCAGTCATAAGGGTCAATTTTTTTGAAACTGAGATTTATATATCATCTGAAAGCTGAATAAATATTTGGTCGAGATACAACTATTATATAAAATCTGGAATCCAAGGGTTCAAAAAAATCGAAATATTGAAAAATTCGCCTTTAAAGTTGTCCAAATGAAGTCCTTAGCAATGCATATCCACTCACAAAAATACATTTTGATATATTTACAGTAGGAAATTTACAAAATATCTTCATGGAACATGATCTTTGCATCCTAATGATTTTTGGCATAAAAGAAAAATCGATAATTTTGACCCATACAATGTTTTGTTGGCTATTACTACAAATATACACATGCTACTTATGACTGATTTTGTGGTCCAGGGTCACATATACTGTAAAAAATCAAAATTTGAGAAAACTTAACAAACTTCAGCAGATTTTTGGGTTTTCTCAAATTGTTTTTGTAGGAGAATTTTATTTTTCTCAACTTTTTGTTGTATAAACTGAATACAAGAAGTTGAGAAAACTCAAATCTGCTGAAGTTTGTTGCCTTAAACTTTTAAGTTTTCTCAACTTTTTTTTTTTTTTTTTTTTTTTTTTTTTAGAAAGAAAATACTTATATCCAATAAGGAAACATTAAAAAAAATCCAGTAAAAACATTTTTAATGCTACAAAAAATTATATTTAAAATAAATGCTGTTTAACTATTCATCAAAGAATCCTGAAAAAAAATAAATAAATCACGGTTTCCACAAATATATCAAACAGTTTTCAACATTGATAATAAGAAGAAATGTTAATTGAGCACTAATATCAGCATATAAAGATGGATAGATAGACTCAAAATTGGATTAGAAAATAATCCATATCACAAAAATAATCCAATGCAAATATTATAAAATGTGACATTAAAAAAAGTGTATAAATCACTCTTTTTTCTAAAGTAACACTGTCCAACAGCGACACCCACTGGTAAAGTTACACTGGGAGTCCGTGTCTCTCTTGCCTCCCCTGAGTCCAGTGAGTTTATCAGAACCCCTAAAGCATGCTGTGGGTTTGATGGGGTAATTGAGAATGAATGGGGGTAGGTCACATGAGAGGAGGCAATAGATGTTCGACTTGAAGCAGCGCTGCACAGACCGATCGGTGTGTGACATCAAAGTACCGGGAGGGTGATTAGAGAGTAGACGGCTCCGTATGCTTTCAAAACGCTCTTGTGGTACTTTGATGTCACACACTGATTGACCTGCGCAGCGCTGCTCCAAGTCAATCACACCTAAAGCCTCCATCGTGCTGTGATTTGAATTTGATTGGTTATAATTGGAAATGATTGGTTCGTGAGATAAACCCTGACTCTTGTTTTCGTGCATGTTCCGCGTTTGTGAATGAGCATGCTGTGACAGTGCTGCTGTGTTTGCATGTGGGAGACTTGTCTTGTCATAACGTGTTGCTTCACGCTCATTTTTTGCTGCTGTGCAGAATGTGCACTGATCATCTTCACTTGTGCAGGCTGTGCGTCACCTTCCTGTCCTGCATCTGAATAGACAGCCCTGAGAGATCTCACACCACTGCATCCCTGTGCTGTGCTCACCTGCAAGGCATCATGGGATAGCACGCAGGGCCTGTCAGCTCTCACATCCAAGTGCTGTCACTACATTGTTGCTTTTGCTGCTCCCAGAAGCCATTACAGAACAGATGGTGTTTTGCCTGCAGGGTTTGCCCACTCTGTCAGATCCCGTCACCCGGTGTTTAGGTGCCCACCCGCCCCTTAGCCACATACCTTCCTCACAACTCCATCACCAGGGCAACACTTTTTTATGTAAAGGGAGCCTTTAATATCTCAGATTTTATTTTCTCTTAGCATTCAGATACTAGGAATAGAGGCATCAGCAGATGAGGATAAAAGAATAAAAGACTGACTATAGATCTCAAAATGGGATAATTAACACTAAGATGTGAAAACAGTATTGCAATATGCATTTCATGAAACTACAAATCATGCAGATGGTTAAAGAGGGTTTTTTTTTTCATCATCATAGTTATAACTTTTGCTTGGCAATGAAAAGCAGGGCCATGGTAGGGCCACCTATTAACCACTCAGAACACCTTAGCAACCAAATAGCATGCCCTGGAAACTTCCCAGAACAACATAGCAACCACATGCTCATAACCACTCAAATTACCATGACAACTACCTGCAACCACCAAACGACACCCTAAAACCACATAGTAACATGCTAAAAATAATCAAAACAGCTTAGCAACTGCATGGCATGGCCTAGCAAACACACAGAACACACTAACAACCACATAGTAAAGTGCTTAAACATTCAAAAACACCTTAGCAACTACATTGCAGTACACTAGCAACCACCACAATACCCTAGTACAAATTGCACCAATGTGCGTAACCACTCAAAACACCCTAGTAACTACATTGCAGTACACTAGCAACCACCCACATCACCTTAGCACAAACTGCCCCAATGTGTGTAACCACTCAAAACACCTTAGCAAATGCATAGCAGCGCCCCAGAAATCATATAGAACATCATAGCAACCACATAGCAATCTACTTATAACCACTCAAAATAATTTAACAACTACTTGTAACCTTGCACCAACAACACCCTAAAAACAGTAACATGCTAAAAACATTCAGAATACCTTAGCAACTGCATGATATGACCTGGCAACCACCAAGAACACCCTCACATCCAGTTAGCAATGTGCTAAAACACTCAAAACACATTAGCAACTGCATAACAATATAAAAGAATCACTCAAGACACCTTAGCAAACAACTAGAAGTGCTTTGGCAAGCATTGAGAATACCATAGAGGCCGCATAGCTACAGATCACCTCAGCAACTGCATAGCAGTGCACTACCGACCAACTAGAACACCCTAGCAACCACATAGCAATGTGTTCATAACAACTCAAGATAGCTTAGCAACTACCTGCAACCACAAACAACATTGTAAAACTCAATAGTTACATTCTAAAAACACTCAAATCATCTTAGCAACCATATAACATTCCCTGGCAACCATGCAGAACACCCTAATGACCATACAGCAACATGCTAAAACACTTAAATCTAGCAACCACCCAGAACATCTTAGAAATGACATACTGCAGCAACATGATAAAACATAAAAAAACACCTTCACATCTGCATAACTAGCAACCTAGCAACCACCCACAACACCCTAGCAACCACATAGCTCATAAGCACTTAAAATACCTTAGCAGCTATTTACAACCAGCAACAACACCTTAAAAAACACATAGTAACATGTTAATACACTAAAAAAAACAAAAACCTGAGCAACCACATGGGAATGAGCAAGAAACACCTTAGCAAACACATAGTAACGCCTTGGCAACCATTGAGAATACAGTAAAAGCATGGCCATATGCAGGGTTTTAGAAAAACCAAGGTCCAAAAACTGACAAATGACTGGCCTAACCACAATTTATAAACACACTTGTGAAAGCCACATTTTTTTTCTGTCATTTTGACATTGACAAGCACTGTTAGACTAATCAACTGATCAGCTTGAAAGCACTAATATACAGTTATTATTAGGCAATTATTTCACGACTTTTATTAGGCTATACCTCAGAAAAAAAATACAGAGGGCCGATCAGCTTACCAACCACATCACAGAAAACATTCTGCATTTTTTGAATTAAAAAAAACAACACTGTTTAATATGTTTTTTAAGCCATTTGGTTTACGAGCACACAGGAAGTGTCCTCATAAACCATGTTTACGTTGTAATATCCATGTCATTTTACACATTTGTGTCCTCATAAAACATGTATACAAGAACACACACACACCCTCTTCTAGCTGGCAAATTGGCTGAACTCCAGTTGCCACCGTGGCAACATAGAATGTATGAGAATTAGAGAGTGCTAGGACTCCTGAACTGCAGGAGACACTGGTACCCTCAGTGCCCCCTTACACTCATTGCTAAAACACACACACACACACTTGAAAAAACACAAAACTCACCTTGTCACGTCCTTCAGAGATGCTGATGGTTCTTCCTAGTTTGGCAAGCACCGCTTTACTGCACAGCTGTCCAAACAATTGTCTAACAAAACTAAGGGAGCAGTTCACACTAAAATGTAAATTCTGCCATCATTTACTCTCTGTCATGCCACACATTTATTGGCGAGATGTGAGACCAGTGATGTATGATATCATTGTCACAATGCACAATGCACTTCAACACAGGATTAAATATGTGTAATCGCAAATGAGATTTGAGATGGGAGATAGGAAGCAGTGAATAATTTTAATTGCACTATATTGCAGGGCTATTATAGTTAAAGTGCCCCTATTATGCTTTTTTGAATATTACCTTTCATGCAGTGTGTAATATAGCTGTTTGGGAATGTAAAATGCCTGCAAAGTCTCAAAGATCAAAATGCATGACAAATTAAGTTATTGTCTCCCAAAAGAAAGAACTGATTCCAAACTGCCTGAAACAAGTCGTCAGTAATTTCAGTCTTCCTACTGTAGAAGACCTCTAAAACAAGTCTTTAAAATTGCATAATAGGGGAACTTTAACTAAAGCTAAAACCTTAAAAACATGTTTGTTATTTAAAATAAAATATAAAACAACTTCAGATAAAAAAAAAATAAATAATGTCGGGACATTAAATTTGAATAAAATGAAAACTAAAATACTTTCAAATCACATAAGCCAATATTTTATTCACAATAGAACATAGATAACATAACTAATGTTTAAACTGAGAAATTTTACAATTTATGCACAAAATGAGCTATTTTCAAATTTGATGCCTACTACAGGTCTCAAAATATTTGGGACGGGGGCATGTTTACCATGTTGTAGCATTTCCTCTTCTTTTCAAAACAGTGTTATGACGTCTGGGCATCGAGGTTATGAGTTTCTAGAGTTTTGGTGTTGAAATTTGGTCCCATTTTTGCCTGATATAGGTTTACAGCTGCTGAAGAGTTTGTGGTTGTCTTTGATGTATTTTTTCTCTATAGGTGAAAGATCTGGACTGCAGGCACGCCAATTCAGCACCTGGACTCTTCTACGACGAAGCCATGCTTTTTGTAATAACCGCAGTATGTGGTTTTGCATTGTCCTGCTGAAATACACAAGGCCTTCCCTGAAATAGACGTTGTCTGGAAGGGAGAATATGTTGCTCTAAAACCTTTATATACCTTTCAGCATTCATAGTGCCTTCCATGCCATCTGCCCATACCGTATGCACTTATGCACCCCCATATCATCAGAGATGCTGCCTTTTGAACCTGAACGCTGATAACATGCTGGAAGGTCTCCCTCCTCTTTAGCCTGGAGGACACAGCATCCGTGATTTCCAACAAGAATGTCAAATTTGGACTTGTCTGACCATAGAACACTTTTCCACTTTGAAACAGTCTATTTTAAATGAGCCTTGGCCCACAGGACACGACGGCGCTTCTGGACCATGTTCACATATGGCTTCCTTTTTTGCACAATAGAGCTTTAGTTGGCATCTGCAGATGGCACAGCGGATTGTGTTGACCGACAGTGCTTTCTGGAAGTATTCCTGGTATCAATTAACTTAATTAGTTGTTAGATGTTCTCCCAGATAAATCTTTTCAAAATTTCTTGCCTTTTCAGCCATTTGTTGCCCCCCTGCTAACTTTTTTGAGACCTGTAGCAGGCATCAAATTTGAAATTAGCTCATTTTGTGCATAAATTGTAAAATTTCTCCGTTTAAACATTTGTTATGTTATCTATGTTCTATTGTGAATAAAATATTGGCTCATGTGATTTGAAAGTGTTGTATTCAAATTTAAAAAACGTCCCAACATTTCCGGAATTCCGGTTGTATACTAAAATAACTAAAGCTTAAACTGAAATATAAACTTTATAGATATTAAATAATAAAAAAATAATAATTTTTTTTTTTTTTTTTTTTTTACAGAAACGCAACATAATTTCTTTAAACATAACATGAAAAAGGAAATTAGAAAAATACAAAACTATAATAGTATCAATTATCACTATATATTTTTCATTTTTGTAGCTATTGTCATTTGCAATCATTGTATAGAAACAGACATGTCAACATGCAGCAACAAATTGTTTTGTTATTTCATTTGAACGTGAAGAAACATTATTTTGAAATATACTATATTAATGGACTTTTTGAACATTTTGAGAAAACCAACCACTTTTATCTGTGTATGGACACCACATCAGTTGAAGCATTGGTAAATAATACCAATGCTTCAACTGTTGTGGTGTCCATACACGCCTGCACCTTGGCATGAAGTCAGAGGGGAAGGTGACTTTGTCAAGTGTGTCAGCATACTGTAACACCTGGGATAACAGCTGTTTCTTTTTCCCACTGGCGACCCTTCCAGCGGACAGTGAAGTAGGCACCATCACCCACTGAAGAGAGGTCTATTCAAGGGCATGTGGAGATCAGGCCCAGATGGAATCTGTACATTGATTTGAAAGCAAAATCTCATAGATTTCAACATGGTGTTAAATAGAGCTGAGAGTACTACACTCTAACTGGCTCTAACTGAACTCTAACTGAAATCATCATCAAATTAAATAATTTAATAAACAAACACATATAAGACTGGGGATATGTGGAATTTTGTGAATGATGGGCTTTCTAGACATAGATTCTTCCACAAAATAAACCCGTGTTGTTAGTTGCGTCTTGGCCATGCTATCACATGAACTACTAAAAGTCCAGTCCAATGTGTTTACAGCTTCAAAACTAGCATGCCTCTTGCACTCTATAAAGGCTTTATGTTATACACAAACTATGGACGTAATGAGAAGATCATAGACTCGTAGACGCCTCCCTCCATGACCCTGTGACCTCACACCCCTCCTCTTCATGTCTGGGGCTTTTGTTGAGGATATAGATATATATGCGTCACAGATGTTGTTATGACTGGAGACACTATGAGTGAATCTAGGACAGTAACAATGTCAGATATGACCTCATTCAATCAAATCACCACTTAAGCATCAACGTACAATTATATTATTAATAATAATGTATATATTACATTAAAATACAGTAACTGCAATGATAACTAGAAAGGAAAGGGTGTCAAAGCAAACTTTGAAAGTTGGCTTGACAAAGCTTAGATTAAAGGGGTCCTATTGTGCCCTTTTACGAAGTCTTGATTTTGTTTTTGGTGTGTACTAAAAATAGGTTTTCATGCTTGACTGTTCAAAAATGCATTATTTTTTCATGTTTTACATTATTGCAGCAGCTTACTTCTCATTCTCTATCAAACACATCGTTTAGTTCCTGTTGTGATGAAGCCCCTTCTTCCAATATATGAAATGTGCTCTGATTGGTTAGCTGGCCCATTGTGCTGTGATTGGCCAAACCGCTTAGGGCGTGTTACGGAAATGTCACGCCCTTTACCATGACCACAAGTCTCATCTGCTCAGGTGTAAATATTAATGATGCCATTAATTTTGCCATACCAGTTCAAGCCCAATTCAGACCCTGAGAATTTTTATGTACAAGAGGATTGTGCAGAACTTTTGCAAGCATGGATTTTACAGGACGTTTCAGAGTGGTAAGTTCCTAAAGATCGAGAGCTTACAAAACCAAGAGCCCATAGTTAAACACTTCCTCAACACTGTAATGTTAGCTAGCAGGCTAGCAGAGCCACAAATAATAAACAATACTTACATTTTGTGATCCATAAACAGCTGATTGTCCCGACAAAGTGGGAACTGCTTTGTCCTTCAGGAGAAGCTTCTGGAAGTTGTCCTCCGTAAAATGTGCAGCACACACATAAACGTTCTTGTTGTAATGTTCACAGTGTTAAAAATAAATGGTAACCACTCTTTTTAAGTTCATCCATCTTAGGAAGGCCAAACAAAGGGGTTTTAGAAACTAAAAACAGCATTTCTTCGACATGGCAACAACAAGCTACTTAAAGCAGGTCTTGTTCTTCGTCATCTCTAGCACAGCTCAACCTGGCATCACACCTTTTTTTTGCGAATTCCATGGGTGAATATTAATTAAATGAGTAACACTGTGAGTTCACAAGATCCTGAAAAAATGTGTTGTAGTCCAAACAAGCTGTTTGTTGTAGTTCTTGAAAAGTGGATCATGTTAAATAAAATATCTCCCTTTGGAGTGGACTTTTAGCTTTGTAATCTTGCAAATCGGTTTGCTTAAACTAATCTTAAACTTACTTACCTGGAACTGAAATCGGCTCCATGCAACAGGCCTCTGGTGTCATATTATCTGAGGGTCTGTTATGATGTCATTGCCTGCTACCCAAACCCCCATATATATCCATATAATATAATAATATATAATATACCCATATAATTATATATATATATATATATACAGGTGTATGCAAGTCAACATATTCAAAAATGCAGTTAAAATGCAATTTATATAAATTAATATATCTAAAGAAAATTGAATATATTTATACAATGTCAACATGCTAGTCATGCCCACATAACGTAATTTTTACCACCAAGTAATACCAAAGACTATAGAATAACACAAGATGCGTCACTCGTATTATTTTTAATAGGAGAAAGTGCAACACGCAATATGGCGGAATAAGTCCCGCCTTCTAAATAAGAACCAATTGCCGATTGGTAAAGTCAACGCGTCACTGCAGCGGCCGTTACAAGCTCTGGTTCCTATAGAAACAGTCAGATGCGCGCCTCCGAAATGAGGCACAAGAGACGCACATTTAGGACTGCGCATGTGCATTAGCTTGATCAAGCCTGAAAAATACAGTTTTTTGTCATGATTCTAGCGTTTAGAAACAACGTTTTATGAAACAGTTTTTGTCAGATTTCATTGGTGATTTTAAATATTAAATTTAAAGCTTGGCAAACAGCTTTGGAGAATTTAATATTTCCCTATTCAAAGAGATAGGAGCTGCACTTGAATGCCCGAGAGACGTTTCAAAGATGGCCGCCGAGTGAAATGACTTGTCTTAAAGGGACTTTAACCACAATGCTAGGGTATTCTGTTTGGCTGCCAGAGTGTTGCCCTTATATTTTCCACTTTGCAAAGATAATAAAATAATATCACACCTCTCCTCAACAAGCCACACAGCTATTCACTTACTGTATTTCTTTGCAGGTTTTTTTTTTTTTTTTTTGCTACTGTAGATAATTGACCTTTACTGAGATACTTACTCTTGCCAACCTTGCGTAAGTGAAGTTGGCAGCCAAGGTGAATCCAAAGGGATTGTCTTATTCAAAGAGAAGGCTGGATTGATTTCAGATAAGACTGAAGTAGCTTCTTAACTGCTGATGAGGTGCAAATGTTTGAGGGACATTTTTGGAGCATTTGATGTTCTGATTGGAACTCTGTCAACTTTATGCCATTCATGAACTTAAGCAATTTGGAAAAGCATGTTGTGATGATGCAATCCCGGTTTTTGTGTTCAGAAGAGTATTGGGAAGGTTGCGGCAAAGGAAGAAGAAAGAAATCCTTCCACTTTGGATGCATTCTGGCACTATTTTTACACCACGGTGGGCGGTAACAAGCAAGAAAACAAAGGTTTTGTTCAGTAATAGCATCTTCCTCGAGGGTCTGTCAGGGCTGGTTGCTGCGGAGAAGATGTGACGGCAGTGGGCCGAACCTAGAATGGACTTCAACGTTCAGTGTTTTTGTTCCGGATAAGTCTTCAGCGTTCCCATCTGAAATAACCCGTCTTCGTATACCCTCCCTCATCACGCACTCTTTTATTGTTTTCATTCCCCAGACAACCCATTATTACATGCTGAGGCGGAAAGTGGGTTATGTTTTGGAACCAAAATCTGCATTCTCTCGCTCTCTCCATTGTCCGTTACTTCCTCATTCATGTGTAGCAAGAAAAAAAAGACAAAGCCACTTCTTAATTAAGGCCGCCAATCATTTGGAAGAGAGATTTGGGTGTGGAGACAGATCCACGTGGCGTCCTAATCACACTAGGCAAATCTCTATTGTCAGTGCCGGATCCTGGGACAATGGAAGTCGTGGTATGTCACTAATTAATTGGGTGCACAGATTAGGAGCAATAGATTTAATTTTTTTTTTGCTTTTGTTCACTAGCCATCTCACTCCCATTCAATAGGCAGAGAGAGAGAGAGAGACAGGTGCAAAGAATCAAGCTTCTTACCCCGCCCTGACACCAATCTGCTCGTCTTTTCGTCTGTAAACCAAAGGATGTCAAGTAAAGCTCTAGAGTCCTGCATGTTTAATTAATAATCTGTTGGAGAGGGATTAGAGAGTGACAGCAAGAGAGAGAGACGGGAAGTGAGATGAGATAATATCACAGGCTGCAATGTGTCTGGGTTCATGCAGTTAAACTCAAGGATTATGAAAAGTTACAGAGAGGACGGTTGAAAGAAAGTTTGCCTCGGATCGGTGGCCAACTGTGGGAGCTCTGGAATAATCTGAGGTGAAACTTCACATAAACTTTCTAGGATAATGTGCACATGGGTTAAATTGGACTGGAATCATCCACTACAGTGTTTTTCTAATATATATATATATATATATATAATATATTATTAAAAAAAAAGGAAAATGGTAGTTTGTTTGTCAATTCAATCCATCCATATGTGGTTCAGTCCAATTTTTGCATGATCCAGTCCACATAAAGTTCACATTCATTTCCCTCTAGTTAGTTGAGAACCCCGGTGAGGACAAAATCAAAAAGTAGTTAAAGTAGCAATTGTACTATTGTACATTTATGTGTATTTCAGTATCGGTCACTATCAGTCATTAGAGTATTAGCAGACTGTCTACTTAAAGGGGTGGTTGATTATGATTTCACTTTTTTCACTTTAGATAGTGTGTAATGTTGCTGTTTGACAACATCTGCAAAGTTACTACACTCAAAGTTCAAAGCAAAGGGAGATATTTTATTTTATAGAATTCTCTGTTAAAGGACTACAACAAACGGCTGGTAGAGACTACAACGAGCTTCTTTCTGAGTTGGTGACATCACTAACCCTAAAATTTACATAAACCCTGCCCCCAAGAACATGCAATGATATGAGGCCATGTTATTGCAATGCAGTACTTAACACAAATGCAATATCATGGCATAAAAGCAAGATGACAACATAAGTTATAACCGTAATTAAACTAAACTATTCCTGTTCTATTTTCATGCATCATATTCTCTACTGCATATTTTCTAGCTCTATAGGATCTTACAACGGTTCCCACACAAGCGATTTATAGATTATCTAGACAGAATATGCTAATCAATGCCTTTAGTTAACACCACATCAGCTACATAAATTCATCAACTAACCATTCAGAAACGTCCTACATGTTTGCACTTCTTCTTGATTCTCTACATAATTTTCTGACTCTGGTTTGAACATAAAAGTTTCTAACATTTTAAGTGAGTCTGCATGAGGTAATCGGCTCTGCTAACACAAGTTCTTGAAACTCCGCCCTCTTCTTGAGAGCAGCAGCTCATTTGCATTTAAAGGGACACACACAAAAACGGAACATTTTTGCTCACCCTCAAAAAGTGACAAATTTAACATGCTATAAAAAAATTTATGTGGGGTATTTTGAACTAAAACTTCACATACACACTTTGGGGACATCAGAGACTTATTTTTCATCTTGTAAAAGTGGCATTATATGACCCTTTAATATCTGCTTACACTTTATTTTGATGCTCCCCCAACAGACATTCTACTGACTTTTAGTAACTTTGCAACTACAGCTCAATTACAACTCTTATTCTACTTACCCAAACTCTAACACCTAAACCTAACCTACTGTAACAGTTCACTAACAGTCTACTAACACTCTAATGAGAGTTAGTTGACATGTTGCAGAGTTAATTATAGTTAGTATACTGTCTAAAGTGGATCATTGAAAAAATGTATAACCGATATTTCATAATCCAATTGAAGTATGTCTAACGGATATAAATAGACACCTGTAATTGCAGTTCTGGGAGAATTTGTTACAGACTTGTTCTAACTTTGTTTTAGCATTTCATTTTTGGCAAAAACACACCAGTTTATACCTGCAACATTTGATACCTCCAATGGTTTAAAATGAGATATGTGAGTCATAGGCATAGCGTTATGTTCAAATGCAACCTACGCCACTGAGTCACCGGATTTGCCAAAGTTTGCCAAGTTAGAGGCATCAAATCTTTGAAAGGTTTTCAAAGTTTTATTTGAGGAAGTTAGTATTAAGTAAACTTTGTATTCATCTTTGTTTGCTTTGAGAAATGTGTCTGAATTTTGTACTTCTCAATGGAATAAATGGAAGTTTAGATACATTTTAATTTCTGTGGTATAGTCTATACGACAACATATATCAGCTATACAGCTGGAGACTGCTGCACCATTATTTGAATGTCCTACCACTTTTGGACTCTAATATTATTATATCATTAGTCAGTTTATCCACCTCCAAAAGTCAGATACGTAGTGGCATGTCGCTTTATATGCCAGTCTGCCTGTCTGTTTGGGTGGTTCTTGGCCTGGATAAGCTGGAAATTCCTGCCACTTTTAAAATCAAGTCAGAGTGATTGTATTTACAAGATGAGCGCACATGAATGGAATCAGTGTCATAATTGCTAGTGGGAAGCTTGGATTTTCTTTGAACTACGCCTTTCCGGTATCAGTTGAAGAATCCCAGTAGTTGATGATGGACTGGGGAACAATAGTTATGAAACATCTATATCCCAACTCTCAGATCAGAGCAAAAGCCCAACATCTACCAATGCACTAGCAAGAACACACTGAGATCTTATAATAAACCAACAGCATCAAAGAATACGTTTGAATCCCTGAGGCTGATAAGCCAGTCTCACAGTCTCACATCTGTCAGAACAGATGCCTTCATCTTAACACCAATTTTTTTTATTTGAAGTTGATATCTTAGATTGTGGCTCTTGGTGTAAAAAGTAGCAGTTGTGTGAGACTTGGTGTGTGAAAGACATGATGAATGTGTACGTGAAAAGAAGTGCGAAGAGCTTTTATATTGTTTGATGACGCCAGTAGGAGAATCTTTTCAAACTGCTTTGGAGTGTCATTTTTGTTTGATGGGGGCGTTCGGTGATTCTGTCAGCAGTTTTTTCACTGCATATGATCTTGAAGGTGGAGCCATTTACCACACAAGCACAATGCATGCATGTATGCAACCCAGAAAAGTGGACAAATCATTGCAGGCATGTTATGGAGGTAGGATGGGTAAGGAGACTAGCCAGTGGTACTCTTACTATTTCCTGGGGTATTCACAGAGAATTTGTTGACAGTCAGAATATTATGTTATTGCTTGCTTTTTGATAATATAAAGTATATAGCTTTATGTAGGAGAGGAAAAAAAAAAACCTTTGTCTCTTCATTTCAATTCATATTCACGTTTATTTGTATAGCGCTTTTCACAATACATAATACATATTCAGCCATGGTGTTTTCTTGGGAGTGATGTTGGTGGTTGTAGTGTAACAGTCGCATTAAAACAATTTAGTTTACTTGACGGATGCTATATTAAATAGGTATGCAAGTATCTACATGAATACAGGAAAACTCTAAAATAGTTGATCAAGATTATGATTTAATAACAGCAGTATTTAAATCAGCAATAAAATTTAAATTAAATCAGCAATAAAACAATCAGAACAACTACTGCATATCCTAAATTTAGGCTCTTTAACTTAAATCAGACTATTTTTCAGGCAGGACTAGTTAACATGCATGCACAGTCTACTACAGTGAATAAATTGGACCATTGGCTCTTTGAACTGGAAGGCTGGTCTTTAATTCCGGAGTACAGTTTAGGAAAAAAAAACGTTCCAGTGGTCGCGCCGGCGCCTCATGCACGCGCACACAAATTCTTGCATTGCTTACTTGATATCACAGCTGTTAAATATTAAAATAAAATACAATCAACCAAACATATAAAACTTTACACTGCTCAATTAAATTCTGTAATACAATCTGCCGTCCTGTGACCCCGCCTGACTGTGCTGTTATGTGAAGGATGTTGTCGATAATGCGAGTGAAGTACAAAGCTTACATAATAAATAGCCTAATAGTTTAGCATTCGTCTCGAAAATGGAAACATTGCTGAATGAGAAAGGTAGGCTTCATGTTCACTTTAAATTAATTCGTTTAGCATCTTATTTAGTTTTATTCTAATAAATAACCCTGTTTTTCACTTCTTCGCTGCTCTAAACAGTGGTTGCTTATGGCAACACAGCACAACTTCCTGTGTTTGCATTCTGAGCCGTGAAGAAGAATTGATTTCCGATTTGCTGCGTTAAGCAAAGATAGCGGGCACAACTAGATATTGTTTAAGAAAATGGTATCGGAGTTTAATTACTCGCTGATACCGATGCTAGAATTTTTTCTGGTATTGGTGGTATTTCCGATACTAGTATTGGAATCGGAACAACCCTAATAATTACTTACTATTTATTACTATTTATTTTTTTTGTCTCCTCCTCCTTTAACAAACTGGAACCCCATGGTAAAATTTACCTGTGGCTGTTTTCAAATGTACATAAAATATTTTCAATAAAATATCCAAGTCTCCAGTCAATGACTTTTAATAAAATTGTGTTATTTACAATCGCGTTGTTAAAAATTGTTTAGATAAAACCAGATTAAAAAACAGGGCATTTATAGGTTTTCACAACAAAACCTGCCCAATTGCTATTCAAAACTAGCCCAAAACTAGGGGGGGTCCCCCAATGGCATTCCAGTGGGTAAAATCCACATTTTTGGTAAAATTTGCATTCCAGGGGCTAAATGTCATGTTATTTGTGGTCGCTTTAACCCGCTGACATGAAAAACAACCCGCGGCAACAGTGTTAAAGTAGCCCAATTCCGTGGGAAAACTTTGGACTTTCAAATTTACCCATATATGCATGTCATTTTTGCGCGCTTATGTTTTAACATTCTGGGCCCTATAATACACCCGGCGCAATGCGACGCAAGGCACAGCGCAAGTGTGTTTGCTAGTTTGCGTCCAGCGCCGTTCGCGTTTTCCCGTTCAGCGCCACGTCCTTAAATTAGTAAATGCATTTGCGCCAGTTAGTGCGCCCATGGGCGTGCTGGTCTAAAAAAGAGGTGTGTTCAGGCGCATTGCCGGCGCATTGCTATTTTAAGGAGCTGAAAATAGACTGCGCCATAGACCAACTCAAACCTGGTCTAAAGTCTAAAGTCAATGGCGCAATATTTTTTTGTTAGAGCGCGTTGGTAGAAACTGCGCCTCTGGGCGCGTCCACAGTGCGCGTTGACTTTGCTTATTACACACAGGGATGCGCATCACACAAACATGCCAAATATTAAAAACAAAAGGATTACAGTGTAAAAGAATATTATTGTGTAGGCTACATAAATATAAAAATGTAATGATGAATATACTTATAACGGACACAATCACTGCTAATTCATCCCATGCCTTCTTCACCTCGGGAAGCTTTGGTGGATTCCCGCTTGTCCCGTAGATGATCTGCTCGCGCGCTTTAACTTCGCGCACGAGCAGATCGGTTTCTTCGCTTGAAAAGCGTTCAGCTTTTCCGCCAACAAATTCCGCCATGTAAATAGCAATCCGCCATGGCGCGAGCGCATCTCGCTCTTAAAGGGAATGGGAGATGACACTCTGATTGGTTTATTGAACGTTACGCCCATTACTCATTAAGAGAATAGGGACAACCCATTTCAAAAATGCGCCCCGGCGCACGGACCGTTTTTCTGTCGTTAAAATAGCAAAAGTGGATTTGGACACGCCCTGAGTGCACCTGCGCCGTGCGCTTTACACTTTGTGTTTAGATCGTTAAAATAGGGCCCTCTATGTTACTAGGCAATGCCTTTCACCCACTGAGGCCCCATTTACACTAGTGCGTTTTCGTTTTAAAACGTCGTTTACACTCGATAAAGCATTTTCAGAGACTTTCGTAAACACAGCAGACCCCGTTTTAGTTTGAAAATGCCGGGGATAGGGAAAAAAATGACAATCAAAATTTCCTTTTCGTGCCGACGTTACTGTCTTTAATGTCAAGTTGGAGAAATTAGTTCCTATATTTCCAACAATTCATTGGGTTCATCTTTCTCTCTTTCTTCTTCACACTCACACACATCGTTTCCAGTTTTGATTTGAGACCAATTTATTCTGGCTCAGTGACATCACAGGCACCAGTGAAGAGCGGCGCTACACGATCTAAATTCAGGAAAGCAAAATGCCACAGAGAGAAAAAAAAGACACTCATTATCAGAAACCACAGGAGTGAGAGATTAAAATGTGTGTAGTGAGAGGTCATTTTGAAGGACGCTCTTCATTAGTTATCAGAATGGTCACTGATGCTGATATGTGACCTGTGATCGATGGAGTGTGTGTGACAGTAGAGTCCTTGTCTTCAGAGCTCACTGCAGCCCTTGTATTTTCAGCGCCGTTGGACAGCCTCAATGGCAGCTTCATTCCCATGGGAGGCACTGTGTGTGTGTGTGTGTGTGCGTGTTCATGCCAACAGTACTGTCACTATCAAGGCAGAAAGTACCATACTTGCCAGTCAAATTCATAAATGGCAGGGCTGTTTTGACTGTTTCTTTATGATTTGCCAGAGCAATTACTGCAACACTGTAACCAGAAAAGACTTTAAGACACTGCAGCTTTAGTTCAGCTATGAATTTAATGTTTAGCGCTGTGCTACTAGAGACATATAACAATTTAAAAACACATTCCACGTTAAATGCCAAAAATGCAAATGTAAACTCAGATGAGATAAAGACTTTAGCCATATCAGTAGTTTAAAGGTGTGCTCACAATTCTTTATCTCATTCACAAGTTCGCCTGCCCATTCAGTCTGAATGGTTAATGGTAAAACAAACTTGGCTTGCTGTCCTTGAAGGAGGCTCGAACCCGAGGCTCGGCTCGAGCTCAGAGTTAAGCACCCCATAACAGTACTGTGCAGAGGGAGAATAAGAGAAATAGAGGAGGGAGATGGGGAGGAGGAGGGATGCTGGAAGAATTGTCGCTGGGATGACGCAGTGACCTTTACTTATATACACTCATAATGATGATTGATAAGGCTCCTCCTGAACCTGCGTTTGGAACTACTGTTATTGGACATGTTCACTTGTGGAATAAATTAATTATTGTTGACTGTGAAAAGAGCATATTTACAATGACATCAGTATCTGAAAACTTTCTCATGTAATACATCCACGCCACTAGGTGTTAGTATAAGTTCAAGGCTAATGTTATATTGGCACAATATAGGCAAACAAAACAACAACAACAAAATGACAGGTAAAGCTGCTGTAAGCAGTAAACAAAGTAGCAAAATAGTGATTGTTTGCGGACTGGTTTCCCAAACACTCCTTCCTGTTTAGCCAAACAAGCAGATTCTGTCTATAGTGCTTCTCTTCTACTAATTTTGGGATATTACTTGAAGGTTTCTTAGAAGTTTCAGTGATTAGTGTGAATAAGATCTACCACTTTATTCCAGAACTCACAAAGTCCTGTGTGTATTCGTGACCTTCAGTGAGACTTAACACACCTATCAGGATCCCCACTGGGTTTGTCTCTCCTTACACCAGCTCCAGCAGTTTCTGGGACATCTAACAGTAGAAAGTATTAAAAAAGTGATGAAATGAGGGCCATCTCGTCTAAGCCGACAGAAGACGGGTTTTATGCATTATCCTGACCCTGGTGACCTCTCATGGAACATTCTGGGTCAGTGTCACAGAGATAAATGAGAAGACTGGAAGATTTTTTTTTCTTTTCTGTCAGATTGATCTTTTTTTTCACTCAGAGAAGGGGAAGGGAAGTGTGAAGATGAGGAAAACGGAGGAAAGAGGATAAGACGGGGAAATGAGAACAGACAGATGCTCTACAGCTCAGCGTCTGTCACATCAGCAGCACAAAAGCTATTAGGAGCTTTTAAAGCAATTGTTCACTCTAAATTGAAATTCTATTATCATTTACTCACCCTTATGTCATTCCAAAACGTCTTTTCTCTGTGGAACTCAAAAGGAGAAGTTTAGCAGAATGTGCATGTTGCTCTTTTCCATGCAGTGCGAGTGTCCATACATTAAATGTAGATCCAGTGCTTTTGCAGCAGTCTCTTGCTTCTCAGATTTGAGAATAAGAGCCCAGCAATCTTACATGTGTCTCTTGCAGAGTTGTCAAAAGTATTGACTTCTGTACCAATCGTACTGAAATTTTAAAAATGTGAAGCTTTGAGTGCTGTTGAGCAGATTTATAAACACCTTTGATTGGCCATAGTGTTCACGGCTCATCGGTATGTCTGTGATTGGCTACAATGTTCAACCCACGGGAGCATTTGAAAGCACACGGAAGTGTTTGAATTTGAAATCAGGAGCGTTTGAAAGCAGGCATCTATCAGCGGACTGGTCCACGATAGATGCCTGATTTCAAACCCTCCCGTGTGTATCTGTGTAAGCGCTCAGTGAAGAGCGTCACTGATGACTATTTACAAAGTTTTTGAAGTGTTGATCATTGAAGCCAATCACAAACACAATGGCCAATCAGAGGTGTTTACGAATCCATTTAATAGCACATTTTTTAAATTTCAGTACCAACTTGATACCGAAGTTGGTACTTTTGACAACTCTAGTCTCTTGTAGAGGTTTAGAAGAGATCTCCACAACAAATCCCCAAGTTGTACTCAAGATTTAACAAGATACCAAAGTTTGCATTATAGATCTCAATATGGACCCAAAACTTTCTTGTCAAACTTCCAAAGACCAAATGATCTGAGCTACTGTATGTAATGTACTGTATGAATCATTTCTTCTTAGGACTTTTTGGAGAAACAATTGAACAGTATTGACACATTACTGAAAAACTTCATTATGTCTTGTTAGATATGAAAGAGCTTCTAAAACGTTAAAATTTTATTCTGGGGTTACACAGAAATTACATGTCTGCTTGGTTATAGTATAGCAGTGATGGAGTATGTTTTTCACTTCATGTTGTGTAGGACACCGGCTGGTGATCTTTACTTACTGGAAGGCTGCACCCAATTTTTTCCACAGCCACATGACTACAACTTATTCACATGCTTTAGTAACTTCTTTTATAGAAGCTCTTTCAGATGAGTCATTGTCTCTGTAATTGTGTTGATTTTGTGTATTTTTTTCTGAACTTTTGACTAAAGTAACTCGTACAACTAAACTGATTAGCTTTGCAGTGTAAAAACAGATACATTAGATGAGATATAAAAATGAGGGCAACACAATATTGTAGATTGTTGTACTAATACAGTGTTTGATTCACACTGCTCTCAAATGGCCTCTACATACAAAAGCTTACAGGTGCTGGTCATATAATTAGAATATCATCAAAAAGTTGATTTATTTCACTAATTCCATTCAAAAAGTGAAACTTGTATATTATATTCATTCATTACACACAGACTGATATATTTCAAATGTTTATTTCTTTTAATTTTGATGATTATAACTGACAACTAAGGAAAATCCCAAATTCAGTATCTCAGAAAATTAGAATATTGTGAAAAGGTTCAATATTGAAGACACCTGGTGCCACACTCTAATCAGCTAATTAACTCAAAACACCTGCAAAGGCCTTTAGATGGTCTCTCAGTCTAGTTCTGTAGGCTACACAATCATGGGGAAGACTGCTGACTTGACAGTTGTCCAAAAGACGACCATTGACACCTTGCACAAGGAGGGCAAGACACAAAAGGTCATTGCAAAAGAGGCTGGCTGTTCACAGAGCTCTGTATCCAAGCACATTAATAGAGAGGCGAAGGGAAGGAAAAGATGTGGTAGAAAAAAGTGTACAAGCAATAGGGATAACCACACCCTGGAGAGGATTGTGAAACAAAACCCATTCAAAAATGTGGGGGAGATTCACAAAGAGTGGACTGCAGCTGGAGTCAGTGCTTCAAGAACCACTACGCACAGTATGCAAGACATGGGTTTCAGCTGTCGCATTCCTTGTGTCAAGCCACTCTTGAACAACAGACAGTCAGAAGCTAAAGACAAAAAGGACTGGACTGCTGGAGTGGTCCAAAGTTATGTTCTCTGATGAAAGAAATTTTGCATTCCTTTGGAAATCAGGGTCCCAGAGTCTGGAGGAAGAGAGGAGAGGCACACAATCCACATTGCTTGAGGTCCAGTGTAAAGTTTCCACAGTCAGTGATGGTTTGGGGTGCCATGTCATCTGCTGGTGTTGGTCCACTGTGTTTTCTGAGGTCCAAGGTCAACGCAGCCATATACCAGGAAGTTTTAGAGCACTTCATGCTTCCTGCTACTGACAACTTTATGGAGATGCAGATTTCATTTTCCAACAGGACTTGGCACCTGCACACAGTGCCAAAGCTACCAGTACCTGGTTTAAAGACCATGGTATCCCTGTTCTTAATTGGCCAGCAAACTCACCTGACCTTAACCCCATAGAAAATCTATGGGGTATAGTGAAGAGGAAGATGTGATATGCCAGACCCAACAATGCAGAAGAGCTGAAGGCCACTATCAGAGCAACCTGGGCTCTCATAACACCTGAGCAGTGCCACAGACTGATCGACTCCATGCCACGCCGCATTGCTGCAGTAATTCAGGCAAAAGGAGCCCCAACTAAGTATTGAGTGCTGTACATGTCATACTTTTCATGTTCATACTTTTCAGTTGGCCAAGATTTCTAAAAATCCTTTCTTTGTATTGGTCTTAAGTAATATTCTAATTTTCTGAGATACTGAATTTGGGATTTTCCTTAGTTGTCAGTTATAATCATCAAAATTAAAATAAACATTTGAAATATCAGTCTGTGTGTAATGAATGAATATAATATACAGTTTCACTTTTTGAATGGAATTAGTGAAATAAATCAACTTTTTGATGATATTCTAATTATATGACCAGCACCTGTATAAAGTGAAATTCTGATTTGGTGATATAGGCGCTTAGTTTCCAATGCGCTGTAAGCAGTAGACCAATCACAACTGACTGGGCCATGCATCTTGACCAATCAGAGGAGAGGCTTGCGGAAAGGAGGGGTTCAGAGAGACCAAATCTGTGAACAAATCAGACTCTTTTCAGACTCGTTAAAGGTGCCCTAGAATTAAAAATTGAATTTATCCTGGCATAGTTAAATAACAAGAGTTCAGTACATGGAAATGACATACAGTGAGTCTCAAACACCATTGTTTCCTCCTTTTTATAAATCTCATTTGTTTAAAAGACCTCCGAAGAACAGGCGAATCTCAACATAACACCGACTGTTACGTAACAGTCGGGGTGTACGCCCCAGTATTTGCATATGCCAGCCCATGATCGAGGCATTACACAAGGGCAGGCAGTATTAACATCTGGATCTGTGCTGAATCATCAGACTAGGTAAGCAAGCAAGAACAATAGCGAAAAATGGCAGATGGAGCAATAATAACTGACATGATTCATGATATCATGATATTTTTAGTGATATTTGTAAACTGTCTTTCTAAATGTTTCGTTAGCATGTTGCTAATGTACTGTTAAATGTGGTTAAAGTTACCATCGTTTCTTACTGTATTCACGGAGACAAGAGCCGTCGCTATTTTCATTATTAAACACTTGCAGTCTGTATAATATAACACAACTTCATTCTTTATAAATCTCTCCAAGAGTGTAGCATTAGTCGTTAGCCATGGATCACAGCCTCAAACTCATTCAGAATCAAATGTAAACATCCAAATAAATACTATACTCACATAATCTGATGTATGCATGCAGTATGCATGACGAACACTTTGTAAAGATCCATTTTGAGGGTTATATTAGCTGTGTAAACTTTGTTTATGCAATGATAGAGTCGAGAGCTTGGGAGGGGGTGAGGAGCGCGAGCAATTAAAGGGGCAGCAGCCTGAATCGGCGCTTTTCTAATTATGCCCCAAAATAGGCAGTTAAAAAAATTAATTAAAAAAATCTATGGGGTATTTTGAGCTGAAACTTCACAGACACAATCAGGGGACACCTTAGAATAATATTACATCTTGTAAAAAAACGTTTGATGGCACCTTTAAAAAATTAGGTGTATATTATGAGAAGATTAAGGTTTTTATTTATTTTTTTATATACCTTAGATGCATGTAAACTTATTGTAGGAGACCTCCAAAACAAAATTAGGAACCTTTAAAATAGACTAATAGGGGCACTTTAATTAATGGATAATGTGCTGGCTGAACTAGCAGTTGTAAATCAAAGCACATTGCTGCATCGTTTCGAATGGAACCTGAAAATGCTTATAATTAATAATTAATAAAGATTATGTGTTGGATTTGTTTTACTGTGCATAAAATTAATCTGCAACATTAAACAACATATTTTTTTTCTCTCCATTTAATCACATTGTTTCCTCCAACTTTATTTTTTCTTTCCTGTGGGAACTAACATGGGGCATTATTGTACCATCATTTAATCATCTTTGAAACAGAAATTGGAAAGCCGAATAAAGGACAAAACAGACAAAAGCGAGGATGGTGGTTTGTGCCCTTCGACATGGTAGCAGTTACTGTCAGGTTGCTCATTATCTTAATTATCATTTGCATTCCCACCAAAATGGTGACCACGCTTTGCAGCTTTCAGTGACAAAGCATATTTTCATGAAACAGCCGGAAAACTAACTGCTTTCATTGCACATGGCAGAAAACGGTAAAAAAAGTCAAACACAAAGTTCAAAGGTGTAATAAGGAGTCAAAGAGAGATAAGGGAAAAAGAAAAACTTGACAAGACTCTGCACAGACAGCCCCAGGGAAATATAGCAGTACAGACAGAGACTTATAAATTATAAACAAACCTCCAAACCCACAGTCATACTGAACCTCATGATAATAACAGACCTGAGTGAATTCTAAAGAGGGTTCGACAAGATAAAGCACCATATCTGTGTGAGAGATGTGAGGTTTGCTCGAAACTGAGAAGGCAGAACCTTATTAGATCTCTCGACACAGGCTAGCACATTTCTCACACACTACTACTACTAATGGTCTACAAAGTTTGGTACTTTTTTAAATTTTTGGTTAGGTCTTGGTCACTGTTTACCTGTATAGAAGACAACAGTTCCATGTTAAGGTTCTGAAACATCGAATCTGTGAGTATTCCTGATGCTGTAAGTCTCTGTAATACTGTTTGTTGGCTTCGAACAACACCGCTATAACATCTTTACTCTGGTAGTTTCATTAAAATTCACACCTTCAGGGAGGGGATTCCCACAGTGAAGACGCGTGACATGATTTCATGGTGTTAAAATGATTTCAAAGCTGGAAATTCCACACAGTCGGACACATTTCAAATTCATATTAGGACAGCTGGCAGAATCTTCCATTTCTGGCATGTTTCACTTTACTACCTAAAAAAAAAAAAAAAAAAAAAAAATGCTCTAATTGTGTATTTGTCAGTTATGAGACCCCTTTATGGGCCTCTTCTTAGAGGTCAGTATTAACTCTTTCATAGCTCAGGAGACAGTAAAGGAGTTCATTCTGAAGATGAAAAAGTCACACAGGCTTGTAAAGACATGAGGGTAAATAAATGATGACAAAATTTTCATTTTTGGGTGAAATATCCCTTTAAGCATCATCTTTGTCTTACATCTAGCTAGCCTCTGTTTTGTTTGACAACACTTCGAATGTCAACAGGAAGTTACATCCACCCAGGATCACCTTTAAAGCTGCAGTAGGTAACTTTTGTAAAAATGTATTTTTTACATATTTGTTAAACCTGTCATTATGTCCTGACAGTAGAATATGAGACAGATAATCTGTGAAAAAATCAAGCTCCTCTGGCTTTTCTCAGTGGTCCTATTGCTATTTGCAGAAATACACCGCTCCCGGTAAGAAACAACCAATCAGAGCCAGGAGGAGTGTCTTAGCAGTGTCAATCAAGCTCGCGTGCGCGCTGATCACACCCCTCTCATGCAGAGCGCGTACAGGCGTTCAAATTCAAGATTACTGGTGTGCCGCAGCTTTGCTTATGCTGGACAAACAATCCAAACTGCCAATTCCTCGAGTGGCACCTGCTCACAAAATAAAGACGGGTAAATGGTGACGATGATAAAAAAGCCAAAAAGAAAGAATTAGATAGAGCCCGAAATAAAACGAGGGTAAATATCGGAGCGGCTTTTCCGAGGTGGAGGGAGCTACGTGTCCTGAAAGGATTAAAAACCGATGCAGAGTCAGCCACATTTCTGCTTGACAAGTAAGTATCCCTGCTTGATTTGTTTCATTTTTAAGAACTACACAACTAAGATAATTTCAAAACAGGCCTGCCCGTCCCCTGCCTGATGTTTCCTCTTCTCCCCGCCCGTTGACTCCTCGAAGTCGATGTGGGTGTGAATTCCTCGTCGGAGCCCATTGACTCGGTGTCAAAACTCTAGCCGCATAACATACAGATAAAATGTCACGCACTGTGCAAAGCAACTATTGAAGCCTACTAATTCACTGGCTTGTCATGTCGCTGAAATAATGTACTAGCAAACCTTATTTAGCATTACATATCGATAGAATAATTACTTGCATACTGTAAGTTACCGTTAGTTACCGTTATATCATCATACTAGCTATTTATTACTTATAGAAATAGTGCAACATCATATAGTTACATTACATGTATTGCAAAATACGTAATGTTTTGAGGACCAAGTTTGTAGTCAAAGTATGGGCAGGCCATAGTCAATGTAAATCATATTGTTGATGTTTCGTCCGTACCAGTGAATGTGCCATAACTGTTTATCCGCCTTACTAGCCTGCGCGTTCGCGGCAGGCTCCGTTGTGATGGGGGGGAGCTGTGGAGGGAGGGCTGTAGCGCAGCAGAGAGCAAGGGGGAGTGACCTGTGAGTTGTGCTTGTTCAAATTTTCAGGCTAAGTCAACGTTTTCTAAAAACTCCCTACAGCAGCTTTAAGGCCACCTAATATAAAGTGGGACCAAATTTCTTTTTTTTTTTTTAAATAGAAAATGGAAGTTGTTGGAAGACGTTGAAGTCATCCAGTCATTGTATATTTTGTTTATAGCGTGTGTTTAGCTTTTAACTTCCGATTGTATGGATGCTTAAAAATTCATAAAGGTTTTGTTCAGTTGTGAAGATTATCATGATGTACAGAATGTGTAAGTATCATTAGCTTTTGTTGTATACACTCTAAAAAATGCTGGGTTAAAAACAACCCAAGTTGGGTTGAAAATGGACAAACCCAGCAATTGGGTTGTTTTAACCCAGTGTTGGGTTAAATGTTTGCCCAACGTGCTGGGTAGTTTTATTTACTCAACTGTTGTATAAAAATTACTGTATGCTTGCTTAAAATGAACCCAAAATATGCTGGAAATTAACATTATTAATAAGATAATGAATAATAAACAATAAACATTTATTAAATTGCTTATTAATAAATGTACACCTTTTGATTATTATTGTTGCCTCTAGTAATTATGTGTCTGATTTTTAATTTCTCACCTATAATTTTGGATTCATTTTAAGCCAGCCATATAGTCATTTTAATCAGTAGTTGGGTTAAATAAAACTACCCAGCAGGTTGGGCAAATTTAACCCAACCACTGGGTTAAAACAACCCAATTTGGGTTTGTCCATTTCAACCCAACTTGGGTTGTTTTTAACCAATCATTTTTTAGAGTGTACTGTAGTTTATTTTCTGCAAATCCAAAAGCCAGTGGAAAAATACTATTGACTTTTTGTTGAGGAAACCAGAGTGATGCTAACTTACAGTTGGGCTACAAAAATATTTATCGCATCACTTGATTGGGTTTCAGAATGCCATGGTTATTTGGGCATTTTTTTTTTAGACATTATTTATTATTTAAATGCATTTTCATGCTATTACCATCTGATATGGTTAGTGTACCATGTTTTTTTTTTTTTTTTAGTGAAGATCGATACACACACTTTCCCTTTTCCTCTGACCACATCCCAGTTCCCCTATGTATGTGTTTTTCTCCTACAGTTCCTTCCCAGATCCGCAAGCCCTATTGAATCAATGTCTCTGAATGAGTACTGTGTGAAAGTGAGCATGTGTATTCTGACAGAGTCTGTCTGAATATTGATACAGTATATCAGCCCTGTGTGCCTGTGTGCATACGTGAGCACTGTTTTTGTAGCTCAAAATCAGTTTTTCCTCAAACACCAGAGGCCAGACGTCTGAATCTCAGTCCAGTCTGGCTTTCTCTTTCTGTTCTGTCAGTCAGGAAAGGCCGTTCTGAAGGGCGCAGTGCCATGCAGCTCTGGAGACATCAGCAGCATTCTGTCAGGCTTTCTGATCCTGAATCCAGCAGCCCTGACAGCCGCGACACGTTGAACAAATATTCACATCTGAGTTTTTCTCTTATCCACACACGCACTCCTTCTCCTTCAGTTCTGACAGGAGAATGTGCACCGCTGCAGAACATCAGATGCGCTGATGAATAGCACAATGACATCAGGGAGAAACAAAGCTTTGTGCTGAGTCAGAAGCGCATGGCATCTCATGGCTGTCAGCTGGAGACGCTGAATGTTGCAAACTGCAGCGATGAGGCGTGTCTGCGAGACGGGTTTAAAATCTGTCGATTTCTCCTCTTTTCGAAATTAACATCAGGATCAAGCAGATGGAGACGCTAAGAAGAACTTAATCGTTTTTTCAAGTCTGTTGCATCTGTAGATGCAACTCCAAAGCACTTGCATTTCCACAGACCTTCTAAAAAAATCCCCTTTTCTTTGACCTTTTATTCATTTTACCCATAATCCCTTTCTAATGAGTTCCTGTTTGCTCATGTTTGAGGCATGTCTTAAGGGATTCAGCAGTGGGCCTGTAGGCATTTTTTGTACCCTATATGCTTGGCTGCCACTGCTTTGCCCGGCTAGAGTGATGGATATGTCCTGAATTTATGCTGTAAGGCTGGCCTGAGAGAAGATTGCGTGTGCGTTGCGTCTTTGATTGCGTCATATAATTACGTTTTTTCAGTAAGCAGTAAGCAGTTGTGCCACAGTATTTCAGTGAAAAAAAAAAAGTCTTATTCGCATACCATCATACTTAACCATGTGCTAATTTAACCATGTGCTAAATATGTTCATTTAAAGGGATAGTTCACCCAAAAATGAAAATTCTGTCATCATTTACACACCCTCAGGTTTTTCCAAACCTGAATAAATTTATTGTTCTGTTGAACACAAAGGAAGATATTTTGAAGAATGTGAGAAACTGAACAGTTCAGGGCACCATTGACTTCCATAGTATTTTTTTCCCTACTATGGAAGTCAATGGTGCCCCAAAGTGGCCTGGTTACAAACTTTCTTCAAAATATCTTCCTTTGTGTTCAACAGAACAGAGACATGTATACAGATTTGGAACAACCTGAGGGTGTAAATGATGACGGAATTTTCATTTTTGGGTGAACTATCCCTTTAAGGTTAATGACACAGTTGTGCAAAATGACTTGAAATCACATCTTCTACCAAATTCTAAATTAAAATGATTTTTTTTGGGAGAGATTGCCTGAGCGAGCATTACCTTTGTCTGATATAACATCCATTCTTCAGGTCGATGTCCAATAATCTTATCTAAAAATCCGTTTGAATGTCCACTGAGGAAAGCAATCTTTGTATTTGTCCTTTTTACAGTTAAGGGAATTTTCCATAGGCTAAAACAACATCCTTTGTTTACAAGTCCATTTCAATTTAAAAGTCTCTTGTGACTGACTCATTCACTCAAGTATAGGTTTGCATATTAGTCTAACTTTCACTCAATCCATATTATGCACTAATGGACCCTTCGCAATACCAAATACAACATATTATTTATATAAAATAACATTTATTGAACAACAGTATTTAAATTCACAACAATAACCATTATAAATGACATCAGGAAATAAACACAATTGTACACTTCAGTCAAACATACAAAAGCAGTGCTCTACAGGAAGCAAGTTAAATGCAGCCTTAATAATAAATTATTAAACTTAACCCCCTGGAGTCTGAGGCTGATTTGGGGCCTGGAGAAGTTTTGACATGCCCTGACATTTGTGCTTTTTTCAGTTGTTCATAAACATATAAATGACAAAAGTGTCATTACACTAATTCAGCACAAACTAGGCTACCATAATATGTGAGGAACATGTATGTACATGTTTGTGTTTTTGAAGGAATAATGTTTATGCGTGGTTATTGAAAAAACAAAAAACTTAAGTCACTGAAATAAGGCCAAAAAAATAATATTAAATCTGTGTTCATAAGACTTCTGGGTATTGGATGTTGTAGACTAGAGTTTTTGCTTCAAAATTATGTAAAAATTATGCTGAGTACTCTTTCATATAAAACAATAGAGAGATTTAAATTTCTAAAACATCTTTGGTCAAGAAACACAGTATGCGTGGAGGCGTGAATCATCAATAATGGTGACTCACCTGAGAAGACAAAAGAATCGCATAATAATGACCTGAAATGACTTGCATAATAATGAGCTCTTTCAGTCAGGTAAGCTGTGAAAAAACCCTCTGTGATCATGTGGTGTATATCAAACATACAGAAAAAACAGCAATACTGTGAAATATTATTACAATTTAAAATAATGGTATTCTATTATATTCTTTAAAATATAATGTATTTGTGTGATGCAAAGTGTCTGAACAATTATGTTACCTCTATGGCATTTCATATAGGCTTTTAGCTTAAAAGCATGCACATTTGGAGAAATATTGATGGATTCTCATATGTTTGTCAATTTTCTATATAGAAGAGTAATATTTATTCAGGATTTATTGTCATTACTATGAGTGCTGGATACTGTTTTCAATTCATACTTGCACCTTTAGGCCACAAATGCCTGCTAAAGAAGAAAAGGCAATCCAGGAACTAACCGAACTAACAGAGGCCAGAGATCGCTAACTATGGCTATTCAAAACATTTTTCAAGTCAATAAATACACGATTGAGACGATGTATGCATGTATTGACTGAATTTGCGTCTGAATAGCGCTGACTCCGTGGCGTGGCCGCATTAGCGGATAATGAGCTGAATCACGGACTTCTGACATGGCTCTATTTTCATACAGATTACATAAACAGAGAATATTTGTTTTCGATTTGACTTACACGATTTAAAACCTGACATTTCAACTTTTTTTAGACATAAGTGTCATTTTACAGTTACAGTTCATTTCGTTACAGTTCATACAGTTTGTTAAGTTACAGTTAATTTTCTGAGAACTATCAGATTGGACTTCGTTCAGAGGGAGACGAGAGATCACGCATCATGTTAGTTTTCTTTATTTTGCAAAAAGCACAACATTTTGTTTTTACTCTGAGTGTACACAAATAAAAGAAGATATTCCACAGATTAAAATGGTGTATAACTCTTAATTGTATGTGCAACATTGACAGAGTATTTTGAGTCTCTTTCACACTGGTAAGAAAAAAACCGCGGTGGTATCGCCGGCGATACCTCAGACCTCAGAGTGTTAACATAGCCCAATTCGATTTACTCAGGAAAAAGTAATAGATTAATTAGACCAAAGATTGCCCATTTTATGTACCCAAAATTAATTATATTTCATGTTTAACCACCATAAGAGCCAGCGGCAAATCCCTGAAGCACAGAGATGAAGTTGTTCTCAGCGGGTACACGAGCACTGAACGGCCGCTGACGGCCTGGAGCTCGCACCTCCGAAAACATCTAAACAAATTATAAAATAGGCGCTATGATTAAATATGAGTCACATATTTCAGGTCTAAACAACTACATTCTCACCTAAAAAAACCCTCTTAAAACTACAGTTTGTGGTACAACAAGTGTGGTATTTTTATAAAATACAGCGGATTTGCTCAGGCGCCATGACAGACACTTCAAGCGGAGTGATATATATATAATGAGTGTGTGTGTGTGTTTGTAAGATATATTTTCTAAGGTGTAAGGAAAATATAATAACTTTTTCTTGATTGTTACACTCCATGACATTTTAAGAGTCATTAAATCTAAACCTTTCTTGCAGGTATAACCAAACGTATAACCATTTGAAATGATAATAATTTAATCACATTTAACTCTGCTTAAACGCTGCACCAAACATGCCATTGAAGCGTGTTCAGAGAGGTCTGGTTGAGTGAGGGGAAAAGATTAGCTCTGAGCTAATAGTCATTAGCAGTCCACTTCAGCCTCTGTAATCAACTCCACCCTGGGACTCATCAATACCGTGTTTACCAGAGTCCTAATACTATTATTGGCTTATTAGAGAGAGAGATTGTCTTGCTTGCTGAAAAAGAGAGTTGAGTGCAGATAATTTAACTAAGGCCTGCAGTCACTCATTTTGTTTCTTAATCAAACTGAGTCTGTGACCTGGGAATCAGTTGTTGTCACACAGGACGTTGAGGAGAGGCTAGTTAATTTCCTGAAGTGTTGAAAATCATTAGGTCTTCATTAGTAAATCATGTGTGTATGATGATTGTAGGTACGTTGAAACCATTTTTTATTATAGTTTACAAATAACAATATCTATATCTAGCTTTGTCTCTGAGATATTGAGTTGTTGGTTCCCTAGTGGAGCTTATTGATCAATAATCACTATTAATGAATTAATACATTTCTTTGGTCTTCCAATGGACTTTTCTGAGACAACATATTTGTTAATATGATGTACTGTATTTGATTGGGACATGTTCCTTAATCAATAACCTGGAAGATAATTTCTATCAGCAAATCAGATTTGGGGGTTATAGCTAGCACTGTTGGTCGTTCATTGCAGGAAACAACAAAATCACATCAAACTTTTTGGTTGCTTCCAAATGTGAATAATGTTGGGAATCTGGTTTGCGATCACACTGTGATGTTTATCTGATGCTGACCATAATGCTAATGCTAATGATGTTCAAAGTTCTCTGTGAAGGTTAGATTTAGGGGTAATAGTTGGTTAGGACAAAGAAAATATCATTAACCTGATATAAAAACAAGTCTATGAGATGTCCGCACTAATGTGTGAGTGTGAAAATATTAAAATATATTACATTTCACAACTTAAAGGATTAGTTCATTTTCAAATGAAAATTAGCCCAAGCTTTACTCACCCTCAAACCACCCTAGGTGTATATTTCTTCTTTCTGATGAACACAATCAGAGATATTTTAATAAATATCCTGACGCATCCAAGCTTTATAATGGCAGTGAACAGGGGTCATAAGACCATCTTCCGTATTCCGTATGAAGAAAGCATAAACTGGCATCGCATCAGTTACACTTTTTACATAAGTTGAATAGGGAAGGTGTAGGACGTAGCTTTTTGAACTGCAAGAGTTTTACACTGTCTTCGTATGTTGAATACGGAAGGCGGTCTGGCGGAAACTAGATATTTTACTTCATAACTTGTTAAATATGGAGGATATATACAAACCTGATTCCAAAAAAGTTGGGACACTGTACAAATTATGAATAAAAACAGAATGCAATGATTTGGAAGTTTCAAATTTCAATATTTTATTCAGAATACAACATAGATGACATATCAAATGTTTAAACTGAGAAAATGTATCATTTTAAGGGAAAAATAAGTTGATTTTAAATTTCATGGCATCAACACATCTCAAAAAGTTGGGACAAGGCCATGTTTACCACTGTGTGGCATCCCCTCTTCTTTTTATAACAGTCTGCAAACGTCTGGGGACTGAGGAGACAAGTTGCTCAAGTTTAGGAATAGGAATGTTGTCCCATTCTTGTCTAATACAGGCTTCTAGTTGCTCAACTGTCTTAGGTCTTCTTTGTCGCATCTTCCTCTTTACGATGCACCAATGTTTTCTATGGGTGAAAGATCTAGATTGCAGGCTGGCCATTTCAGTACCCGGATCCTTCTTCTATGCAGCCGTGATGTTGTAATTGATGCAGTATGTGGTCTGGCATTGTCATGTTGGAAAATGCAAGGTCTTCCCTGAAAGAGACGACGTCTGGATGGGAGCATATGTTGTTCTAGAACTTGGATATACCTTTCAGCATTGATGGTGCCTTTCCAGATGTGTAAGCTGCCCATGCCACGCACTCATGCAACCCCATACCATCAGAGATGCAGGCTTCTGAACTGAGCGCTGATAACAACTTGGGTTGTCCTTGTCCTCTTTAGTCCGGATGACATGGCCCAGTTTTCCAAAAAGAACTTCAAATTTTGATTTGTCTGACCACAGAACAGTTTTCCACTTTGCCACAGTCCATTTTAAATGAGCCTTGGCCCAGAGAAAACGCCTGCGCTTCTGGATCATGTTTAGATATGGCTTCTTTTTTGACCTATAGAGTTTAGCCGGCAACGGCGAATGGCACGGTGGATTGTGTTCACCGACAATGTTTTCTGGAAGTATTCCTGAGCCCATGTCGTGATTTCCATTACAGTAGCATTCCTGTATGTGATGCAGTGCCGTCTAAGGGCCCGAAGATCACGGCATCCAGTATGGTTTTCCAGCCTTGACCTTACGCACAGAGATTGTTCCAGATTCTGAATCTTTGGATGATATTATGCCTGTAGATGATGATAACTTCAAACTCTTTGCAATTTTTCTCTGAGAAACTCCTTTCTGATATTGCTCCACTATTTTTCGCCGCAGCATTGGGGGAATTGGTGATCTGCCCATCTTGACTTCTGAGAGACACTGCCACTCTGAGAGGCTCTTTATACCCAATCATGTTGCCAATTGACCTAAGTTGCAAATTGGTCCTCCAGCTGTTCCTTATATGCACATTTAACTTTTCCGGCCTCTTATTGCTACCTGTCCCAACTTTTTTGGAATGTGTAGCTCTCATGAAATCCAAAATGAGCCAATATTTGGCATGACATTTCAAAATGTCTCACTTTCAACATTTGATATGTTATCTATATTTATTGTGAATAAAACATAAATTTATGAGATTTGTAAATTATCACAATTTGTACAGTGTCCCAACTTTTTGGAATCGGGTTTGTGTATATATATATATATATATATATATATTATATATATATTCATCAGAAAGAAGAAAGTCATATACACCTAGGATGTCTTGAGGGTGAGTAAGCTTGGGCTAATGTTCATTTTTGTAAGTGAACTAATACTTTAATAAAGACCACTGAAAGAAACAATAATTATAGTTAACATCTCTGACTGAGTGAGTTCATCAAGTAAAAGATTCATCAGACTGATTCAAATGAGTCTTTTTGAATAATTCATTAAAATTACCAGCTCTTAAGAGTCATTTGCTGGTGAATTAGAGTACACTGCTAGGAGAATTTATATGCTATAATAGTATTTATTAATATTTTTAATTAGCTTTTGTTTTTATATTTTCAGTTTCCGTTCTAATTTTAGTTTAAGTTTTCAGTAAATGTATGTGCTTTTGACATTTTTGTTAGTTTTTTTAAGATTCGTATTTAGCTTTAATTTATTTTTATTTCAGTTTTAGTTTGAATAATTTTAGTAATTTTAACCTTCAATATATTCATTTTAGTTAGTTGCAACATTTTCTTTTTATTATATTATAGATTAAACTAGATTCAGTGGGTTGATACTGATGGATTTAATGTCTACGGTTAAAATAACTGAGGTGAATTATTATTCATGTCCATTCTGCATGACAATTTGCTGGAGCAGCTCAATGTTTTCAATGTATTCAGTTCGCAGAAGAGCCGTCTAGGGTTATGAGGATGAATTAGGGTTGAGTTATTAACCATTAGACATAAAGCCAGACAGTTTAACGCCCCTGTCGAGTGTTTGTGACAGCAAATATATAAGTGTAACTATTAATAAGAATGTTGTTGTTCTAATTCCACATGCTGACACAAACACTCACATACACATTTATTACATGAGAGTCATTGTTAAGTCATGTCTCTTTCCATTGCATGGACTGGTGTGTTGGTGACGTTAATGTGCTGTGAAGCTTACGTCTCTCGTCCAGTGTGGCTCATGGGGACATAATTATGCCGGCTGCTGCAGTCCTCGGCCCTGGGACATCATTACCACACCATCCTCACGGCAGTCTCTGGCACATTCTGTATCTCGACCATTAGCAGCAACACCCCTCACTGTCTATATCACAATAAACAAGCCGTTAGTCTGTTTATGCCAGCGCTGGCGAGACGGGCCACTGTGTCTTATTAAGAGGCCCTTCATACACTCAAACCGAGTCAAGTTTGTTTACACGTGTTGTTCTTCTGTGTGTGGGTTAAATAAAAGAGGGAGAACTTGACATCCGGCTGTCATGTTCAGGTGTTGGTAGATGGTTTTATCGTTTGCATCTGTCATTAATTTGTCAGACTGTTGCAGACGTGCTTGCAGACTATCGCAGGTTTAGTATCAGCCTCTTGACGGACCACTCCCATTCATTGATTCTCTGATGCATGTTTCACATTAAAAAAAAAAAAAAAAAAAAAAAAAAAAAGGCAAAAGAGTTTGTCCAAATAGTAAGTTATAACCTGATTGGCTTTGGCTTCTTGGCACACTTTTTAGTTTATAAATGTATACTTTTAAGTGTGCTAGTATTTCTTGCTTAAAATTAACCCAAAGTATGTTGGAAATTAACATTTATTAATAGCCATATAGTCATTTTTAAACAATAGTTGGGTTCAATAAAACTGCCCAGCATTTTGGGCAAACATTTAACCCAATGCTGGGTTAAAACAACCCATTCGCTGGGTTTGTCTTTTTTTGTTTTTAACCCAGCATTTTTTAGAGTGTCGTAAACTTCGAGTACACAACTAGTTTGCAAGTTTTTCTTTTGTATTGCAACTATACTTTGAACTATGCTACAAGTGAAGTTATATACTTCTAGGCCATTTTTTTTTAGTTTATGACGGTACACAAGGATAGTCACAGTAAACTACTAGTTTAATAGTTTGTTTATACTGCAAGTGTCACATGTATGTTTTGTTTTCATTGTGTTGTGTTTCATGTTAATCTTTCTAGTCTGTTAATTAGTTCAGTTTTCCTCCGATCTCTCCGTTTGTTTCTATGGTTATTAAGTGATTAGGTTCCTCCATTCAGGTGTGTCTAGTTAGTTTTCCCCTTTGTCTGCTGTGTATATAAGCCCTCAGTTTGAGCAAAGAATATACACTAACAAGAAGCGACACTCAATAGAACGTTCCCTTGCAACACCGGCGCCCAGCAGCAGCCCTGCGTTTCCACCATTTTGTGGTGAAAGCGAGTCGGCAGTCCAACTAGTTTCTATGGCAATATCAGCTGCTTTGTTAAATCAAAATGTACATTAAAGCTGAAATCCAACCTGAATGATGACAACACAGAATAAAATACTATCACTAGTGATCATCAAATCCTTTTAACAGATTATTTTACAGACTTTGTGTGTCTTCCACTTTTTTCACAAAACCTTTGCTCTCTAGAAACCCAGTCAGTTTGGGTTAAAATTCTTTGAAGTTCAAGTATTAGCATTATAAACACTGAATTAATACCAACATATGGAATTAAATTAAGGACATGCATCAGAAAAATTGGGAATGTTGGACAGTAAATATATGAATATAACAGCTTGTTTTTGCAGTGTTGTCCAATGTCTGTTAAAGCAAAAGTGTCCAAAAGTGTGAATTATGTGATAACAGACACAGTAATGCATCATGTATTTTAAGATCATTATGTTTTTGTAGCGTGATCCATTAAAATGTACAATAGTTCAGTTCAGACCTAGTGATACTATTATTATTACTCTACTAGGTCTGAAATATATTGTTCGCTGCAAACATGATGATCTTACATTTATTAATTATTAATTTACTATTAATAAATGTGTAAAGTTGCATAAAATGGAAATAATCAATAAAGTAGGCTAACTCAGATTGTTGAATGGTTGGATTCCACAACTGGTAAAATAAAACATATATAAGACAACACAACATTTACTGTAGGAGCCATACAATTTAATGGTGACTTAATTAAAAAAACTGTTCTTTTGTGCTTCTGATTTGGCAGTGAAATTTGCCGATTTTGGGTGTGTAAGATGTGAAGGATTCAATGGTCCAGTTAGTATTTTCACCCCATAATGGTGGCCGCGCTACCGGAACGCTATCTAGTGGCTGTTGCCCAAAAAGTATCAAAGTGTCGCCTCTTGGGTTCTTTTTTTTTTTTTTTTTAATGTAGAGTGTGTTCATATGGAGTCAAATTAATGCCTTAAAGTTTTGCACAAAAATAAAGTTTTGCAAAACAAACAAAAAAAAAGAATTGAGCAATAAAAAAATGTTTTGCAAACAAAAATAAAGAATTGCAAAGGAAAAATAAAGTATTGAGCAGAAAAAAATAAGTTTTGCAAGCAAAAATAATAAATTGCAAAATAAAATAACGTAGTGCAAAAATAAAAATATAATCAATTACAAAAATCAATGACAGTTGTAATCCTATTTTATCTTTGCCACATATTTTTCATGCTCAAACCTACTAAATCATTTGCAACGCTCATTTTATTCTGCGTTTCAGTCAAGCGTGCGCTTACGATACCGGTTTTCCTTTGCGCTGCACTTTTCTGTGCGGTTCTCTTTATGGCACTGGTTTGACGTGGGGGTGGAGTCAAGAAACGGGGGCACGCCCCCGCGAAACACGTCATCGGCAGGAGACGCAGATCGCAACGGAACAGATCAAGCATATAGAGACAGAGCGCATTTATTATAATCTGAAAACCACGCCCAGGCTGCCTTCTTGTCTTTTCTGACTCATTACAAAAAACAGAACAATGCCTAAAAGGTGCTGTGTGACAAGGTGTACAGCTAACAAGCTAAAAAAACCCAGAAATAAGTTTTTATAAGCTGTCGACCCCAAAAAACGAATGTTTAAGGACACAAAAGTGGATACAGGCAGTGAGACAGAGCACAACGGGTCATATTACTATAAGAAATGCATTGGAGGGGGTCGTAATCGGCGACAACATATGCTAAACAAACCAACAAAAACAAACCATTCATTATTTTTAACCATGTCAAAGAATTATTTCACCTGTCGCCGATTACGTTCCCCTCCAATGCATTTCGCGGGGGCGTGCCCCGTTTCTTGACTCCACCCCCACGTCAAAGCAGTGCCATAAAGAGAATCCGCACAGAAAAGTGCAGCGCACGCTTGACTGAAACGCAGAATAAAATGAGCGTTGCAAATGATTTAGTAGGTTTGAGCATGAAAAATGTGGCAAAGATAAAATAGGATTACAGCTGTCATTGATTTTTATAATTGATTATATTTTTATTTTTGCACTACTTTATTTTATTTTGCAATTTATTATTTTTGTTTGCAAAACTTATTTTTTTTCCACTCAATACTTTATTTTTCCTTTGCAATTCTTTATTTTTGTTTGCAAAACATTTTTTTATTGCTCAATTTTTTTTGGTGTTTTGCAAAACTTTATTTTTGTGCAAAACTTTAAGGCATTAATTTGACTCCATATTGTTCAGGCTAGTTTTATTTTCCAGTTGTCGCCTGCATTTTGATTAACGACTTTGTATCTGCACTTTCACGTGTGTGGTGATTAGAACACACCAGTTCCTGTGGCAGCAAGTGTTGTAAGTCTTCTATAAGGGAATTTAATGTCGAACTTCTAGTTTACTATATTCTTTTTGCACTTTAGGTATATTACTGGGATCCTACTTGTATTAATTTTATACTTCAGATATATCTTTAATAATAAAATAAAAATAAAATCATAATAAAGTCAGGCAAATCTTTGTTTCTGTGTGGGTTAATAGCACTGTGTACAAAAAAGACCAGGCTCAGTTCCAACCATGCAAAATTTATTTGAATTGGTAAGATCTTTATAGAGGACAGTGTAAAACATTTGCTAGAGCACTTCCTTTAAAGACAATATGAAAAATGTATTTAATAGGCTACAAACACAACCACAAGAAAAGAACTTGACTTGAGTGTTTTAAGTATATCACTGATAAGTACATAAAAAGTAGACTAAAAGCATACACTCTTATTTTTCGTTTACTAATGGCACACTTGAATAGATATATTTTATTGTCTCTTTGTGTCTAAGCTTGTGGTTTTTGGTCAGAATAAACTGCTCTAGACTTCATATCAGTTGTATAATATCTGGCTACAAACCTGTCTGCTTTCATCCACCCTGATTCTTGCCAGTACTGCAGTCATCCTGTTGGGGAGCTCTTCAAGTGTGCATCAGTCTTTTGTGATTGATGCTACCTCACAATGCACCTTGCCATAATGTGCCAGTACAGTATCTTGGGAAACAAACCCACAACCTCACCACTCATACAATAGTTTACCCAGATTTCATCATCATTTTTTGTGTGTGTAACACAAGAGATGATGTTTAGAAGAATGTTCATGCTGCCGAATAAAAACATACAGTCACCAAAAAAAGACTTTTGGTGGTTCATGGCAATATCTTGGGGAGCAGGGTGGCCGATATAAAGCTGACAGACAAATATTAAATTACACTATGGACCCTTTTCACATTTCCTTTGTTCTCAGAAGTGGAAGTCGACAGTTGGGTAAACTTACATAGTGGTGAACAGGAAACAACAACAAATAGGACTATATTTTTTATATTCCCATTTGCTGCAATAACAAAAGGAAAAAATGAAGGAAAGAAACAATATCGAGAGAATGATTACAGCAATCTGAAAAATGAATGATGTGAAATTTGCTGTCACTGTATTAAAAAAACCCTTGCAAGATAGTCTTTGACACCCTTGTGTCATAGTCTGTGAAACACATGTAACACTTGCATAGCAATTTTTGCAATGGAATTTTATAATATTTACTAAAATAATTATAAATAAATAATTTTAAAAAGATCAATAAATCTGTAAAATAACCAGATTTATACATAGCTATAACCAGATTTGCATAGCAACTTCTTGATTTTGTAATCATATTATAGAATTATTCACAAATCAAGTTGTTGAAAATTTTTAAAAGAAACCCAAATAAATAAAGTTTGTATGAAGAACTTTATCCCTCAAAAATCCCATCAATGACGTCAAATGCCATTTGATTCTTGCCAAATCGAGTCAAATTAGTGTTCTAGCTATTACACATGGCTGTGTCCATTAATTTTTCAATTATTTTTAATAAAAGAAATAATTTACAGAAGCCTCCTGGTGGGCTGCGCGCCACCCACCCACCAGCTGACACCCACTGTCTCAAAAGACCCCAGACCTCCGTAAACTGGCCATAAAAAGGTGTTAGTGAGAGAGAGAGAAAGTGCACAGCAGGTCTCACATCTTCAATTAATCAATGTCAGCACTCAGGCGAAAATAACCGATGCACAACGCTTCGGGCTGCTTCTCTTTTTCTTTTTCCATCATTCTCCATGTGTCACTTCACTCATGTTTGCTCTTATTCATGTTATTGCTCTTTCTCTCCAATAATCAGTGAATATTTCATAAAGCATGCCGATGGCGACCCGTGGAGGGCAGAGGAGGGTGGCCCGGTCCTGCTGAGCTCGCAGGTGCTGCCTGACGGATGATTGCCTCTGATCTCCACAATGAAATGTGTTGCTGTTCCATCTCGGTCCCAAAACTTGGTCTGTTCCACGCTGTGTCCTCCTTCAAGCCCCATCAAATCACACAGAAATGTGTTTGTGTGTCTTATTTATTCACTCTGCGTACTGCAGATGGAACTGGCTAATGAAAAATAAAATAAACCCTGGCCTGAGAGGGTGTGTTGGGAGGTCTGGGCTGCAGAACGCAGTGAAGGGTGCGGAACGACAATGGAAGACTGGGATGATCTTTGTTTTGGCACTGATGTGAAGTCGCTCACTGATGCAAAGCAATTTCCTCCCTCAGATTGCATTTTCTGCAGTGTAGGGGGGTTTGTGATGTTTGCGTGTATGTATTGCATTATGAATTTTAGCTTCCTGTGTTTGCTGTCTTGCTCTGGTGAAAGACAGACATTTTGTTCTATTGCACTTTTCCAAGCAGGAAGTTATAAATTTTGACTATGCGAGTTGGAGTGAATGGAGTATGGTGGTGGGAAAGTATGTACTTTTGATTATGTAGTGAAATACCAGTATAGGGACATGCTGCCATATTAGATTAGTTTACTTTCAAATTAAAATTTCCTGATAATTTACTCACCCCCATGTCATCCAAGATGTTTATGTCTTTCTTTCTTTAGTCGAAATGAAATTAAGGTTTCTGAGGTAAAACATTCCAGGATTTTTCTCCATATAGTAGACTTCACTGGGGTTCAACGGGCTGAAGGTCCAAATAGAGGGTATGCACGTGTCCAAATTGCAGTTTCAGTGCAGCTTCAAACCCAGACAGCGACATAGTGTGGCCCAGATCCGGCCCACATCTGGTACATGTGGATTACACACAGACCAGATGTGGGCCGGATCTGGGCCGACACTATGTTGCTGTCGGGGAAGGGCTCTACATGATCCCAGATGAGGAATAAGGGTCTTATCTACATTTTCTAAAAAAAAAAAAAAAAAAGATTTATATATATATATATATATATATATATATATATATATATACATACAGGTGCTGGTCATATAATTAGAATATCATCAAAAAGTTGATTTATTTCACTAATTCCATTCAAAAAGTGAAACTTGTATTTATATCATTCATTTACACACAGACTGATATTTCAAATGTTTATTTCTTTTAATTTTGATGATTATAACTGACAACTAAGGAAAATCCCAAATTCAGTATCTCAGAAAATTAGAATATTGTGAAAAGGTTCAATATTGAAGACACCTGCAGCTAATTAACTTAAAACACCTGCAAAAGCCTTTAAATGGTCTCTCAGTCTAGTTCTGTAGGCTACACAATCATGGGGAAGACTGCTGACTTGACAGTTGTCCAAAAGACGACCATTGACACCTTGCACAAGGAGGGCAAGACACAAAAGGTCATTGCAAAAGAGGCTGGCTGTTCACAGAGCTCTGTGTCCAAGTACATTAATAGAGAGGCGAAGGAAAGGTAGAAAAAAAAGTGTACAAGCAATAGGGATAACTACACCCTGGAGAGGATTGTGAAACAAAACCCATTCAAAAATGTGGGGGAGATTCACAAAGAGTGGACTGCAGCTGGAGTCAGTGCTTCAAGAACCACCACGCACAGACGTATGCAAGACATGGGTTTCAGCTGTCGCATTCCTTGTGTCAAGCCACTCTTGAACAACAGACAGCGTCAGAAGCGTCTAAAGACAAAAAGGACTGGACTGCTGCTGAGTGGTCCAAAGTTATGTTCTCTGATGAAAGAAAATTTTGCATTTCCTTTGGAAATCAGGGTCCCAGAGTCGGAGGAAGAGAGAGAGGCACACAATCCACATTGCTTGAGGTGTAAAGTTTCCACAGTCAGTGATGGTTTGGGATGCCATGTCATCTATGGGTATAGTGAAGAGGAAGATGCGATATGCCAGACCCAACAATGCAGAAGAGCTGAAGGCCACTATCAGAGCAACCTGGGCTCTCATAACACCTGAGCAGTGCCACAGACTGATCGACTCCATGCCACGCCGCATTGCTGCAGTAATTCAGGCAAAAGGAGCCCCAACTAAGTATTGAGTGCTGTACATGTTCATACTTTTCATGTTCATACTTTTCAGTTGGCCAAGATTTCTAAAAATCCTTTCTTTGTATCGGTCTTAAGTAATATTCTAATTTTGAGATACTGAATTTTGGATTTTTTCAGTTAAATCATCAAAATAAAAGAAATAAAACATTTGAAATATGTCAGTATGTCTGTAATGAATGAATATAATATACAAGTTTCACTTTTTGAATGGAATTAGTGAAATAAATCAACTTTTTGATGATATTCTAATTATATGACCAGCACCTGTATATTCAACTGAAAGAGTTGAAATTGAGCATCACATACTTCTCTTTCATAATGGAAGAGATTTTGTGCAATAAACATAGATTAATGCACACATCAGAAATGTAATTTGAGTTAGGATGCACTAAATTTGCATGCTCTTTAATAAGGAAAATATGTGAATTGGAACACAGCAACTTTCCCACCTAAGGAGCGTTTGGCTTGTCTATCCTTTCAAAGCTCCTAATGGTAATCAAAGCATGCTGGGATTTGTGGGGCATGTGTTTGGATTTTGGAGGTTTGCCCACGGTCTCATTTTTAGAGCAGTGGGGGTTAACTGCTCTGCTGATCAATCTAAACGTCTCAGGTTTTGCCAAGTCACATGGTCAGGATCAGGATAAAAGATAACCAATGCTCACGCTCTTCATCTTGTTCTGTCCTTCACAGCTTGTTTGTTCCTGATGAAAACTCTGGACTGCCCTTTAAACAAAATGCAAAGACAAATTCTATTCTACATTAATTTAACAGTATGGTGCAACAAAAATGGACAAGGACATGATCTCGCAATGTTCTCCGAAATTTCTGCTTATACTGTATTTTACTTTCATCTTCAACTAACAAGCATAATGTGGTTAAAAGCAAGAAAAGCACAGACTCAGTACATTAAAATTCGGGATCAGTAAGATTTTTATCCTCCAGCAATTGCTATTCTTTTAAACGTTCCATTAATCAAAGAATCCTTAATAATGCAATAATAAAAATGTATCAATGTTTCCACAAAAATATTCAGCAGCACAATATTTTCAACACTGATAATAATAAGAATGTTTCTTGAGCATATTAAAATGATTTCCGAAGGATCATGTTACAATGAAGACTAGAGTATTGGATACTGAAAATTCAACTTTGTCATTGCAGGAATAAATTATATTTTAAAATATAAAGTTATTTCAAATTATAATAATATTTCACATATTACAGTTTTTACTATATTTTTTATTAAACAAATGCAGCCTTGGTGAACATAAGAGATTTTTTTTTCAAAAACATTAAAAAAATCTTACAGACGGCACACTTTTGAAAGGTAGTGTATATACTGCATTTCATAATATACAATTTTCAGGGGAAATATTATGAATCCTTTTTTTTTTTTGAAAAATAATGAAACTTCTATGGATGAGTGATGCTTGAAATATCAATCTGAAAAACAGTGGTAGGGAATGAATCTGTTCTGTCTTTTTAATTCTGCCATTTGAAATGAATTATTACAATACTCTGTAATAGATGATTGCAATTGGTTAATCAACATTTTGCAGTTAAATGTTCTTGAATAAGGACATTAGATGTCCTTTATAACCACATGTATGAATTGTGGAATGTGTTTGAATTTTTATTTTGTGTTCCACAGAATTAAATAACAGTATACTGCAGGTTTTGAATGACAAGAATAATACCAGAATTGTAATATAATTATAATACTGCTGTAAAGTTTCTTCAGAAGACTTGCCCAATAGATACAGACACCACAGTAAACTCCTTAGACCCGCACAACTCTGCCTTACATTCAAACCACACTAATTTCATCACTCGCTGTGTCGCTCTCTTCCTCTCTGTAATTTTGCATTCATTTAATTTGTGGTTGTGGATCTGTGCTCCAGGGGTTAGTCTAGACATCTCCATTCACTGCCAGAGCTGAAGGGTCTCATTTCCCTCGCGGAGGGATGCGTGTGTACATTATGACTGAGAGTGGGTGTGTGTATGTGGGACAGGCTAGTTAAATATGCTAATTAGTGTCATTTGCAGATTTTCATGAGGGGTTGAGAGCTCAGCTGAGATCACCCATCTGTGCTTGTATATGCACGTGTGTTAAGTTTGCTGCACTGCGTTCACCAGGTGACATTTGCATGTTAGGATAGGTCAAAGAATTACCATTTACATATTTTAGCCAAAGTGATTTACTCTGTAACACAGTTATACGTTTATCAGTAGGGCTGTGAATCAGCAAGACACGGGGGTTAACTTACAATACAAAATATTGTGATGCTGTAAGCAAGATGATAGATTCCAATATATATATATAATATATATATATATATATATATATATTTTTTTTTTTTTTTTTATATATATATATATATATATATATATATATATATATATATATTTTTTTTTTTTTTTTTTTTTTTTTTTCCCCTTTGGAAGAGGATCTAATTAGAAAAAAATCTTTTATCAACAGTTCATAAGAATCATCCTTTCAAGATCAGTCACACTACATGCTGATGCTGTTTTTCACTGCAAAGACTGGCTCATAAGAGTCATTCTTTCAAAATTGCTTGGATTGTGCTGTATGGATTTGATTCACTAAAATGAACCGGCTCATAAAACTCATTCTTTCACGAATTGTACTACATTTGTCTTTCAGAATGGTTTGGACTACATTGGTGGTGCTATGAATTTGATTATTGCAATGAACCAGCTCAGAATGATTTCTGAAGGATCATGTGACACTGAAGACTGGAGTAACGAAAAAATTCAGCTTGCATCACAGGAATAAATTACTTTGTGAAAATATATTCAAATAGAAAACAGTTATTTTAAATTGTAATAATATTTCACAATATTACTGTTTTTACTGTATTTTTAATTAAATAAATTAGCCTTGGTGAGCAGACGAAACTTCTTTTAAAAACATTAAAAATCTTAGTGGTTCCAAACTTTTGGACTGTACTGTACAAGTCATGCTGTATGTTTCAATTCACTGAGAACCGCTCATAAGAGTCATTCGTTCAGTAATCGGACTACACACACACACACACACATGTCAATTGGGGACTTCCATAGACTTCAATGCATTTTACACTGAACAAACTGTACATTCTATCCCCTACCCTGCCCCTACCCCTAAACCAACCCTCACAGGAAACTGGCAAACTTTACTTTTCACAAATCATTCTATATGATTAACATTTACATTGTGGGGACCGCTGGCCCCCACGATGTAGGTGAACTCAGGTTTATGGTTTGGTCCCCACAATGTAATAAAAAGCACACACACACACACACACACACCACACACACACACACACACACACACACACACACACAATGGAACTGGTTTTACTAACAGTTGACCAGTTTAGGAGTTGTTATATTTCCCTTGGCTAGGGTTTGGCAAACTATTAATTTTCACTAGTCATCCAGTAAAGTAATCAACAGGTCAATGTTTACTTGATGTAAATGACTCACCCTACGACATGCACCAGCATCAGCAGGTTTTGATGTTCAATTTACAGACTGTGAGTAAAGAGACTGTCTGAAGTACTTATCTCTGAGAAACTGAGTCTTTAAATATATCCTTTTTAAAGCATCACCAATAAAGCCTTCCAAGCAGTACTTTAGTAACAAATCTTCTGCCTTCAACAATAAACTTCAAGACAATTACTGTCAGAATCTAAGCAAGCAGATTAATGCCTTTGGTGTGTCATGTTTTTATGTGTCTCATCAGTGTTTATAAGATATTTAAAAACAGTTTAAATATTAAAAATGTGTCTTGAGACCAGTTTTGTTCTGGAACACAGCAAGCCCTATGTGAACGGGCCGGCCATTAAGAAAAGTGTCCATCAGTGTCATTAAACCAGATTCCAACTAGTTGTTCAGATAACCCACCAAAATGTAAAAAAATGTTGACAGGTTTGTGTTTGTGAATTGTGGGGACATTCCATAGGCGTAATGGTTTTTATACTGTACAAACCGTATTTTCTATCGCCCTACACCTAAACCTACCCATCACAGGAAACTGTGCACATTTTTACTTTCTCAAAAAACTCATTCTGTATGATTTATAAGCTTTTTGAAAAATGGAGACATGGGGTAACGTCCTCATAAGTCACCCTCTCCTTGTAATACCCATGTCATTATACACATTTGTGTCCTGATATGTCACAAAAATGCACGCACATACACACTTGTTGGTACACCATTATGACTACTTTCTATAGGCGTGTGTGTGTGTATGTATATATTAGAAAACTGATAGTGTACTGTATCATGTCAAGCAGTGATAAAAAGAATGTTTTGCTACATTTGAACATTTTTTTTTTAGGCAGTAGCTTATTTAATCATCTAGCTTGGCTTTAAAGCTGCATGTACTAACAGTGTGACAGAAAAACCACATGCACTGTAGCATTTTGTTCATGTTGCACTGCTGGAGGAACGCTTGGTTCTTGCAAAGTATTTTTTTTTTAATAGCTGAGCTGTCAGGCTACTGAAACATTTCATTAAGGTAGAGTTACTTACTTAGTGATTCTCCAACACGGGTCTAATCACAGTGCAGACAGCTGTGTTCTGCTGTTATGGCAACAAGAATTTTTCTAATGTTTTCCAGATGACAGGTCGGATCATACAATAGTACATGAATATGTAGATTCGGTTTCCAAGCTTTACACAGGCTTGACGCGGAGCAAGTGTGTTTTGTTTTTTCCATGGCTGGGTTTGGAAGTGCAAATGGAGGCATGCGCCGCTCATAACATCATTTATGCAGTATTTGAACGAAGTTGCAACTGAATCTACTGTACTTGCTTTGAAATGTAGCACATGGCTCAAAACATTCAAGGTTTCATTATACTGAGACCTTAGGGAGAAAACCTGCCTGAAAACAACCAAACAAACAAAAACAATAATAATAATAATAATAATAATAATAAAACAGATTGTTGACTTGAATAAGCTATTTCAGTGTGTGCGAATGCAGTGCTGCCAGTGGCTCACGTTTGTTGCTGTTTTGGTGCTTATTGTTCATTTACGGTGTTACCCAGCACTAACACCAGTGACTGTATGATGGGAAATATATTACACGTTCTTGCAATCACATGTTCCCAGTATATCTGTTGAGTTTGGGTTGATTGGGACTCTGGGGGTTTGAATCAAATCATTTTCCTCATGGCTTCCACATGCTGCGTCTCCTCCAGCGGTGTGTGTTTGTATTCTCCTCTGAGATACTGCAGATATATCAGATATACAAACTAATTTCCCCAATTTACTCTTAGATTTAAAACCTTTCATGAGTCAAAATCAGCTCTGAAGAGCTGGAGAAGGAAAGAAAATGTTTTAAAGGCACTCTTATTGTTCTCTGTGGATGTCCATGGCAGCATCTGCTCAAGCCATTGAAAATGATGATAATTACTATTGTTTTTGAAGTAAATGACTACAGCTGACTGAAATATATAGGCTGTATGCACCATATCAGTCTGTCTGATATAAAGAGCACAGCTGAATGATTCAGAAAGTCAGTGGATCATGTCAGTCCACCAGTAGAATAAGGAAATAAATGCCACCCATAAATGCCATGTTCAGTGACTTAAAGGAGTATTTGCTCTGTTGTCTGCGGTCTTAAAAGAGTAGTTCACTCTAAAGGCTGTTTCTTGATCTTCGGGCCTTTTTGTTGAAGGGGTTGGTTTTTATTACAATTAACAGATTGTTATATGAAGTTCACATATTGAAAACTTTGTAACATGACCTACTTTTGCTACTTTTCAAATGCACAGATTTTATTGTTTTAGCCTTTTCCCAGACCTTTCAATCAATTTTTTTTTTTTTTTTTTTTGTATTTTCATACATTTTGAAACAAAATAAAGTTTCTTCAAATGTTAATATAATTGTACACAGAAAAAAAAGCAAATATCACTTGTGACCAGAATATTTAGGCCTATTTCATTTCCAATCAAGAATGTACATTTGTCAAATTATGCAAAAAACATGAAAACGTGATTTATTCGGTGTGATCAATACATATTCGGTATGATCTATGTAGACACACTATCGTTCAGGCTGTTATGATTCCTCGATTGAAATCGAGTACTCGGTTAAAAAAAGTCCTCGATTGCAATTTACCAGCAAAATACCGTATGTGGCGCATTCCATGGACGAGAACATTTATTTATGCATTTGGCAGATGCTTTTATCCAAAGCAACTTACATTGCATTATACTATACATTTGTATCTGAGTTTGTGCAATCCCTGGGATCGAACCCATGACCTTGGCATTGCTAGTGCCATGCTCTAACCACTGAGCTACAGGAAAGCTTCCATAAAATTTTCTAAACCTGCACAATGTATTAAAAACATTTAAAAAACACAGCATAGCATAGTGCTATTGTGAATTCACAAAAGGCTGTGATTTAATTAAATAAATATATGCCCTGTGGGTTACATATATGCGCTTTTATCATTTACATGCGTGTAGGCATATACAGTATATATACAAGCAATATCACACGAGTTCTTTCTGGTTCTCGAATCTGATTGGCTGAGAGCTGTGCAATATTCTAGTGATAACAGCGCTCCTTACCTTTTTCACCATTTGTATCACTCCACTTGAAGCGAATGTCATGGCGGCAGAGCAAATCAACCATATTTTTTACAAATACTAGCTAGACTTGTTGTACCACAAACTGTAGTTTTAAGAATTTTTAGGCAAGAATGTACTTGTTTAGACCTGAAATTTGTGACTCATATTTAATTTAATTTAATCTAATGTTTTCTGAGATGTGAGTTCCAGGCCGTCAGCAGATGTTCAGTGCTCGTGTACCAGCCAAAAACAGCTTCATCTCGGCCAGTGCTTCGGGGATTTGCCGCTGGCTCTTATAGGGGCGGTTTCCCGGACAGGGTTTAAATTAAGCCAGGATAGGCCTTAATCCAGAATAGTTAATTGTGGCTTAAAAAATGGCTTTCTGAAACACATATTAAGTTCAGATTACTAAAACCTGGACTATGGAGTCCTGAATTAAAATAAACTAGATTAATTTAAAACCAACTGTGCAAATCTGAATTAGCATGAGAGAGGTTGCCTAGAAAACATGGAATGAACCAAGAAAAGCTTAAAATTGCATTGAACTGAGAAGCAAATCCAAGAAAAAACAATGCCAGCAGAAAATACTCAAATATAAAAACTTAACTAAACAAGAGACATTTATTTTAAAGCAAGCAAAATACATCAGATGTGAAAAAAAAAGAAATGTCTTGAAATCTGTTTGTAATGAATTATTTTTAAACAGATGAATTCTATATATATATAATAATCATATGATTATTAATGCTTTTGTTTTGTCCTTTACATAGCAACAAACTGAACTATTTACACATGTGATAATCGGTGTTGGCAGTCGAGAAATTGTTTGATAGAAATTGATTTAGTAGAAATGGGCTGGTTTGATCTAAAGCACTATCATAGTTGTTGCTTCGTTATAGAAAAAGGCAATTCTTGTTAGCAGGTCCAAGCACAAGCACAAGCTCAACACTTCACAACAATGGTAATCTCCAAAAAACACAAACATAACAAAAACTTTTACATAATAGAACATTAAACAGTAAGACGTCTCTCCATATGCTCATCTTTCTAAAAAAATGCATAAAATAACACTTTTTCAACATTTACTCTCTCACTTCAGCAGCCCGGTGCAAAGCATGATGGGAAGTGAAAGTCTTGTTTGATTGGGTTACTTGACTGAAACATGTTATTTCAAAATGAAAACATCATGTGAGTTCTAGTAACCATTTCAAGTCAATTTAACATGAAGCAATCACATCTGAACCAAAAACAATGATGTTAAATCAAAATAAATTGTTTAAATAAAGTGAACAGCATCAAAAAAAAAAAAAAAAACTATTATATATATTTATACACACACACACACACACACACACACACACACACAGTGTATATCAATATCGATATATATATCCAAATAATACACGTGTCTTCTTTGAAAAACAATGTTAATCTAAAGTTAAAGTAGGTTTAATTTAAACCTCAATTTAGTCCTGGAGTTGCTCTAGTCTTCCTCCAGGAAATCAGCTTATTAAACTCTGGACTAGACTAAGTCTAGGACTATTTTAAACCATGACAGAGAAAGCAGATTTCTGTTAATCTGGTTTAAAGGGCCATTTTATTCTAGGACTAGGCTTAATCTCTGTCCGGGAAACCGCCCCATAGTTTTTAAACATGAGATATAATTCATTTTGGGTACATAAAATGGGCAATCTTTGGTCTTATTAATCCATTACTTGTTCCTGAGCAAATCAAATTGGGCTATGTTAAATTTAATAATTTAATATTTATGCTATATTTATTTTGATTTAAAATATCATAAATTAAACATATAATAATTAACATGCATTTAGATATGGTGAATTGTTCATTTCATAACAACTTCAAATGTGACCAGCATTTGTTTCTGAGTTACACTTTTAATCATATATTTACATCAGAACAATAGCTTGTGGTGAGCCATCTTCTCATGATGGTGTGTATTGGATGTGTGTGTAATTGGTGCATCTTAATAAGCACATCCACTGTGTTAGCTTATAATTACAGTACATCACACTCTTACAGTGTTAATTGCCAAGTGTTTCTGTTGCAAACACCCGCAACGCACCACTTTTGCCCTATGCTTAGTGACATTATATTGATGTTATTATGCAAGTCCTTGCAACTTTTACTTTTAATTTGTGCCTTGTTTTGACCCCATCTGGCATAGTACTGACCTTGTGCAGCTGACACCAGTTGTCCATCTCTCTAAACAGGTGTGTATGTTTGTGCCAGTGTCCACCTGTTCTCCCAGTACACCCCTCTGAGAGCTGCTGTTGGCCGGGTGGCTGACCTTGGCGCTGCTGAGGGCATGTCGGGGTTCATAGAGGCAATGCGGCAATTTTGATTGATGGATGCAGCAGTGCGGGTCATGTCGACCTCTTGTTAGGGTCATTTTCACATGTGACGTTGATCTGGTAACTAGTCAGTGTGAGTGTTTAAGGCCTTTCTTGGCATGTGACTTTATAATGAAATCGTTTCATCATGCAATCAATCTCACGCTTTAATCCTGTCGATTCACTATAATACACAGTTTATTTCCGACTTTCAGGGTTTATCACAGGCTTTCAGTTTGTGTGTTTCTTGCTGGCATTCAAAGTCTGAAGCTTTAGCTGTATAGTGGGACTCTTTTTGTTGGCGGAAGAAAAAAATAAATGAAATGTACTACCAATCAAAAGTTTGGAACAATTAAGATTATTAAATGTTTTTGAAAGAAGTCTCTTATGCTCACCAAGGCTGCATTTATTTGATCAAAAAATACAGTAAAATTGGTAATATTACGAAATATTGATGGCAAAGCTGAATTATTACTCCAGTCTTCAGTGTCACATGATCTTTCAGATTTTTTTTCTAATATGCTGATTTGGTGCTATAATCAATTGTCATTGGTACTCAATTATTAAAGTGCCCCTATTATGGCATTTGAAAGGTTCGTATTTTTGTTTTAAGAGTCCCCAACAACAGGTTCACATGCATGCGAGGTCAAAAAACTCTTTCATTGTCTTATAATATGCATTTATTTTTACCTTATTTGCTCAACGACTCCCAAACGATTCGCTCAATGATTCACTTTTCCAAACCCCTCCTTTGATGCTAATCTGCAGTGATTGGTCAGATGACTTCTGCTGGTTAACACAGAGTACAGTATACAGTGCTTGCATCACTTACATTATATTATAATGCTCCGCTCTGTTCTAAAAATAAAGACTCAGAGAGGAAATAAGTTGTCAAAAAAGAAATAAGCAGTTGTCAATAAAATGATGGGAACACAGCACAAGATTTGTGCTATACTGCTGTGGTATCGTTGTAAAGATTAACTTTAACCACTGACTCTTCATATATTTGGCAGTGTTTGAGAGGTTTCAAGTTTTCCCTGGTGTCTGCGTGCGCAATAAGTGGGCAGGCAATATGCTAATGTTTCGCCTTGACGTCACAACGAAACGGCTTGGGATTCGTTTTATGAACGACTTGTTTAATTGACTCAGAGTTGACTCTTACTTTTGAGAGACAATAACTTCATACAGGGCTCGACAATAAGGACCGCCCGATGGCCCGGGGCCAGTGTGAACGACGCTCGGGACTGTAGACGGAACGGTCACTTGCCCGATCGGGCCAGTGCTGTAGGGTGTGCGTTATATATCTTCTATGATATCGTAATTGTTGATTTAACGATCTGAAATTATCGAGTATGTCCCTCTCTTTACAAAAAACAAACAAAAACACACCAGAGTGCACGCATTCACTACGTGACGTAGTCTAGTAGGTTAGACTGGTGCGCGTGCATTTTTAGAGTGCACACTGCGTGATTTAGTCTACTAAAATGCCTTTATAATGCCCCCAGAATTCAAGATAAGGGGCAAAAATGCCCCAGTACATATTTCATATTTATATAATTTAATATAGTTAACCAATATTACACAAAGAGCGCCGTTTTTCTCCAAATATTAGCATGATTACAAATGTGATATTGATTTCATTCAGCATACAGTTTAATGAACAAGAACTTAATATCAAGTGACTTACATTTAAGATACCATTTTTCGCCAACGAAAATAGTTTCAAAGTCCACAGAATTGTTTTGCGTCTCTGAGCAACACTTCGTGAATGAATCAGCAGCTTGAATGAATCGGTTGAATCTGATTCGCTCATTAACAGTGATTCGCTGCCATCTACTGGCGGGGTTAATTTCACATTTAAAGTGTCTTCATTTTTTTTAATATAATTTCAAATAACAGTATTTAACGTTTTATATTTTCAACATTAAAAACATTTTTATGCATCTGTAACTGCTCTTGACTGATTAACTTTAATAAAGTTTAATCTATTCTATAGTTATATAGTTATACATTAGATTACAATTTCTGTGTACCTGAAAATCTCCTGTTTAAACCTACATGAAAAACTTGAAAAGCAACATTTATTTCATTGTTTGTTCTGTTGTACATTACTCGTAATTTGATTATTTGTTAATATTTTATTTATTACAAATGTTTATTTGTCTAATTAAGTTAATCTAGTAGCTTTTGGTGTCATAACCCTATTTATTGAGGTTAAATGTAACAAAGACAATGATTTATAGGCCCATTTTCTTGTCTTTTACTTTTATTAATTTTTTTGTTGTGGGCCATTGAAAATTTTGGTGGGGCAAGTAAAAATTTGAACCACTGGCCCGACTGGGCCAGTAGAAAAAATCCTTAGCGTTGAGCCCTGTCATATACGGTGTACTTTCAGATTTAAAACTTTGCAGGATGTTTTCATTCACTTAGAGCTATGTTGAAGGGCTACATGAAAGGTAATTTTCAAAAATCCATAATAGGAGCACTTTAACAATGGTTCTTATAATTATCATAGTTAAAAACAGTTTTTGCTGCTTAACACTGTGGAAATCATGAGACTTTTTTAGGATTCTTTGTTGAATAGAAATAAAATTTAAAAGAACCACATTCAATTAAAATCTTTTGTAACATTATAAATGTTTTTACTGTCACTTTTGATCAGTTTAATCCTTGTTGAATAAAATTATTAATTTCTTTTTCTTTACCCCAAACTTTTGGATGGCATTTTTTCACAATGTTTCCACATTGATAATAATAAAAAATGTTTAATGTGATCATAAAATTAGCATTTTAGAATGATGTCGTTTTTGCATTTTTCTTACATTTTTGTCCATTTCTAGGTGTCCTTGCTCATCAGTACATTTATTTCTAGGTGTCTAGGTGATCACTTTTGCCTGTGTTTTTACTATAATCATTTTGCGTGTGTTAAATTGATTTTTAATTTACAACCCATTATGGGTTCATTTTATTTAATTTTGATCAATGAATATCAGTGCGGGTTAGGCTGACCTTTTGTTAGGTAATTTGATCTGGTAACTAGTCAGTGTGAGTGTCTAAGGTCTTCCTTGGTCAGGGCACGTGACTTAAAAATGAAAATTTACCATCATTCACTCACCCTCATGCTGTTCTGGACCTTCTTTCCTGCACACACACCCTGAGCTCTTCTGATCTCTACCTACACACACACACACACACACACACACACACACACACACACACACACACACACACACAAAAAGATGGCATCTTTTTCATTTCCTGTTCTCTTCTTTCTCCTTAATGGCTTTGCATGATTCTACTTTGCTCCATTTCTTTTTTATCACTCCATTTATTTTCACATTTACTTCACTCGGCTCATTTGAAGTTTGTCCTCTTCTCTCTTCTTCTTTGTCCTCTTGCTCACACACACACACACACACACACACACACACACACACACTTACAGAATGTGACAGGGCATTAGTCGGTGAGTGCATCATAAGAGTGTGTTTTGTCACGCTGCTGTACATGTTGGAGGAGGAAGTAACATTATCGACTGCTGTGTTCTTTGATGCAGAGGAATATGGTCCGTTGAATGTCAAATAAATAAAAAACTAAAACAATATATATTCATAAATACATCTAATAATTTATAAATATAAAAAAGTATATATGAAATTTAACATAAATATTGCGAATAGTGTCGTGCGTACACGTCAAGGTGTTTTGGGTAGTCTATATCATTTATTCCCATAGAATGCATTTTAAATTCCCACTTATTATATTGGGGAAACATTCCTCAACCAACAATCCACTGCAGTTTCCAGCTGATGAACACTAGTGGCAGTAAAACACCAACAACTTATTTTCCTTTTCACACAAATTATGACAGATTTTTGACCTCAAAACACTTTTACCATAGTTCATGATTTGTAAACTAATACATTTTGACATTTGCATCACATAACCAGCTCCATATGAGTCACTTTGCAGATGTAGCAAACTTGCTCAGTATCTCACCCGGTACAGCATTTAAAAATAACCCTGGTTTAATAATAGCTGATGTTCTTTTACACAGAAATTGTGAATCTTTATCTTGCTAACATCTTGTACATTGTGTATCATTCAGTGATGTCTTTATTTTAAGCCTACTGCTATTATCACAATCAACAATTACAAAGAAACAGGAAACCAAACAGCACCTGAAAGATGGTGTGACATCTTCAAATGAATGGTACATTGTTGTGTGCTCTTGAGTTCAAGAGAGAGAGAGAAAAGACCTTCTCAATGTGTTCATGCTGTTTATTTGAGGTTATTTACTGTGTTGTTTAAAAAGCTTGAGAACAATGTGATAATCTCTCTTTTTGTTCAAGTTATTATGGCACACCATGTGATAATAAGACAACATATTAGATTTAAATGTGTAAATAGTGTTAGATGCTATTACTGGTACTTAGAATTCATAGAATTTCAGTATATGCAATAATAACATCAGTTATTATTCAGTATATATTTATTAAAATCATAAATAGATAGGCACTTTATTTTTTAACTTTTCAAATATTTTCTTCATTCTTATTCAAAATAATAGGGCCCTCCAAGATGGTATGGTATACGAATTGGGCAAAGAATGGGATTTTCACTCTCTCCACACCACTGCTCCTGTTACTGGATACGTTTCTTTTATCATTTTGTCGATTTAAACCAGGCAGTGGTGGGCAGAGTTAGTGTAAATAGCCTCTGCCAACAAGGTGGGCTATTTGCAGTGTAATAGACCTGATGAAAAATAGCTAATAACTTTTGGTAATAAGCAGAAATATAATCTAGGATATAAGAATTGAACTGTGACAGTGATAAGCTGCTACTGAATAATATATCTGTTCACTCATTTCAGTCCCTTTTGCTAATATTTACTGTCTGTATTACTGATTCTGATCTGTTCTGATCCTGTGAGGAAGGTGTGGATTCTTTCCCAGTATGTCTTTGTTTATACTCTCTGAAATATTTATATGTTTTCATGGTGGAAAAAGAGAAGACTGAGTTGAAATATAATACAGTGTCACATACATATCAAGAACTTTTAAAGTTCTGTCATTATGTCATTTATTACTCACCCTCGTGTCGTTCTACACTCGTAAGACCTTCGTTTATCTTCAGAACACAAATTGAGATTTTTTTGTTGAAATCCAAGAGGCCTCCGTTGCCAGCAAGATATGAGCAGATGACCAAGAAAGGTACTAAAAATATATTTAAAACAGTTCATGCGAGTACAGTGGTTCAACCTTAATATTATAAAGTGACGAGAATATTTTTTGTGCGCCAAAAAATAAAAATCTATCTAGTGATGGCCGATTTCAAAACACTGCTTCGAAGCTTTACGGCTCTTTTGTTTCGAATCAGTGTTTCGCCTCGTGCATCAAACTGCCAAAGTCAGGTGAACTATTGAAATTTCGATGTTATGAAGTCTTGTTTACTGAAATCACTTGACTTTGGCGCTCTGGACCACTGATTCGAAACAAAAGATTCGTAAAGCTTCGAAGCAGTGTTTTGAAATCGGCCTCCATTGTAGTGTGTAGTGTTGCAGTGTGAATAGTGTCACACCCTATGACCAACATAGACCACAAAATGTATTGTGGTTTATTTGTTGTTTAGTACAAATGTTGGCTAAAAAGTACCATTTTGGATAATTTGGCTAATTTTTGGTAAATATACTTTTTCAGCTATTAATAATAGTGTAGTTAAACCCTGTTTAATACCTCTGAACTTGTTTACATCCATTCATATTTAGGGCCCTATTTTAACGATCTAAACGCAAAGTGTAAAGTGCACGGCGCAGGTGCACTCAGGGCGTGTCCAAATCCACTTTTGCTATTTTAACGACGGAAAAACGGTCCGTGCGCCGGGCGCATTTTTGAAATGGGTTGTCCCTATTCTCTTAATGAGTAATGGGCGTAACGTTCAATAAACCAATCAGAGTGTCATCTCCCATTCCCTTTAAGAGCGAGATGCGCTCGCGCCATGGCGGATTGCTATTTACATGGCGGAATTTGTTGGCGATGAGTCAGTTAATATATATGTGTGTGTATTGGCACGATTGTTCAATTAATTAGCCAATTTCGTTCATCATTATAAGTAGTAATAGGCTGAATTGAAAATAGGTAGCCTAATTCTAATACACGCAATGACTATTCATCATTACATTTTTATATTTATGTAGCCTACACAATAATATTCTTTTACACTGTAATCCTTTTGTTTTTAATATTTGGCATGTTTGTGTGATGCGCATCCCTGTGTGTAATAAGCAAAGTCAACGCGCACTGTGGACGCGCCCAGAGGCGCAGTTTCTACCAATGCGTTCTAGGCATGTGACGGTATCAAATTTTCATGTTGCGATTAATAGATGAAGCTTTTATCACGGTATACGGTATTATCACGATATTAAAATAAGTTGCAAAACCATTTTTGTCATAGTTTAACAGGTTTAAGAACTCTTTTTGTAATAAAACAAAACAACTCTGACTGAAATTTTCAAACAGATTAAAATGCAAAAGAATTAGGCTATAAAGAACAACAGATAACACTTTACTCTATTTAATGCATTAACTAAGATTGAGCAATAGCTACATTTGTTACAGAAAGTTATTTTTTGTTAATGTTAGTTTAGAAACACAACTGATCATTGTTAGTTTTATCTCAGGTCCATTAAATAAGTTATTTTGATTTTAGTAATGTTATTAAATAGTAACTAAGAAATTAACATTAATTAATAATAATTAATACTTTATAATATTTTTATTGTCAGTTAGTGATAATGAATTAACATGTTAACTAAGAAGCTGTATGTTTTCAAAGTTTTACTGAACAATAACAAATAATCAGAACATTTCTAATCATTAGGGCATGTTGTAGTCCAGATTAAATATAAAAATTTTAGGTTTGAAAATAAATATCCTTTAAGTCTTTTTTAAGTATTCAGTATTAGTGCTGTGATGAACAACACTGAGATTACAAAAAAATGAATGCTGTTTTGAAGCATTTTAAAAACTTCACTAGCGCAGTTACTTTGTTTGCACGGTTTCCGTGGTAACCGCTGCACGCTGCTGTTCCATCAGCACCCTCTTGTCAGAGAGTGAACGCGCACTTTCATTCAGCTCGTCTCCTTCACTCGTTCGCCATGTGCCACATGCATGTTGGGATTGTTTACATCTGACGCGTGTCCTTTTGACGCAGAATACAGCGGTGTTGTGCATTTTATACGATTGATGGGTAAAGTATTCTTAATTGCCTTATAAAAAATTAATGATTGGTAATAAATTATTATTTACGGTATTCTGAAGTGCCGACGATTACAATATCGTGCATATTTCATTATCGCGATTTATCGGTTTACCGATATCGGCTCTAATGCGTTCTAACAAAAAAATATTGCGCCATTGACTTTAGACTTTAGACCAGGTTTGAGTTGGTCTATGGCACAGTCTGTTTTCAGCTCCTTAAAATAGCAATGCGCCGGCAATGCGCCTGAACACACCTCTTTTTTAGACCAGCACGCCCATGGGCGCACTAACTGGCGCAAATGCATTTACTAATTTAAGGACGTGGCGCTGAACGGAAAATGTGAACGGCGCCGGACGCAAACTAGCAAACACACTTGCGCTGCGCCTTGCGTCGCATTGCGCCGGGTGTATTATAGGGCCCTTACAGTTACGTGCAAAAGAGCTGCAGATACTGTATTGGTCTGCCTGTAATCAATAAAAAAAATATTATAGCTAAAACTCATCCTTTTTGAAATTTGATATATGCAACATTGAGAATTTTCAGCTAACATATCTGGGTGTTAATGCTTGATTACTACTAATGCATTTGATCAACATTATAAACATATATTTTATGACAGTTACTTTTATCTTTGCATGTCAAAGCATTTCACTTCAACCGGTTACACACTGCTATATTTTGAGCAAGTCAATTCAAAATGTTCCTTGGGAATGTAGACGGTCCCCAGTCAAATCCCCAAATCATCAGGCATTTATGTTATTGTCAGTTTGCAAACTACATCCATTTATAAACTCAGGGATGAAAGGGGCTTCAAAAAATAAACACATTAAACAAAATGAATCCATTAAAGTATGCAAATACTCTACTAAATGCTTGCTGTGGAGAATCTCTTGGGGATGTTTGCTTTATTTTAGTACGTCACTAATTCTGATTCCACACAAGAGCTGTTAAACACTATTTATTTTAATGTCATGCTCTTAGAAGACAGAGAAATCGAAAGCAACATCACGACTGCTAAAATGTTCACAAATTTCAAAGTTAGCAACACAATTTGTTAAATTGCTTTTGGGGATTGTGCGCAACAGTAATTGAAGAATGAATTAGCAAGTCTTGTTTTCCAAGTCAAGGAGGAATTATAGTTTATCAAAATAGATTGCACATTAAAAACACATTAATTTCTGTTTGTAAGACAACTTTCTGAATAGATGGATTTTGGTTGATGAGCCATTATATGAAATGTTATTATGGGCTCCTTTAATGGGAGAATTTACGTCAAGTTTCCCCCACACTCTTGACTCTTGTGAATAGCATATGCTCCATTTACGCTTGGAATGAACATCCGTCTTGGATGATGTGATCACAGTTGTAAACAGTGTCCACTGTAATCCGATCACTCAAATCGCATTCTGGGTTGTTTAGAAACCACATTTGAAATCGCATTTGTAATGTAAATGCTTATGTGTCCTAGAGAGCAACGAAGAACCACTTACTGTATACTGTACATCTTCTCAGTATTTGTGACATGAACATGCAGAGACATGCTGAGGTAAAGTGAAATGTATGTACTTTTGAAATCAGAGACTTTGCCCTCGATGAAATTCGATCACAAGTGGTCACATCAATCGCATTTGAAAAACACGTCAGTGCCAGGTGTAAATGTCAATCTGTCTTGACTGACCACTTGTGATCGGATCACCAAAGCAGATGTTATTGCCAGTAATAAACGGGGCCGTAGAGGAAGGACAAAAGCATGTTTGGCTCTCACATTGTAATTTGCGTGCCCTTCATTCTAAACTTTGGAAAAGGGAACCCTGACAACCCTGCAGGGTCTGAAGTGGTCTGATGGAGAAAAAAAGATCAATCGTGTGTGCAATCATTGGATCTCAGGAGAGAAGAGTTAGATATATTTAATTAATCTTAATTAACCTCTAAAGAAGAGCTCTGGGGAAAAAAACTTGCAGTTGAGAGAATATGGGTATGAGTCTAAGGACTCTTTATCACCCAGATGGTGGTGACCCAACAAAGTAAACAAAAAATGTCTTTAAACATAGAGATGGTATTAATGTGATCACAAATCCCAACAATGCAAAAGTATTAACAGTATGCATAACTGCAGGTTTGCTCATTTAAATGACCAAAACCATAATTTTTAGGTTGGTTACAAAACATTGCAAACCACATGTAAAAATGGTGGCATACTACAGCTAAACAAGGAAAGAAACGAAACCTTGACGAATAAGGTTTTTAAAAGTGTAAAAAAAAAAAAAAAAAAATATATATATATATATATATATCTCTATCTATCTTGAAGTTTTATTAAGTGTTAACAATGAGATTATGTGGTTTTTATAATCAGTTAACACTGCTTTTGTCATTTTTTGCAAGATGGACAAAATTGGTCATTTGGTTTAACCAAAATTTTGGTTTTACCGAATTACACTTTTGGTTACACTGAATGATATAAAAAAAAAAAAAAAAATGCTGATATCTAGCTAGCAAAAGAACAAACAAACATTTTATATTTAGTACAAGTTTTTAAATATTACAACATTTTCCATGTTTTATAGCGGTTGTACCGAATGACCTGATGTGTATGAGTGTTAAGTGTAGGTGTTGTAGAGACGAGACGAATACGGAAATCCACAATAAACAGGTATTTAATGAACGAAGGAGCAAGAAACTTAACCATACACATTTAGTATAACATTAGAACTGACAAGGAGTGCAAGGAGTGAGTCCAACTTAAAGGGAGTGCTGACGACGACAACAGGTGCAAGGAATCCTTGGCGAGGTTGGGAGAGGGGTCTGGAGACAGGGTCCAGGTCATTCCCTCATATTCAATCCCCACTGGTACGGGAGTGGGCGCCGCTAGAATTGGACTCAATTAGACATGACCACAACGCAGCCCTGAAGTATCAGCAGAGATCGAGTCGACTAGATCATCCACTGTGAAGGCCTCATCGACACGACAGCCAGTGCCACAGTTCCTCAACAAACCGTCCATACCGGCGTGATGAATACGATCCTCAACTGGATGGAACTGAAATAAATACTTTGATTGTTGCGATCCTATCGGACTTATGATAGCTACCTGAATCATAACAAAGCACTGTTCGCCAGAGGAGAACTGGCCCCCCGACTAAGCCTGGTTTCTCCCAAGGTTTTTTTTCTTTTCCATTTTAACACCTATTTGCCACTTGTTTGCCACCTGATGGAGTTTGGGTTCCTTGCCGCTGTCGCCTTTGGCTTGCTTAGTTGGGGACACTTGACATTTGACTTGACATTTGATATTCAACAGTTTTCTTGACATTTATTCAACAGTGCTTTGATCTGCCTGCATTGACACTATTCTTGAAGAGCTGCTGTGCAGCAAAAATTATGTACCAGTTATCAATGTAAAGCTGCTTTGACACAATCTGCATTGTAAAAAGCGCTATATAAATAAAGGTGACTTGACTTGACTAGAAGCGGCAGTTCAGGCTCGGAGGCAGAGTATACTGGGAGCTGGGACTGCTCGGAGGCAGAAAATACTGGGGACTGGGACCGCTTGGCGGCCTTCTTCGGTCATCTGGGCCTAGCGGTGGCCTTTTCGTTGGCTGGCTTGGGGTGTGGGTCAGGCAGGACACCAGGAGAATGCCCACTGGAAGAGCAGGCGGAGGAAACTGGCGATTGGCGAACTAGCCAGGCCGCTTGTATTTCTGTGGGGACTGGACGAGGGCTACACGATTCTTCTTGAACCTCTTCAATTACAAAATCAGAACAATTCAGAAAGAGAATCAGATTAATTGTCTCGACTAGGAAAAAAAACACGCAGGTTCACTAAAACGAATCGTGTCCACGTCCAGACCCGCCAGAAAACAAGGGGCATCTGGCCAGTTCGCCAATTAAGCAAGCTCAGTAAATTCCTCCTCATACTTCTCCAGTGAGCGACCATCCTGCCGAAACCCACACAGGTGATCCTCCGCTAAGACTTGCTTGGGAGACACGGAAGACTCGGGAACAAGGAATAATGCCATATTTTTTTTGTAGATTTCCAGCGGTTCTGGTCAGTTCTTTTGTTAAGTGTATGTGTTGTAGAGACGAGACGAATACGGAAATCCACAATAAACAGGTATTTAATAAACGAAGGAGCAAGAAACTTAACCATACACATTTAGTATAACATTAGAACTGACAAGGAGTGCAAGGAGTGAGTCCAACTTAAAGGGAGTGCTGACGACGACAACAACAGGTGCAAGGAATCCAAGGAAATGGCGGGAAGGCTGATGAGGCAGTTCAGGTGTGCAGACAAAGAGGATAGTGGGAACTGGAGGGAAGGCGTGGTTGTAACAATGAGCAAGTGAAAACGTACATTTTTCAAATAGTTAAAAGAGAGTTGTTATTTTGCTTCACGACCATGTGGTCCTTTGTAGGTGTTTAAATAATGTCACATCCTGTCACATGATACTGACCTCATGAATTGATCCAAAATGGTCCCTTTATATTAGGTGTGTTCGACATCGGCTGCGGCTGGATGTAACCGATCGGCGAGAGTATCCGCGTGCAGGCGGGGAGGAGCTGAAAACGGAGACGTGAAGTCGGACACTTTCTGCTTCTCTCGCGCTGCGTTTGCATACTTTATCACAGCTGAAATAAATGCAATATTTGACTAATACACTGATGTTTCAGAGACATTTTCATTCAAAACTTTATGTACTGCTTACAGCGTCTGTTTTTACAAGAATAAAGTTCAACATAAGCATATGTTATTTAAATAACAATGTAGTGGGGTCTTTGTTTTTTATCCGTTTTATTTTGATAAACATGACACAATACAACATCGCGACTACATGAAAAGAGCTTTAACTGTTATAAAAACACAGATTTTTGAGCATTAGTGGAACTGAAGGTGTGACAATAAACATGAAACACACGTGATCATTGTCATGTGGTGAATCCGGCCAATCGTGAAACAGCTGTGTCGTCATCAGTGCTCGTGCAGCTCCTCCTCTGCGCTGGCCGCCTCAGGCGGCTGATCTCGAATCGCTCTCGTGGTACTTTGAAGCCATACGTCACAGTCACATGACGTCAGCGCTGTCTCAAGTCGGACAACATTTTCTTACCGGTATGCACTGCTTCAAGTCAGCCGCCGATCGGTCTTTGCGGCGCTGCATCAAGTCGAACAAGCCTATAGGTTACTCTGAATGACATCAATAAAATTCATTTTTCTGGACATTCTTTCTAATAACAAAGCAACGACTTCTACACATAATTTTAATACGATTTTGCACTATGTTGATATATGATGTTATAAAATCATGCAAGAATAAAAAATATATACATTTATTACATTTTAAGATATTTTAATCACAAATGAAGTGGCTGTATTGACCTTTGGACAGTTAAACCGAATGACCTTTTGACTCTTCAAAATCTTTAAAATACCTTTATATGTAGGAAAATATAATTAAAACCTTTTGGATTCAATAAAAGAGATCTAGTTGTACCTTACATACTTTGGATGTCATATCTTTGTTTTTTATTATTATTAAGGCCTTTTAAGAAAAAAAAAAAGACCTGTCACGTAATTGACCCATATATTGGTTTAATGAAAATTAAATGCAATATCCATCATTGCATTAACACATGTGTTCAGTTCAGTACACACTACCGATTTAATGACAATATGGTTGTAAGATGATTTTTTGGGGAATGAATTTTCTGAAAAACAACCAAAAAATATTTCTGTCACTGAAAAGAACGAGATTATGCAGAAGTAGAGAGATGGCCCTTTTCAGCTGCACTGTGAATGTGTCCTATATGACTTTGAGTTGAAATGTGTGCTGTGCAGGGACTGCGATATCTGATCCCTCTACTGTCCAACCATCTGCCGAGCTTTATGACAACCGATTTCATTGGTGACATCCAAGTGAAGTAATTCACTGCACTACTCAGGGCACTCAACACGGGGCCCTGAAGAAAATCTTAATGCTTTAGAATAAGACAAGTTTTGAGGGTGGCAGTAAGCGTAGAAGTGGCGGAGTCATAAATCTGAAAGCACACATCGAGACACATTTAGAAGTGCTTTGATGGTGTCAGTGAATAGACCAAGCAGCTGACACCTTTCTAACTGCAGTTAAAAGCGTCAACTCAGCCTCTTTCACCTCTTTTCACAAGAAAGAGAAATACATTTCCTCCCAAAGGCAATATGAAAATTTCATATTCCCAGCACTGTCGTCGTCCTCTCCTTCCGAGAAGCGCGCAGGTGCTAAATAACGGCGGGCGGAGCGATAATGAGTATGATTAGCGTTGTATGTTCTCTAATGCTCTATTCATGATGCCTCTATGTCTTTAAAAAAGTGTAACGGGGAGGAAGAACCAAATAAAGGTTTGTGTAGCTCAAGTCATGGTTCTAATTTATTTCTCACTGTGCAGAAGGGAAAAAAATGAACAGACTAAATGAAAAATGGGAAGGTGGCACTTATAATGACAGCCAAGTTTCCTTCCTTTTCCTCTTTTTTTTTCTTTCTTCGCTAATGTTTTCCTCCCCGCGGCAGATCGGAGGGTAATGGATGTGAAGCCGAGAGGATGATGCCCCATCTTTCCTGTTGCTTTTTTAAAAACACTTTCCCTCAGGAGTTCAGCTTGTCTGCTGACTGAGGTGTATGTCAAGGGAATAAGTGTGTGTGTGTGCATGTGTGTATGTTGTTAAATGTTAAAGGGCTATTAAAGGACTGAAAGGCTGTTAAAACAGAATAACATTTAAAAAGCCACCTGTAACCAGTCAAGTCCATTCACTGAAGAAATCAAGAGGGAGAAACCATAATGGCTACTTTTAGATCACTATGAAGTGTTTTAGTAGCATTTGCGAGCATTATCACTGTTACTCTAAAACTTAGCTTGGCTTTTGACCAAAACTTTTCTGACTCTTCTGGACAAAGCTGAAGCAAAATGATCATAATTTGCTTTGTTTTACATTTCATTTAAGGGCGGTTAAATCTGAATGTGGTATCAAAATGATAGATGGCTATGCAAGTAGTAAAACAGCAGTCTCTCTTAAAGGGATAGTTCCCCCAAAAATGAAAATTCTGTCATCATTTACTCAACCTCAAGTAGTTCCAAACCTGTATGATTTTTTTCTTCTTCTTCTGCTGAACACAAAAGAAGATATTTTTGAAGAATGTCAGAAACCAAATAAAATAGCTTGTTTAGTTGCTAATAAGTGCCTCATAAATAAATAAGTAAATAAATAAAAAGTATGCATGTAAGTACATTCTGAATATCTGTCACAAACTTCACACACTTTATCAAATCCAGTGACTTTTTCTGTGCAGAACTTTTGCTGAAATGCTAGAATCCAGCCAATCGGATTGAAGCAATAATAACAATGCCAGAACATATAACCATGCTCTACCTAACACCATCCATAGGAAAGAAATAAAATAAATTTTCACCCTGGCCCTTTTGAGACTACTAGTGTGAAAATGTCATCATAAGTGTGACAGCAGAAGTTGGAAAAGTGTCACTACAGCAGTCAAGGGAGTAGAACAGTCATGAAAAGTTTGGAACTAACAGATGGTCAGACAATGATATGGAGCTCTCAATTCCAGAACACGTCGTGGAGCTCAGTCGTAAATTTTAATCTAGAGTCTGTGAATAATTGATATGGGGTTGGAACATAAGGTGAGGTGGTGCTGAAACGCTCTGTATCGATGGTCTTGTTCCACAGTCATACTGACACTTGAATTTTGGGACATTTTTATTCATTTTGGGGCCATTTTTGTCCCTAAGACCCCATTATTTTGTGACCTTACTGATCTTATTGCTTAATTAAGTCATGTCAGTTTTATTTATATAATGCTTTACACAATAGAAAAACATTTAGCATTGTTTAACATTTAGTTTGATTTAAAGCATCATAAAAAATTATGCCTTCTTTGTGAAAAAGGTAACACTTTAGTATACTTTTAAAAAGAGTATGTAAACTTTAAAAGAATATACTGAAGCGCGGACTGAATGTAATGTTTTTCGAACACATAATTGCATCTTAAGTGCAATTAAAAGAATATGTTATAAACATTTTATTAATACTTTAAAGGGTTAGTTCACCCAAAACTGAAATTTCTGTCATTAATTACTCACCCTCATGTTGTTCCACATGCATAGGCCTTTGTTCATCTTTGGAACACAAATTAAGATATTTTTGATAAAATCCAATGGCTCAGTGAGGCCTCTATTGACAGCAAGATAATTAACACTTTCAGATGCCTAGAAAACTACTTATTTAAAACAATTCATATGACTAAAAGTGGTTCAACCTTAATGTTATGAAGCGACGAGAATACTTTTTGTGTGCCAAAAAAAAACAAAATAACGACTTTATTCAACAATATCTAGTGATGGGCGATTTCAAAACACTGCTTCCTGAAGCTTTGAATCATTACAAATCTTTTGTTTCGAATCAGTGGTTCTGAGCGTGTATCAAACTGTATCAAAAGTCACGTGATTTCAGTAACGATGCTTCGTTGCGTTAAATGTTTTGAAATTTCAATGGTTCACCACTGGGGGCGTGACTTTGACAGTTTGATACACGCTCTGAAACACTGATTCGAAACAAAAGATTTGTAAAGCTTCGAAGCTTATGTCTTGAGGAGCTTTCTAGGCATCTGAAAGTGAAATGATCTTGCTGTCATTGGAGGCCTCACTGAACCATTGGATTTTATGAAAAAAATCTTAATTTGTGTTCCGAAGATGAACGAATGTCTTACAGGTGTGGAACGACAAGGTGAGTAATTAATGACAGAATTTTCATTTTTTTGGGTGAACTAACCCTTTAAATTTATATTAAATTCAATTAGCTGAACTTGACTTAATTATATGTTTATATGTAAATTCTGTGATCTTTGGAATATGGTTTAATTTGAATGTACTATAAATGTAATATGTAAAAACTTTAAATATAATATGAAAATAACACAATACAGTTAAAATTATAGGCCCCTAATCAAGTTTCCATGTCCTTTAGTATTTACACATTAAAATAAGTGTACATCTTTAAATCACAACAAAATATTACTACAACATGATGATTTTAATGTACTTTAATCTCAAACTTTTAATTTTACATTATTTAAAAGTGTATTCACAGCGCTTCACTTTTTCCAAATTTTATTATGTTACAGCCTTATTCCAAAAGGGATTATATTCATTATTTTCCAATTATATTTCCCGATTATATTCATTATTTACAAACAATACACCATAATGACAACATGAAAGAAGTTTGTTTAAAATCTTTGCAAATATTTCTCAATATTTTGTTGAAGCACCTTTGGCACCAATTACAGCTTCAAGTCTTTTTGAGTATGATGCTACAAGCTGGCACACCTATTTTTGGGCACCTATTTCTCAAGCTCCATCAGGTTGGATGGGGAGCATCGGTGCACAGATCTCTCCAGAGATGTTCAAGTCTCGATACAATCCTGTCTTGGAGGTCTACAGACAATTTCTTGGACTTTATGGCTTGGTTTGTGCTCTGACATGCACTTTTAACTGTGGGACCTTATATAGACAGGTGTTTGCCTTTCCAAATCATGTCCAATCAACTGAATTTACTACTCCAATCAAGTTGTATGAACATCTCAAGGATGATCAGTGGAAACAGGATGCACCTGAGCTCAATTTTGAGTGTCATGGCAAAGGCTGTGAATACTTATGTGATTATGTGATTTATGTGATTTTTTTCTTTTTTTTAATTTTAATAAATTTGCAAAGATTTCAAACACACTTCTTTCACGTTGTCATTATGGGGTATTGTTTGTAGAATGTTGAGGAAAATAACAAATTTAATTTTGGAATAAGGCTGTATTATAACAAAATGTGGAAAAAGTGAAGCGCTGTGAATACTTTCCGAATGTATGTATGTGTATATATACAGTACAGTCCAAAAGTTTGGAACCACTAAGATTTTTAATGTTTTTAAAAGAAGTTTCGTCTGCTCACCAAGGCTACATTTATTTAATTAAAAATACAGTAAAAAACAGTAATATTGTGAAATATTATTACAATTTAAAATAACTGTGTACTATTTAAATATATTTGACAAAGTAATTTATTCCTGTGATGCAAAGCTGAATTTTCAGCATCGTTACTCCAGTCTTCAGTGTCACATGATCCTTCAGAAATCATTCTAATATGCTGATTTGCTGCTCAAGAAACATTTATGATTATTTTCAATGTTGAAAACAGTTGTGTACTTTTTTTTTCAGGATTCCTTGATGAATAGAAAGTTCAAAAGAACAGCATTTATCTGAAATACAAAGCTTCTGTAGCATTATACACTACCGTTCAAAAGTTTGGGGTCAGTAAGAATTTTATTTTTTTTTTTTGAAAAGAAATTAAAGAAATGAATACTTTATTCAGCAAGGATGCATTAAATCAATCAAAAGTGGCAGTAAAGACATTTATAATGTTACAAAAGATTAGATTTCAGATAAACACTGTTCTTTTGAACTTTCTATTCATCAAGGAATCCTGAAAAAAAAAAAGTACACAACTGTTTTCAACATTGAAAATAATCATAAATGTTTCTTGAGCAGCAGATCAGCATATTAGAATGATTTCTGAAGGATCATGTGACACTGAAGACTGGAGTAACGATGCTGAAAATTCAGCTTTGCATCACAGGAATAAATTACTTTGTGAAATATATTCAAATAGAAAACAGTTATTTTAAATTGTAATAATATTTCACAATATTACTGTTTTTACTGTATTTTTAATTAAATAAATGTAGCCTTGGTGAGCAGACGAAACTTCTTTTAAAAACATTAAAAATCTTAGTGGTTCCAAACTTTTGGACTGTACTGTAAATATATATATATATATATATATAATATATATATATATATATATATATATATATGATTTATATTATATTAATATCAAGTTCCACAGGATTTTGAGTGAGTTTATAACTTGATTTGCATTGTATGTCACTTGTGAATATTTGTTAAATCATTAACTGGTGGACTAGATCTTTGTGTCTCTTCTCAGAGATAAAAATGTAGCTAGTCTTTTTCATTTTCTATGAGGCAGTATTTACTCTCCGTATTTGGGTCAGTTTTTCCAGTCTCTGCTCTGCTGTAAACACAAGCACACAATTTGTGATCGCCTTGATAAATGTGTAATTCCCATCTCGGTGCCATCATAACTCTAGCTCTCGCTTCAGACTGACAGCAGACAGAATCTCCACGTTCCAGCAGTGGAAGCACACAGTCCCTGATAAACACCTGTACTCCCTACTGGACTGAACTTACCTCAGACAGCAGGAGCGCACACATGCTTTACACCTCCGACTGTGAGGAGGCCGAGCTTCAGAGCCTGTGCGAGCTGTCAAATGATAGATTACACTCGCATTTTTGGGAGGTTACTTTGGAGATGATTGAGCAGAGTAGGCCAAGAATTTTTCCACTTTCCTGTGTTTCTGACACTTACTCAGAAGTACAGCTGCTTTTTAACTTAGTAAGCATGAAAAACTGACCCTTAATACATGTTCCTGGTCTTGATGTGAACAAGTCATCAATGCTCCACCATGACCTGAAATAGATAACTAAACATTAGATGCAGTGTTGTTATTGTTAATATATTATTAAAATAGATTTCATTAACCCATTTTAGCCCACCGGCAACTGTAGTTGCCGCAGTGTATGGTTGTCATTTTCCTTTTGTAAGTTTTTTTCTAGATGTTTTCCATGTTTTATTTCTCAATGACATGCAAAAAAACATCCAAATAAAGGATTTCAAGGACAAAAAAAAGGTATTCACTTCCTTCCTGTGACATGAGGCTGTCATCTTCCTACCCCTGCTTCCAGGAAGCATAGTGAAGGCAAACCCTCCCAAAGAAAAGTAATTTTCATGTTAACATTAGAAATTTTTTGTTGACATATATATATCTACGTAATCATGAGGGTCTCTAGAATCATCCAAACAAAACAAATCTTACAAGAGATCTATAGTTTTTTGTATACTTATAACTATAGTTGCCGGTGGGCAAATGACTTGTAAGTACATATATCATGGGGAAATGGGGTATACTGTGTTTAATGGGTTAATAAATCGAGGTTATTGGTCTTGTTTAGTGCTTTTTGCTTTCATAATATTTTATATTGTTATATATTATATATTGTTATTTGTTAATTAATTATTTTTTTAATTTATTTTTGTTTGTTTGTTATATGTGACCCTGGACTACAAAACCATTCATAAGGGTCAATTCTTTGAAATTAAGATTTATACATCATCTGAAAGGTGAATATATATAAGCTTTCAATTGATCTATGGTTTGTTAGGATAGGACATTTGGCCAAGACTCAACTATTTGAAAATCTGTAATCTGAAGGTGCAAAAAAATTGAAATATTGAGATAATTGCCTTAAAGTTGTCCAAATGAAGTCCTTAGCAATGTATATCCACTCACAAAAAATATTTTTTTATATATTTACAGTAGAAATTTACAAAATATCTTCACAGAACATGATCTTTACTTTATATCCTAATGATTTTTGCCATAAAAAAAAAAAAAAACAATAATTTTGACCCATACAATGTATTGTTGGCTATAGCTACCAATATACCCGTGCGACTTCTGACTGGGTTTGTGGTCCAGGGTCACATATAGGAGTAATTTTTTTCTAATGAATGATGTAATTTAACTTTTTTGATTCATAATGCTCTGTTAGAGCAACTTAATGGCTGGACTTTGTTCGCACTATGTTCCACCACTTTAAGACTAATGGATTTGTTGTTTGTTGTGTTTTCATATTCAAGAAATTATATGCTAGATGCAACTTTTTTGTGTTCACACTGAATGTTGTTCGACTTTGATTGATCTGTTGATCTGTTGAAAGCAGTTATTTTGAGTTAGATGCATAAATGTTCTCCTCCTATTCAAATTTTACATTGAGGGATGCATACAACATATTTGCCCACCGGCAACTATAGTTGCCGCACATTCAAACACATTTTTTAAGAAAAAAAAAAACAAAAACCTGGGAAAAATAAATGCAGAACATGTTCACATAGGGCACTATTAACAGGACTATATGCATGAAACCATTCAGAAAAATTTGGGCACAAATGGGTTAATTGAAATAAAGCTGAAATAAGATAAATATTAGATGATAACTTTATTCAACAATATCTAGTGAAGGGCGATTTCAAAAGCTTATATTGAAGCTTTATGAATCTTTTGTTTTGAAATCAGTGTTTCGGGGCATGTATCAAACTGCCAAAGTCACGTGATTTCAGTAAACGAGGCTTCATTGCATCATAAGTGTTTTGAAATTTCAGTGGTTCACCACTGGGGGGGGGCGTGACTTTTGATACACGCTCCGAACCACTGATTCGAAACAAAAAATTCATAAAGCTTCAGTGTTTTGAAATCGCCCATCACTAGATATTGTTGAATAAAGTCGTTATTTTGTTTTTTTGGCGCACAAAAAGTATTCTTGTCGCTTCATAACATTAAAGTTGAACCACTGTAGTCACATTAACTGTTTTAAATATGTATTTAGTAGTTTTCTGGGCATCTGAAAGTGTTAATTATCTTGCTATCAATGGAGTCCTCACTGAGCCATCAGATTCTATCAAAAATATCTCAATTTGTGTTCAAAAGATTAACAAAGATCTTACGGGTGTGGAACGGCATGGGGGTGAGTAATTAATGACAGAATTTAGATTTTTGGGTGCACTAACCCTTTAATAGCATAACACGTTTAATATGAAATGTCAGTTGGTGTGATCAAGATGGACTGAACAAGCTACGATCAGCATTTGTGTTGCTACGACTGTGCTGAAATAGTTGCAAGCGTATCAGTTAGAGTCAACCAGGGCTACTCATACATTATTGGCTGATGGACATGTTACGCGTGGGAGCCATAAAGAAAATTAGTTCCCATCCAGCACTGAGATAAATTGTTTAGCAGGAAAAGGGGAGACATTTGTAACTGTTTGACTGTAAGTAATTGTCATTAAGTTGATAGCCCGTGTCTATACTTACCAATCAATAACACTCTCCACTCCCAGAGAATCATTTTTCAAGCAGAAACAATAACAAAGAACAAATATTTACTGTCTTTATGGCCAACAAAACATACTAATGTTTCTCATTGAAGTTAAGTGAGTTACTCCAAAAGAACAGTGTGGCTTTGTTCCAAACTCTAGTAAGCTGCCTTGCTGTCTATTAAGGCAGCAATGGAATCTCATAAGTGACTAATTTAGAACACTCAATAAGCTGCATGCAAAGCACATAGGAGACTTGAATCAATTTGAATGGAGAATTTTTTTCCCCTTTCTTAAAAAGCATTTATAAAATCATGGACCAAATCAACCAGCTATGAGGTGAATCACAACATTATAAACTTTTATTTTGACACCCCGTATTCTCCCAAAATTTTATGCTCACTTAATACATAACTGACTGTTTACGTGAACGCTCGCCAAAACTGATATTTTTTGTATTTTCCCATTCAAGCATGAAAAGACGTGGAAGAGAACTCAATTCAGTACTCCGGTGCTGTCTGAGAGGCAGCTTTCTGTGTGCGCACAGAAAACCGAACTGAATGGAAGCTCTTTTACATCGTCACGTTTTTTCATATTTATTCCCATGACTGCTCTTCTCTTTCCCCCAGATATTTACATTTTTAAACATTTTATGAGACAAGCAGCAAGATCAAATAGATCAGCAAGCTACAGCTAAAATGTGCGCATCTATCAATCAGGACATCTCATCCCGCCCTAACATTTTAGTTTCATTTTTATTAGTTGACGAAAATATGTCATAGTTTTTGTCATCCGGGCTAGTTATCGTCTTGTCTTTGCCCATGTCTCTGTCTCTCATCTTCTTCTTCTTATTTTTTTTTACTCTTTTTTTTATTCCTTTCTTATATTTTTCTGCAGGTGATGATCAGATTTATGACAGCGCTACAAATGGGAACCACAGGACAGATATTAAACCTTCTAACAAACCATTGCCTTCAAAGAAAAGCCATAAAGTAAAAAAAAAAAAAAACACTACACACAGTGTGTGCTCTCAGACATCAAAGACATCTCCGACGCACGTATACCTGCATCTCCACTTCAACTTTCGGGATGCGGTGTTCTGCAAATTACTTTCCTTGCTTTCAAAGTAACGGCCACAACATTCACACTGCGTTATTTATTTACGGCGCTTTGTTCTGTCTCACCACACCTCGCAGGGTTGTCTGGAGACACGAGACAGCTTTGGTGAAGTATAAAGTCAGGCCTCGGTTTAAAGGAGCTGATGAGAGGCTGTGTCGGCTGGTTTTCATTTATGCAATTTCTAATTAGCATATCACAAGGATCAAAATGCTGAAGAGAATTTATTCTATCCTAATTTATCGTGTTTGACATTTCAGTGAGAATGGTGCTCTGGGAGAACAGTTCAGGTTTGTCATGTAGCAGATCTCAAAATACTCCTTTTCAAGTTGGAACATTTGTGCCATCAACAACCCACACAGTCACGCAGACACATGAAACGGCAGGCAATCAAAATTTTCTGCAAGTGTTTAACATGTAGCGTAAGTACTGACCCCACAGGAAAGAAAAAAATCACAAATGAGATCTCAGTAGCCTTTTCTAGACAGCAACGAGTTTTAAAAAAAATGTCGCCTGTGGCGGTTTTTCTGCGAAATTGTATTATGTTGCTTCTTTCATTTTCTGTGACACTTTCAAAGTGAAATGTCGAGTGTGTGGTGCTAAAAGCGGGTTCCAAAAACAGATAAATGTGTATCTGGCAACGTTTTATTACATTGGTTGTTGTACATATTGAGGCAGCTCTGAAATGAAATGAATAGCGCCGCTAAAATGTTACTACTTGTTTGAAACTAACATACTACTTACAGTAAACTTAAAGGTGCCATAGAATCAAAAATTGAATTTATCTCGGCATAGTTGAATAACAAGAGTTCAGTGCATGGAAATGACATACAGTGAGTCTCAAACTCCATTGTTTCCTCCTTCTATGTAAATCTCATTTGTTTAAAAGACCTCCGGGCGAAGCATTTAAAGGGGCAGCAGCCTGAATCGGCGCATATTTAATGATGCCCCAAAATAGACAGTTAAAAAAATGAATTAAAAAAATCTATGGGGTATTTTGAGCTGAAACTTCACAGACACATTCAGGGGACACCTTAGACTTATATTACATCTTGTAAAAAAGCGTTCTATGGCACCTTTAACCCTTAAATGCATGACTGTTTCGCCAATCATTCTTACATATTCGGGTCTTTCGACCCGGATCTATATCTAACACGAAGGATCTCTACCTGTCGCGATAATATAAAACTCCTCTGATATTAGAGAAACAATTACAGAAGAATAAAATAAAGCATATTTTGTTACCTTTTGGAGCTTGAAAGGGCTCAGTTTGAGCAGATGTTTTATGCCATCATCACTGTCCTCATCAGAGCTCATTTCTAGTTTTATGTTTGAGGTCACGAATATGAGCCCATTCGCGATCTCAAATGTATTCTCAAAACTATATAATTTTCAACATCTTCAAAATCAATATTTCGATTGCTAACAGCTTCACCAGATTCATCCTGTAACAGTCATATTTGATTGCGTTCATACTTGCTCTGCAGTAAATCGCTGAGCCATTTTATGTTTTTCTTATTATTTCGTTTTCTGTCTAAATGACAGCATTGTGTATCAGACATTGCCACCTTGTGGAATAAAGGTGAATTGCACTTATTCCTCATCTAAGATTCAATTATTGTTGTGCAGAAAAAAAATACACGTACACTCATACACACCTCGGGTCGTTTGCGACCCTGTACAATTTTTACAAAAAATGAATACAAAAATAGGCATTCTTTTATAATTTTATGATTTTTTTCCTTGTTATATTCTTTATAATGAATTGATTGAGGAATACCAAGAAGGTTGATGTCTAATTTTAAAAAATGAACGAGGAGGAGGGTAGTGAATGACGTCCCGGGTCACTAAAGACCCGAGGTATGCATTTAAGAGTTAACAGATAGTGTTAAAGCAAATGTTAGATACAAACCAACCATACAGTTTATCAACACTGGGACACTGAGCGCAATGCTGTACCAGGTGAGCTACCGAGCAAGTTTACTGTCAGAAAAGCCATAAATATTAGCAGTGTGATCTGCGATGGATCACAAAATTCACTGTTTGGATCAAGTTACGGTTTATGAGTCATGGAACGGTTTGGGCGGGGGTGCTTAAATCACACTTTAAATACTTTGATACCACAGCAAAAACTATTAGCCTAATTAATAAAGTTCAAACATTATTGAAGACAAGTGAACAGTCAGTAAAAAAATAAGAAAAAATACAAACAATTACAAGATAAATACAATAGAACAAAGTTACAAATAAAGTAAGGTCTAACAATTGTATTCAGGTACATGAATGTAATAATTAAATGTCAAATAACACTATAGTGTTCAATGTATAAATTAAATATAGATTAATCTTTGTTAATGCTGTGTTTTGATGTTTGCTTTATATTAATGGCAGACAGCAGCAGGTATTTAACTACGATCCGTTACACACTTAATAAATATGGAGCTAGTTATGTGACGCAGACATCAAAATGTATTAGTTTACAAATCATGCACTATTTTGAGCTCATAATACAGTATTGAGAAAGGAACTTTATTAATCAATAATCTGTCCCTGTAATCATAATGTTCTGCCACTAGTGTTCATTTCAGCTGGAAACCGCAGCGAATTGTATGTATTTTATGAAAAAGTGTGTTTTTGGAGCTTTGAAAAAAATAAAGAGGCATGTTTTTCCATTGAGCCAAGCTTAATTTTGAACACAGTAGCTGGTTTCTTATCTGGTCTAAATTGATCATTGATCATTAATCCGGTCATTCTAGCTTAAAGTGGTCAAGCTGTTTTTTTTTAATCAGCTTGTGACCTCTTTGGACAAGATAATGACCAACTTGCTGTTTCTCAACAAAGTCTCACTCTGTGCACAGATTTACATTTTAAAATAATTGATTTCGATATAAATGCAATATGAACATTATTCATCAAATTATCTGAGCTATTCATCCACAAGTTTAAAGCTAATTCTATTATTTATTTATTTTTTTAACAAAGTCATTTGTTGGTATTTCAAAGAAACTTTAAGTTTCCTGAGCTATGAAAGTGCTACCTCTGAGCAATAACATTTCCTCTTGGAAAATACACACATAGAGTATATGAAAACACATTTCCAAATAATTAGAATTTCATTAAAATCATAACTGAGCACTTGAAGATTCAAAGGACCATGGGTAAAGTACTCTCTAATGAGGACTATCAGTGGAATGTGTCAACACAATGCAGTTAAAAGAGCTGAATAAATTCTACACCCACAAACACACTTCTTTCGGACAGTGCCGCAGCGACTATGATGGTGTGTGCATGTGTTTGCACAATCATGCATTCAGAATCCTGAATACTACAGAATGCAGGGGTCTCGAGACATTGAACTTATTTTAACTTTACATCAAGAGAAGCATTCATAGTAGTCATCAAAGGCTTACTAGTGCAGAGGGGCTCTCAAACAGGGCCTGGGGCCCACTAGGGGGCCTCAGCAAACTTCCATGGGGGCAAGAGGATGACTTAAAATTATATTATTATTATTATTAATATAATATAATAATTAATTAATATAATTAATGTAGTGTAATAATGTGTATATATTATATATAATATACATAATACTATTGTTTCATTGAATAACATACTGCCATACAGCTCTGTGAAACTTGTGGAATCACAAAATGAATGAATTGTTGTTAATTATTTATTTATAAATAAGTCTGTAGATACACTTAAACACACACACATAATGGTTTTTATTCTGTACAAACTGTACATTCTATCCCCCTACAGTACCCCTAAACCTACCCATCACAGAAAACATTCTGCATTTTACAATTTTTAATAACACATTGTTTAGTATGTTTTTAAAGCTACACTCTAAAAAAATGCTGGGTTAAAAACAACCCAAGTTGGGTTGAAAATGGACAAACCCAGCAATTGGGTTGTTTTAACCCAGTGGTTGGGTTAAATGTTTGCCCAACCTGCCGGGTAGTTTTATTTAACCCAACTACTGATTAAAAATGACTATATGGCTGACTTAAAATGAATCCAAAATAGGTGAGGAATTAAAAATCAGACACATAATTACTAGAGGGAACAATAATAATCAAAAAGGTGTACATTTATTAATAAGCAATTTAATAAATGTTTATTGTTTATTATTCATTATCTTATTAATAAATGCTCATTTATTAAACATATTAATAAATGTTAATTTCCAGCATATTTTGGGTTCATTTTAAGTAAGCAATACAGTAATTTTTATACAACAGTTGAGTTAAATAAAACTACCCAGCACGTTGGGCAAACATTTAACCCAACCACTGGGTTAAAACAACCCAATTGCTGGGTTTGTCCATTTTCAACCCAACTTGGGTTGTTTTTAACCCAGCATTTTTTAGAGTGTATTTTAAATATGAGGACTCATGAAATGACCTCATATTTCATGTTTACATCGTAATACCAGTGTAATACCCATGTCATTATACAAATTTGTGTCCTCATAAATCACAAAAACAAGCACACACACACACACACACACATACACACACACACACTTTGTGATTTGTGAAGTCTCTTGTGCTCCTCAACTGTAATCTTGTGAAATATTATTATTAATTATTAATACTATTGTAATTACATTATGAATGTCTTTACTGTCATTTTTGATCACTCTAATTTGTCCTTGCTGAATAAAAGTAGTCTTTCTTTCTTTCTTTCTCAAAACATTTGAATGATATCAGTTTACAGAAACATTAAGCAGAACTCTTTTCAACATTTATAAAAAAAATAATTATTATTTGTTGAGCATGAAATCAGCTTATTACAATGATGAAGGATCATGTGACAGTGGAATAAAGTGACTGGATTAATGGCTGCTGAAAATTCAGCTTTTCCATCACAGGAATAAATTACATTTTAAAATATATAAAAAACAGAAAACACTTCATTTAAATTGTAATCATTTTTCACAATATTACTGTTACGGTGGTATCCCAGAGAAGACGAGGAAGGCAGGAGTAGGAACAATAACGTAGTTTAATAACATAAATCAGTCAGGATACACGGAGAAACAGGTAACATCAAACAATACCGGACACTGGACTGAAGACAGGGAGGAACTTAAGTACACACACTAAACAAGAAACAGCTGGGGATGAAATCAGTGTCCATGGTGAATAACGAGTGGCGGGAGCAAAACACAAAGGAACACGTGACAGTCAAACAACCTGGACGAGACGGTGAACGTAACAGTAGCTCCCCCCTCCGGCAAGGCGCGTCCTCGCGCCTTGGAGGAACATCACAGGGGTGGCCGGAGGGGGCTCTGGAGGTGGGCGGAGTGAAGGTGATGGAGTGATGAAGGGAGGACGACGATCCCCTGGCGGCGTAGGTGGATGATCGCTGGCACAGACCCAGAGCTCCCCAGATCCGACAGTCCACGGCCGGGTAGATGGAGGGCGGAGTCCAGGTGCTGAAGGGCGGACTGAAGGCATCTGGGGGATGACCGACGGAGACTCGGCAGGTGGATTCTGGTGCGCAGACGGAGAGCTGGCGAACTCCCGCGACGTCGCTGGCCTAGGAGACTGCGGCGATGTACAGGCGACGATCAGCGGAGGTGTAGCTGGAGATCCCGAGGGCTGCGGTGACGTCGGCTCGACCGAGGACAGAGGCGACTCCGAGGGGAAGGAGGAGCCCTCTGTAGCCGAAGGGGTGGAGGGACGGAGAGTACTCGACGTCTCGAAAGTCCGTGGCGGAAGAGGAGGGACGACTGACCAAGGGGGAGCCGGCCGGACGAGGGAGGCCGGAGGAGCCGTCAGTCGGAGGGTCTCCGGCGGAACCGTAGCTGGGAGGAGCCTGGACGGAGCCGGCAGGTCGACGGGCCGAGATGGAGCGTTGAGGACGGCAGCTGGAGGCGGAGCCACCGGAACCTCTGGCTTATGTGCTGCTGGTGGGAGTGTGACCTGCGGCTCGACGTCACAGGGGTTCCCCGGAGACGGCGCAGGGCAGATGACATCCAGCAGCGATGGTGTAGGAGGACTGGCTGAGCGAGAGATCGGTGGAAAATCTATAAATAAAACACAGTCCATAGTACAGTCTCTGTTAAGTAACGAGGATGAAAATGACGGGTGGGTTTGGGTGGGCGTTGACTCCTCGCTGAAGTCAATCAGCCAGTCCTCCCTCTCCGTAGTCGAATCTCCCTCGTCCGCAGATGTCGTGGGCTCACACCCCTGGTCAGACGTCTGGTGGAGTTCCACTTCCTGGGCGCTGGTCACCTCTGTCCTCGGGGTCTCGGGATCTGGTTGACCTGTAGCTGCCCGGTGGTAACTCTCCGTCTGCGGGGGGCTCGCACGAGTACTCCGCGGTCCGTGGGGAAGGTACGGGCTCTGGGTCTGGCTGTGCTCTGGATCGGGGACGAACGCTCTCCAGACACCTGATGATGGATTCCATCCAGCTGAGTCCAGAGGTGTCTGGGAGGTCCACGGGACGATGGTAGTTGGCTCCGATCCAGAACAACGACTTCAGGGTTTCGTCGTCGTAGGGGCAGGAGAGTGCAACACTGATGAATTCCTTGGTGAATAAACAAAAATCGTGGTTTTTCTGTGCCACAAGCGTGAATCTACCGCAGAAATCCATCTTTCGTTTTTAGGTCCGGTATTCTGTTACGGTGGTATCCCAGAGAAGACGAGGAAGGCAGGAGTAGGAACAATAACGTAGTTTAATAACATAAAGCAGTCAGGATACACGGAGAAACAGGTAACATCAAACAATACCGGACACTGGACTGAAGACAGGGAGGAACTTAAGTACACACACTAACAAGAAACAGCTGGGGATGAAATCAGTGTCCATGGTGAATAACGAGTGGCGGGAGCAAAACACAAAGGAACACGTGACAGTCAAACAACCTGGACGAGACGGTGAACGTAACAATTACTGTTTTACTGTAGTTTTGATCAAATAAATGCAGCCTTGGCAAGCATAAGAGACTCCTTTAAAAAAAAAAAAAAAAAAAAACATTAAAATAATAATAATAATAAAGAACTATTCCAAAATTGTGATCACTAGTTATGTGTGCGTATATGGCCACAGCAGCAGAATATGATTGTCAGCTTATATTTGAGTCCTTAATATGGTTATGTTCACACACAGTTCAGTTGTTTATAGAAGTGACAACAGCATTCTCGGAAAACCCGTGCTCTGTGACTGGACAACTAGTTGTCTGTTTACGTCATACGGTGTAAGAAAGACACTCTGCATTGCAGAAACGCGCGTTTACCGTGTGTTGCGGGTTAACTTACAGCAACGGAGATATGAACTGGGTCATCTGAAGGTTTTAGATCAAGTCACTGTTTTCCAACAGAGCTGCTCCCGTCAGTTTTGTGTTCTACACACGACTCAAATGTTCTGCTCTCCACCCAGATATAAAAGCTGCTGTCGGTGAATGAAGATATGACAGATGAACTGGTGGCTTGATTGGACTCTTGTCTTTTCAGTTTTATGGAAGTACTTTGGTCACTGTTGCTATGGTTATTGTTAAGAGAAAACTGGCTTTACTCACGTTGCACGTTCCTACAGACAATATTCAAGACGCTACTGTAAGTTGCTATTTGAACGGAACATTTCGAAAATCACACCTTAAAGGTGCAGTGGAATGCAAGGTCTCAGGTGTATGTATATGTTATTGTTTCTGGACAGAATAGTTCAAAATGAGTCAACAACCCGACTTAAAATGAAGGCAGACACACCACAGGCAGTTTGAGATGAGCTGTGTGCTCATAATGCCTGAGAGTGGAGTAAGGCCTCTGCATTATTAAAGTAACAGATGGAAAGGTAAACAAACAAAGGGAGCGTGGGCCCCGGAGCCACCCTCACCATAGCCCACGAACGGGGTCTGGCACGGAGTCAGACACCCTCTTTAGCACCTTCAGAAATCAAGCTGCTAGGAGGCAATATACTTACTAAGGTCCAAAACAGACTATGCAAAGTAAATAAAGCTACAAATGCAAAGTGATTTCACGCATCACTGCTTTCTGAAACAAAATTTAACTGTAACTGGAATTGACCAAACAGCATTTCCTGCTCCAAGTTGAATTTGTGCCTTGAATCACTTTGAATCCCTAGAGCCATGGTGAAATAAATCACAAGTTGTTAATGTGAGTTTGCAATTAGAATTGAATGATTAGTTAATAATAATAACTTTAATAATAATAATTTCACATACTGCATAACCAGTGAATCACTTAAAAAAAAACAAAAAAACAACAACAACAAAAACATACAAAACTTAGGAGTGACTGATTTGAATCAGTCTGGTCAATAAATGACCTCACTAAATTCATCAGTGTTCTGTTACTGAATCATTATACAGTGTTTCTAGTCTACGAAGTGTGTGTGAGTGTGTGTGTTTGTTTGTTTGAAGTAAAACCACTGTGATACTTTCATACCAGCAGAACAGAGAGAGACAAAGTGAGCAATAATAATCTTTGACATAATAATTTTTCACTCTTCATGGTAGTGGTGATAAAAGCTTTACAGCTCTTCTGTAACAATCATTATCTTTGCTTTTCACAGACCGCAGCCTCTGATGATAGCAGTACTGACTCTAAAGCTGTTTACAATGACATAGAGTTCCTTCCCAGATAACTGAAAATCCTGCTTTTAAATGACCGGAGATGGCAGCTGAGGATTATAAACCCATGTAATATAAGCCTGTCTTTGCTATTTAATTTTGACAACTAAAGCAACTTAAAAGACTTTCCTGAAAGCTGCTCTTGTAGCTTTGGAGAGAAACAGTGTTTAATCTTAGTGACTCTGTTATAATGATGGTTCAAGATGCTAGAGAGCTATGCTTTTTCTAAAACACAAACTGTATAAAGGTTCCCTTTCAGTCAGTCACATTCAACGTTACAACAGAAATTAACTGACAAATTGAAAGCCGAATCACCTTCAATTGTAACTAAAACGAGCCGATGGACATTGGCATGCGAGATTTGCATCATGCACCCGCCCCACAAAGCAGGTATATAAGGAAGAGCGCGTGCAATCGCACATTCAGCTTTTCACTTCAGAGCTGAGCGTTTGTGCTTTAAAGCAATCATCTTCATGTGTCTATGAGTGTGTGGAAGCTCTTCGGTGTTGGTGTGATGACACGTCAGCGGTGGTCGCTTCCTGCTTTCCTGCTGCTGTGAGACCAGCGGTACCCAACACTTCAAAAAAGAGCAGTTTCCTCTGGGTCTCTCTGGGTCCCAAGAGGGCATGGATGGCACGCTATGCCTTGCCACTCTTATTCCCCTCTTCTATCGCCAGTGGGCAGTAGGGCCCGGTTTGAGGACGCTACGCCTTCTAACGTGCCCCCTGCCAGACTGTGGAGCCAGGTAAGTGCACGCACACTCAGACCCCACTCCAGGGTGCTTTGCTTTCCAGGTCAGGTTCCTGCTCTCCACCTCGCTGCCCCACTGCGGGTACATCTGTGGATCCTCTTGTCCTGTTTGCACGGTCTCTGGGGGCCTGGCTAGCACTCCCCAGACCATATCGCTGGCTCATTCGGACCATCAGACTTGGTTACACGATTCAGTTCGCTTGAATCGGGCCCTTCACAAGCTCCCGTTCAAAATGTTAATGCAGAAACGCCTTTTATAATGCATTCTTCCTCACAACTGGTTTGCAGCGATCAACCTGAAGGACGCATACTTTCATGTCTCGATCCTCCCAATTCTGTTTATATCGCGCAATTTAAATCTTATTTTCTCAAAATTGTGAGATATAAACTTGCAATTGCGAAAAAAGACTGACTGAGAATTGGGCCCTATCATACACCTGGCGCAATGCGGCACCAGACGCGACGCAAGTGTTTTTTGCCAGTTTCAGCCCGACGCAGTTATCATTTTCACGTTCTGCGCCACGTTGTTTAAATAGCAAATGCATTTGCGCCAATTTTCTGCATCCATGGGCATGCTGGTCTGAAAACGAGGTGTGTTCAGGCACATTGTTGGCGCGATACTACTCTGAGGCAGCAGAAATAGACTGCGCCATTGATCAACTAAAACCTGGTCTAAAGTCGATGGCGCAATATTTGTCTTGATGTTTACGACGCACGTTCACTCTGCTTATTAGAGACGCACAGCAGCACGCAAACATGCCAGATATTCAAAATAAAAGGATTACAGTGTAGATTATTATTGTGCACATAAAGATAAACATGCTTTGGTGAAATCCAGCTGATCTGTTTCCTCACTAGAAAAGCATTCAGTTTTTCTGCTTGCAAATTCGAAACATCTAAATAGCAAATCCGCCATGGCGCGAGTGCAGCTGGCTTTTAAAAGGAATGGGAGATGAGACTCTGATTGGTTTATTGCACGTTACGCCCAAACCACACCCATTACTCAATTGAGAGACTAGGGACAACCCTTTTAGACCATGCAACGACCATTTTTTCCATCCTTAAAGCAAAAGTGGATTCAGACACGCCCTAAGCGCACCAGCGCCATGCACTTAGATTGTTAAAGTAGGGCCCTATAAGTCACAGTTGTGAGTTTATATCTTGCAATTCTGACTTTATAACATGCAATTGCGACTTTATCCCCTGGATCTACAGACAAGGCTTAAGCCTAGTTCCAGACTAAAATGCTTGTTTGAGCACTTTTAACTGAAAGCAATTTGCACTGACATATCTTAAAGTGCCATTGTTTTGTGTCAAGATGCACATGGATAATGTTTTTTTTTTTTTTTTTTTTTTTTCCCTAAGGCACATTTAAAATGCCCTAATTAGGTTAGGTTAGGTTAGGTTAGGTTAGGTATACTTTATTGTCCCAATGGGAAATTTGTTTCAGGCTCACGAATACAACCACTGCATTGACAAAAAATATAAAACAACACATAACATAATAATAGAGAAGGAAGGCCTAATCCTGGCTTAATCTAAGCCCTTTCTGTGAAACCAGCCTATATCACACAGATATGACTTTACAACTTGCAATCAGAAAATCAAAATTGCAAGATGTAAACTCTCAATTGCAGAAAAAAGAATTGTGAGATAAAAAGTTGCAGTTACCTTTTTTATTTATTTATTTATTTTTTCAGTGGCGGAAACAAGCTCCCATACAAAGGACACTTTTATAATGATTCTTCTGTGTCAATTCTTCACTGTGTATTTTTAATTCAAAACTAAATTTGTATCCAAAAAAATAAATAATAGAAAGTATTAATAGCTATGTTTTTGGATAGTCTGCCAAGTCTACCAACAAGTACATAAAAATTAAATAAATCTTAAACTGAATGACATTTCAATCTGTACTCCCAGCTAACACCATGTCTACACTGAATGTTTACTGACATGCACCAATCAGCTGAGTGCAAGGCTACACTTCAGCAGCAGTCAAGCTGAAGTAATCTTCTTTGATTTTCAGCAAATCCTTTGGTATTAAAACTTTGTGTGTGTTTTGTTCTAATTATATGAACATTTTGCAATGTATTTGCAGCTGTGTGTAATAATAGTAATAAAAAAGAAAAAGAAAAAAAGAAAATAATGAGCTTGCTTTGATGTGATGGTCAAAAGTTCATAGCAAAAAAAAAAAAAAGAAAAGAAAAAGATATTTCTAAATGAAATAATTTTAATTTCAGGCAGATGGGAAAACATAAAGTGGTTGGAGTAACTTAGCATCCGTCAGCTGAACTCTTTCAGTGAAGACAGCTTCGTTGATTATAATGGGAATGAATTAGTTTTGACGTGTTGTAATATGCCGCTTGTATCTAATGTAGACAAGTTCTGATGCCATAATAAAAACACATTGATTTGTATGGTAGCAAAACTTCTATACAACATGAATAATGTTAATATGCATCAACACAGACCTTTAAGGGGTTTATTTTTTGATAATGCCTGGCTAACTGTACATAATCCTGCTAATTACACAGCTACTTACCGAAATAATATGCATGACTGACAATGATTAATTATTACCTGTCACTTCAGGGTAATTAGACAAAAATACCGTTCAAAAGTTTGGGGTCGGAAAGATTCTTTAAAGTTTCTGAAAGAAGTCTTTTATGTTCACGCAAGATGTATTTATTTAATCAAATATACAGTAAAACAGTAATGTTATGAAATATTCTTGCAATTTAAAAAATAACTGTTTTCTATTTTAATATAGGTTATTTTAAAATGTATTCCTGTGATGGCAAAATTTTATTTTCAGAAGCCATTACTCCAGACTGTAGTGTCACATGATCCTTCAGGAATCATTCTAATATGCTGATTTGGTGCTCAAGAAAAGAAACATTTCTTATTATTATCCATGCTGAACAGTTGCCTAATATTTTTGTAACATTTTTTTTTTTTTCAGGTTTCTTTGATGAATAGAAAGTTCAAAAGAACAACATTTATACATTTTTTTTCTTTTTCTTTTTTCTTGACAGACTGATCTTGCTGATACTAAACTTTTAGAAGAAAAGGTTCTATATAGAACCTTAAAGGGTTCTGTCAGGTGCTTCATATATAGAACCTTTTTTATCATGGGACAAATTTGTTTTTATTTTTAATTTTAATTATTTTTATGAATTAAACAACTCGTAATCATACATTATCACTAGAAAATTTGAAATAACCTGTTGAACATGAAAAATATCATGCACTCATTTAAGACTTTTTTTTTTTTTCTTTTCTAAAAGTGTAGTTGTCGAACCAGAATCAATGGGTCTGAGAGTGCATGACTCTATTGAGATGTTCTTCTGTTTATGTGAGTAGTTTGGTCCACTTTCCTGAGTCTGGCTATAATTTCACCACCTGTAATGTAGCATGAGAGCATGTGGTTGTGAGAGTGCTTCTGTTTTTAGATGCTATAGATGGAGTATTATTAGCTTCTATTGAGAGCATGTTTTTCTACACACACACACACATAGGAGTGGGTCACCTCACACCAGTGATGAGTCTATTACGTGAGTTTTGTGTTTCGTCTCGGTGTCTCTAGTGTGATGTTGATGTTTGGCAGGTGACAGCAATCTACCTGACCCGTCTTTACCTCACCGTCCTCCAAGCCTGGAGCTAATTGAGCCGAAACACACACCTCCACTTACACAGAGCTGAGGAAACCAGAGTTATTAGATGCAATTAAGGGAAACAAAAAGCTTTTAGCTGCAGTCTGAGTTCATGTGTGGTACTCAATCATCTTTGCCTCAGATGATTCCACATCACTACATGCGCTGGCGAGAGAGTCTTTTCGTTTGCACCATTAGTTTTAGTGCAGGCGATTAGCCTTTCTTCACACTACACACACAATTCCAATTGGTTTTCCAAATCCAATTTTCAGGGCTGACTGTCCGCACTGTTATTTTACAAGTAATGAACCCCAAAAAGATCCATTTGTTTAGACAGTGCAGTCCAATAATGTACAAAAATGACTATTGCATATCCTATCCTAAAAACTGCTACCTTAACTTATTCACTATTAAAAAGCCCCATGAGAGCATTAATGAGTACATTTGTGCATTGTAAACATTTATATGATATTACAGTCAGATCAAAACCTGAATGACAAAGAAAGCTATTGAAATCCAGTCTGACTGAATAATCAAAAATCCTAACCCAGGCCAATTAGAAAAAAAAAAAAAAAAAGTGCTAAAAGCACATTCAGTTTTATCTGTAACAGATGAATGTGAATCTGGCAATGTTTTATTACGTTGGTTGTTGTTCGTATCATGGCGGTTTGTAAATGAAATGTCCAGTGAATGGCGCTTACAGAATAATGCTCCGTCATGCTTGAAAATAAAGCAAGCTTTGAGTTCTTTTATCTGGTCCCGAGCAAGTTTACTATGTCAGATAAACCAAACATATGGAGCTGGTTATGTAATGCAAATGTCAAAATCTATTACTCTACAAATCATGCAATATGATAAAAGTACTTTGAAGTCATATTTTGCAAGTATCTGTGTGAAAATAAGCATAATCTGCCCCCATCATAATTTGTGTGAAAAGCTGTTGGTGTTTTACACTAATGTTCATTTCAGCTGGAATCTATTGAAAGTATCGGAAGTTTCCGTTATCAGCGTTCAGCACACCTACATACAGACGGTTACTCATGAGAATGCAGATTATTACTACATTTTATGGCTGTGAATTGATTAAAAACGATGAATCATGTTCTCTGCGTTAACATGAATTATGTTGAACCTTCTGAAATGTTCCTATCAATATACTTTCTTTCCAACTGTGCATTTTGAATAAAAAATAAATGTAACCTGCAGTAGTCCAGTGCTCGTCTTCTCATTAACAGTGTTTTTTTCTTTTACTGATCATATTGCATACCTATTGAGTTTACATTTTTAAATGAATTTGACTGATAAAAAGGATTTCTTGTGTGCATTGGCGCTCTTCTTCCAGTCTTCTAAAATAGCTGAATGAATGAATGTGCTGTACGAGCCTTAAGTAAATTTAACAATGTTAAATATTTCATTAATCTTAAACAGAAACGTGTTTGACAATGTTACTGCATAAAATATTAATTAAGAATTCTAGCAAAAACATGTAAATTACATACAGTGATATGATTGATAATGAAAAATGACACAGAATAGTGATTAAAATATTTATTATAAATAAATAAATAAAGGTTCGTACTGATCTTATTCATCAGGTCACACTTCAGCATTGCGGTCACTAGTTTAGATGAGCACTAACACCCCGTGGTGAAATAATCACGTATGTTTATCAGCCGCTGCTTTTTGAGATTGGCTTAGATTGGATTAAAATTTAAAGTTCCATTGAGTTTGGAAAAATAATCATCAGAATATCTCTTCTCCTGTCTCTGAAAATGTCCACAGTTTTAAATCTTCTTGCGGACGCTCATTTTAAGTGGCGTTTAGTCAACAAGATGACCACAGCACATTGAAAATATACATAAACTCATAAAACTTTGACAGTTAGAACAGGCTTATTCGGTTCTTTATTTAGTCAGTTAATTTTTTAATAATTTTGAACTGGTTCTTTGGTTCAGTAACCTGTCTGGACATACTTATAGGCTCATTTGTTGGTGTGCAGGGAGTGTGTCTTGTATCATTAACCTGGAACTAAAATTCGAGTTTTGATTCTGTGAACCAGTTCGACCGGTTACTGGCATGCTCAAGAATCGAACATCACTACTGGAAACTACAGTGAATTATATGTATACCTACGTTTTTCAAGTTTTGCAAAAATGTAGAGGTAGAGGCATGTGTTTTCAATCGCCTTATTTTGAAAAAAATCCCCAATGTTTTTTTTTTTTTCTCTCTTGGCAATCAACTAAACAGATTTGAGTTGGATATGCCAAAAAATCCGATTTATGCCGCCTGTCTGAACAAAGTCTTTTCTTCTCACTGAAAGAAACGTCCTGAAAGATTACAGCTACAAAGTAAACCATATTTTGTGCAGAATTTTTAATTACTTGAACACAACAGCCCTGAGGTTCCACTACAAAGCTAGCAAACTCACATAAAGTTATTTACAGAAATACATTTGCCTAAAGCAACGATCATCCTACTGTTCTCATATTAAAGTTTTCAAAGTCTAATCAGAAATGTGGAGCTTGTTTGTTTTGTTTGTTTGTTTGTTTAAAGAGGTCATAATTGACTCTTTTTTAGAAATTTTATTTTCTTCTCTGAAGTCCTTCTATGATGTTGGTCAAGTTTTGTTGCATCAAAAACAGCTGCCGAACTCTGTATTTGAAATAATTAAATGTTGCCACAGAGTGTCACCATGTTGGTGTGAAATCATTGTAAAAGTGTGAAGTTCGACTTCAAGTAGAGTATGTTTTCTGTTGCACTGTTGGAATTTCAGAATATTTCAAAAGATGCAGTTATACTGACCTACAAATGCAAAACAAAATGCAAATTGATCATCTAAATATTTTTTTTGGTCTAACAGTGTGTTATCTCTCTCTCTAGCTGGCTGCACGTTCGAGGAAGACTCTGACCCCAGCCTCTGTGAATACAGACAGGCACAGGAAGATGATTTTGATTGGCAGCTTGTACGGACCTATAGCTGGCCTCACATGACCTCTGACCTCATACGAGGTGAGTTTTTTTTTTTTTTGTGCTGTAATAAACACATTTGATTGTACTATCATAGTTCCCATGTTTATTTGTATGTGAAATGGCTGAATCTATAAAACCCAAAAGAGCAGTAAAAATCTAGAAAAATAATTTATACATATTTAATTTTCAAACTCATCATAAAATAGTTAGACTAATGTCCAACTAAAATGTTTCCAAAAAACATTCCATAATGTTATTTAAGACCAGATAACTTTGAACAGACTTTCTATTAATGTTACCAAAAGAATGTTTGTTCATGACTTTTAAAGAAAACCTTGCCAGAATGTTAGCCAAAGTTCTGAAAATGTTCCCTATTTGCTGGATTTGTGTACGAATGTAAAGTTTCTTGGGGGAATGCAGTTGTTTTGCTAGAAAATGCAAATGTCCCCTTAGGGGTTCCGTAGCTAAGCACTTTTGTGCTGCATCCTAAATCACTTACGCTGCATCCTAAATCGAATACTTCCCTACTATATAATAAGTGAAAAACAGTATGCCAAAAGAGTAGTATGTCCGAATACATAGTATTCGAAAAACAGTAGGTGAAAAGCCCCCGGAGGACCTACTATTTCGGGCGAGATTCTGAAGTACACATTCGATGGACACTTTACTATCCCATGTGGCCACGGTAGAGGATTTATGCAACTGATGCTGGTAGGTCACATGATAATGACAATATGGTGGTTATAGTACGTCCGGATTACATTCATACTACACACATTCATACTATATAGAATATACTTTTTTTAATGGTCGTAAAGTAATTTTGGGTGGGCAATCCCTTAAACTGATTAAAGGTGCCCTAGAATTGAAAATTGAATTTACCTTGGCATAGTTGAATAACAAGAGTTCAGTACATGGAAATGACATACAGTGAGTCTCAAACTCCATTGTTTCCTCCTTCTTATATAAATCTCATTTGTTTAAAAGACCTCCGAAGAACAGGCGAATCTCAACATACGTAACAGTCGGGATCATTAATATGTACGCCCCCAATATTTGCATATGCCAGCCCATGATCAAGCCATTAGACAAAGGCAGCCAGTATTAACGTCTGGATCTGTGCACAGCTGAATCATCAGACTAGGTAAGCAAGCAAGAACAATAGCGAAAAATGGCAGATGGAGCAATAATAACTGACATGATCCATGATATCATGATATTTTTATTGATATTTGTAAATTGTCTTTCTAAATGTTTCGTTAGCATGTTGCTAATGTACTGTTAACCCTTTGACGCGTACAATCATTCAGAGCATCATGTGATCAACTGCCAAATTCAAATGTGCGTGCGCGCTTTGGCTGGCGCTAAACCAGAGACGGACGCGCTCAACGCTTTTCATATCACAAATATGCAGTGTTTTCAACCACATAATGTTTATTTTAGGTTTCAGACATTTAAATACATATGAGTACTAACAAAAACAATATATTTACAGTTTGTAAAATACAAAATGATGTCTATAGAAGCATAAATAACAACCCTTTCCATTATAATTAGACGACACGTTTAATTCATATCAGATACACATTGTGAAAGTAACTTTAAAGCTTACTCTATTCTTCCCCAGTTCACTGACTCACTTACTTTCATGTATTTCGGGAGAAGTGGATAAATTAACGTGTTGTAAATTCAACAGATCTGATTCTCTGTGCGGCGCAAACTAACATGGCGGCGCCCATCGTGCATATGGCTCAACTAACGCGATCGTTATAAAGGTGTTTAAACGGCAAAACACATCCACTTGCACATATTTGGCAATCGGAATATTAGATATTTCATGTTATAGTCAACAAATTTGTGAATATTTTGAATAAAAAAGAAAAAATTAAATGAAAGCAGATCATCAGTCATACAGCATCGCTGCGGTGTGTCACGTAATAAGTGATGATGCGTCACCATGGAAACCATAAAGTGATACGTTCTAAATAACGGCCGCCTTAAAAAACTCACGCTGGGGGGTCAGCCAGAATATTTTAAACTTACGTGCGAAAGGGTTAAATGTGGTTAAAGTTACCATCGTTTATTACTGTATTCACGGAGACAAGAGAGCGGTCGCTATTTTCATTATTAAACACTTGCGGTGTATAATTCATAAACACAACTTCATTCTTTATAAATCTCTCCAACAGTGTGTAATGTTAGCCCGTTAGCCACGGAGCACTATCAAACTCTCGTTCAGAATCAAATGTAAACATCCAAATAAATACTATACTCACATGATCCGACGCATGCATGCAGTATGCATGATGAACATCTTGTAAAGATCCATTTGAGGGTTATATTAGCTGTGTGAACTTTGTAAATGCACTGTATTATAGTCGAGAGCTCGGGGGGCAGGGAGCGAGAGATTTAAAGGGGACGCAGCCTGAATCGGTGCATAGTTAATGATGCCCCAAAATAGGCAGTTAAAAAAATTAATTAAAAAAAAATCTATGGGGTATTTTGAGCTGAAACTTCACAGACACATTCAGGGGACACCTTAGACTTATATTACATCTTGTAAAAACTGGTTCTAGGGCACCTTTAAACAAATTAAAAGTATGAGCAATTTTAAACACAATTAAAGATAACAAACACCAAAAACTGCACTGATGCCAGACTTATTGTTCAGTTATGAAAAAACAAATTAGCATTCTAGACCTTACCACATGAGTATTAATATAAACTATTTGATAAAAAAAAAAAAAAAAATATATATATTGTAATGCAGTGTACCATTATTTTGATACTACTCATACTGTGATATAAAATGTTCAGCACTCTAGGCACATTCTAGTCGCACGTAATGTTGTTAACTGGACATAAGAAGCTTGAAGCACTTTGTGGCACTTTATGTTGACATTTCTTTGAGTAGCCGTCCGATACTGCATTTATCTGGAGGGTTAAATTCCATCAAAGCTGCTAAAGACACTCCAATTGAGACAACAGCTTAGTTTATTGGGTGCTATTTGCTCAATATTATTGATCCATACTGGGGTATGTTCAGCATGTCAATGAAGTGGAACTGAGAAACAGAGACAGAGAGAGAGGAAAGGTAGACGGGTATAATGCAGGTCTGACAAAAAAAGAAAAGCTCTCTAGAATACTGATACTTCTGTGAAAAGCCTATTAATCTTTTGCATTTCAAGTTTTCACTCACTTCAAATCAGCTTTTTACATTTTGCCTCAAAAGGTGCACTAATTAATTCTGACTTGTTTCATGGCTAGTAAGAAATAGTACTAATAGTTCCCTTTCAAGGGAACTCCAGTCTGCATCGAATGACACAATAGGGACACGTCCCATGGAACCCGGTGTCTGAGGCACGTGTGAAATTAAGCCATTGGCCAACAAGGTGCGCCCAAGCATATAAAAAGGGCACCTGTAAACACGTAATAAATTAATGAGTAGCAAATATGATTAGAGTATTTCCTCTAGCCTATGCTTGTTCAGGTTTTCCCTGATAAAATAACACTGTTAAAGGGATAGTTCACCAAAAATGAAAAAGGTCATAATTTACACACCCTTGTGTAGTTCTAAACAAATACAACCCATAAAGTACATCAAATATGTCTTGATTGACATGTGAGAACATGTCACACAAGCAGGTTTGAACTTCCGCAAGAACCAATGAGGTTTTGTCCTTATGTGTCAAACAAGTACATTCAAGTTTCCATTTACCATATTTGATGTGCTCTATGTATATGCACTGATCAATGTTTTGTTTGTGAATAATAGAATTATTGTGTAAATATTATGAATTTGGAGCAACATGAGAGTGAGTAAATGATGCAGAATTTGAATTTGTGGCATGACTTGAACTAGTGACAATTCAAGCAGAACATTTCAAACATAGAACCATAGAGAACATTTGTAGTTTGATGGACTCTAAAAAAATAATTTGTGAGACACAGTTTATCTTATGTAGCGACGGCAAATGTGTCCGTGTTATTACGTGCAACAAAATATATATAATAATAATAATAATAAAGAACTAAAGCATAAGCTTATAGCCCACTGACAAGTTACATTTAAGTGTTTTAAAACATTAAAGGTATTGGTTAAAGCCTATGATCTGTATAAAGGGAAGTTCATTCAGTTTCAACGAGTGTTTCTGATTTCCAGTGACATGTGTGACAGCATGTTGGTGATCTTTAAGTCAACTTTATGCAAATGAACAGCGACGCGATGGGAGTACAGACTTGTGTTCTGATGACTCATAAAGTTGGAGACCGCATTCGAAGAGGAACACCTGCTAGCATACAGCACATAAACTTCTGAGCGATCTTCAGTAATTTCACGCCCCTTAAAATGCATATAAACACGCTGATTGAATTTGGAGTAATAAATTCTGTTTATTGAGAGCACCTCTTTGTTTACCCCCCAAAAACTAGATCATTAAAACTAGACATGTTTTGGATCCAAAAAGAAGTGTGTCAGGTCTTCGGTTTTTTGAGTTTGACTTCAAACAGACGGGCGGCGCCCTGATCTTTCCACTGCCCCCTGCTGCAAGAACATGTCAACCCTTCTCTAAAACTTTGACATGCCGCCTTTGAAGATCAGGTGCAAAAAAGCAAAAAAAAATCTTAGCAAGCACTGCAGAAATTGCTCTTTGCATTTAAATGGCACATTAGCACGGGCCAATTTTCCCCTTGTTTCCTGACGAGATTGAGATGCTCATTTGTGTTGATGCGGGGAAGCAGTGCTGTCTTTGATGTCAAGGTGTAATAAGACAAGCTTTCAGCCTATCGGCTTGTTGCTTCGCTCTTTTCTGCCGCTCTTCATGCTGCTTTGTACTGTGTTGATTAGAGAAATGGATTGAATATATTATTGGAATAAGAGGCAGAGTTAATAAGCTTTAATGGCAGGTTTGTTCTTGCATCAGAATGAGAAAACTTTACCTGTTTGGAGTCATGCTGTGGAATCTCAGAAACTCTAGTAGAATATTTGACAAACATTTGTTCTGGCACTTTTAGTTTAACTGGTGCAACAAACTCTGAATTACTGATTTCTGGTCCAACAAGTTGCAAAATGAGCTTGATTTGCAACATTTTTCAAAGTTAATTAAGCCTACACTATTAATTGTGTCTATGATACAAAAGTGTGTGACTGAAATGGTGGAAAGAAAACAATGTATTAAAGTAATTCTAACTGAGTTGCTGTGAGTTAGCCCTGCTCCTGGGGAACCACTGTCCTGCAGAGTTTAGCTCCAACCCTGACCTGAACCAGCTAATCAAGCTCTTTGGAATTGCTTGAAAACCACATGCAGGTCTGAATAAACTGGTTGGATATGAACTTTACAGGACAGTGGGTCTCCAGGAGCAGGGTTGAAGGCCTCTGTGCTGCACCAAACTCTGCAAATCTACTGATTTCAGTAGGATAACGGACCCCCCAAGGCAGTGTCAAATTCAAATCCTGGAGGGCCACTGTCCTGCAAAGTTTTGCTGTTCAGAATTGTTATGGTAAGTACGCCATGGTGTGAACGCACTTTTAAGCTCCAACCCTTATTAAACACAAACTGAACCAGCTAATCAAGGTCTTCAGGACTACTAGAAACTTGCAGGCAGGTGTTTTGGAGCTGGCTGTAGCTACACTCTGTAGGACAGTGACCCTCCAGGAGCGAAGTTTGACACATGTGCCCTAAGGGGAAATGGTGATTGGGGAAAAAAAAAAAAAAAAAAAAAAAAAATGGATGGATGGATGGAAAAATTACATTAAGATGCACTCACAAAACTTTTGTGTTCCATGAGAAACTTTAGAATGCCTTAGAATGCCTTAGAATCAAATTGAATTTACCTTGGCATAGTTGAATAACAAGAGTTCAGTACATGTAAATGACATACAGTGAGTCTCAAACTCCATTGTTTCCTCCTTCTTGTGTAAATCTCATTTGTTTAAAAGACCTCCGAAGAACAGGTGAATCTCAACATAACACCGACTGTTACGTAACAGTCGGGATCATTAATATGCACGCCCCCAATATTTGCATATGCCAGCCCATGTTCAAGGCATTACACAAGGGCAGTTAGTATTAATGTCTGGATCTGTGCACAGTTGAATCATCAGACTAGGTAAGCAAGCAAGAACAACAGCGAAAAATGGCAGATGGAGCAATAATAACTGACATGATCCATGATATCATGATATTTTTAGTGATATTTGTAAATTGTCTTTCTAAATGTTTCGTTATCATGTTGCTAATGTACTGTTAAATGTGGTTAAAGTTACCATCATTTCTTACTGTATTCATGGAGACAAGAGAGCTATTTTCATTTTTAAACACTTGCAGTCTGTATAATGCATAAACACAACTTCATTCTTTATAAATCTCTCCAACAGTGTGTAATGTTAGCCCGTTAGCCACGCAGCACTATCAAACTCATTCAGAATCAAATGTAAACATACAAATAAACACTATACTCACATGATCCGACGCATGCATGCAGTATGCATGACGAACATCTTGTAAAGATCCATTTGAGGGTTATATTAGCTGTGTAAACTTTGTAAATGCACTGTATTATAGTCGAGAGCTCGGGGGGCAGGGAGCACGTGATTTAAAGGGGCCGCACGCTGAATCGGTGCATAGTTAATGATGCCCCAAAATAGGCAGTTAAAAAAATTAATTAAAAAAAATCTATGGGGTATTTTGAGCTGAAACTTCACAGACACATTCAGGGGACACCTTAGACTTATATTACATCTTGTAAAAACTGGTTCTAGGGCACCTTTAATCAATTAGAATGTATTTCCTCCCAGCTCATATTATTTCCATCACCATCATGAGAGAACACAGATCTTTTACAGTCATTCTCCAAGCTCCATGAAAGCAAAAATTAAGAAGTTAGTGATTTCAAGTAAGACAACATTACTGAGATTTTAGCATGAGCAGGAATGCTGAGGAGACAGGGAGAGATGCCATTCGCTTGTCTGATGTTGAAGAAAAAAGAAAAGAAAAGTGCAGCACACTAACTTCTCTAAGATGACATGGTGTATCAGACGGCTTAAATAAATCCTAATTAAACTGAAGGCCTGGGACATTGTGAGAGTTTGAGGATGTCTTTGGAAGTTTTGGAATTCAGTATGGATGAAGCTACTGTAGCACTCAAGCAGTGTTAAAGGATTAGTTCACTTCAGAATTAAAATTTCCTGATTATTTACTTACCCCCATGTTATCCAAAATGTTTGTCTTTCTTTCTTCAGTCGAAAAGAAATTGTGGTTCACGTTGGAAAGGTCATGCGTGAAGTAGGCAGTACTGCGGTAGTGTGAAAAACACATTTTCTCCTCCATCTTCAAAATCGTCCGACATTTTTGTTTTACCTTTTTATTATTATTATTATTATTTATTATTTTTTTTTTTTTCTTTTGACTTAGTCTTTGCACATTCACTTTGTAAACACTTGCTTGGTATTTCCGCCTACGTCATGCATGACCTTTCCAACATGATTACATAGCAGAGTGTCTGTTTACACTAAGTGCAGATAGCATCCCTTGTTGGCAAATGCTATTTAAACTAGCTCCGCCCACCAATGTCTGGTTGGGCCACTCAAGATTTTAAAAAGACGTGCAGAATTTAACGTCTTCAGTGGTGCAACAGTAGTGAGTAAGGCTCGCAGACCTGAATTTTACGAATTTCACCTGAATTTTATTTTTGAATTTCTTTGCAATTTACTCTTATTACAAAGAACTGATATTTTTGCATGGTGTAAATAAAATCTATGGCTATTTTCACCTAGTGTAAATAGCATATATTGCTAAGAATATGCTGCTATTGTCACTAAGTGTAAATAGCATTTATTGCTATTTTCACTTAGTGCAAATAGGCCATGCCATTACAAAATGAGTGGCGTATCGCAGAGCTAGTGCAAGAGGAGAATATGTGGTTAAAATGTATATAATTTTTATTTATTTTTTTTTTTTTAGAAAATGACCAATCATTTTGCTAGATAAGACCATTATTCCTCGGTTGGGATTGTCTTTGAAGCTGCATTTAAATGGCAATTTGGAGAAAATTCCTGGAATGTTTTCATCAAAAACCTTAATTTCTTTTTGATTGAAGAAAGAAAGACAAACATCTTGGATTATATGGAGGTGAGGAAATTTTAATTCTGAAGTGAACCAATCTGTTAAACAAATAAAACGTTTGATTTTAATAATGTATTAGTAAATGTTGAAATTAACATTAAAGGGGTACTTCACCATAAAACTTGGTTGCCTATAGTTTTTTTTTATTTTTTTATTTTAAATCGGTGCTACCTGACTAGAGAAAACGCCACCATGTACAGGTAAGAAAGCTGTTGCCATATTGTTTCATTTTTATCATAATGCTGTTTAAAAACCGCCTGTCGATCCGACTGCCCTTGGGCAGGGATATAAAAATGCGGAAGTATAATGGGTAGTTTTCACAAAAGCCCTGGAGCTGTTAAAAGTCCACTGGATGACATGTCAAATAAAATTTTGCTGACAAATAAACATGAATTTCTCGGTCCAGGTAACATGACGAACGAGTAAACATTGTTCATTTTTATTTACATATACTACCAACATTGTAACAATACAAAGCAGCTTTAAAATCGTTAGACAAAGTTACACTTTAACATTAATAAACATTTAAGAAATATTTTTAGTTTCCATACATTCTGAGCTTTTTGTTTCCATACAACAAAAATGGATAGTGATTTATATATCAAGCTCCAAGAGGGACATAAAATGGGTTCATACTTCTCATGGCTTCAGATGACCTGATATATAGTGCACAACATGACAACTTTATGTGAGGAATGGGCAATTCACCAATAGTTTTCTCCTCTACTGGAGCTCAAGAATCCCATTTGCACTTGTGTTTCAGTTGTTGCTTTTGGTTGCATTGCACCAGATTTGCTATCACTGACACAAAACACTATTAGTTCTCACATGTCATGTCACTGATCATGAAGTGACATGTTTAAAAATGTAACAGCATTGAGAGCTTCTGCACAGGTTTCATTTTGGTGACTCATTTTTGAAAAAAAAAAAAAAAAAAAAAAGAATCCTTTAAAAGTAGCTCAAAGTTCTCTCTGACTCCATATTGAAGCATTAAGTTCCTCTATTAGCACTCCCTCATGGCCCTAGGCAACAGCAGTACAATAATGAGCAGATAATGATGGAATTGTGGTTCATTGGTTCATTCAGAGATTTATAAGATACTCACATTCCTATTGAAAAGTCTCTGAAGCCATTGCTGTCTCATCCTTAAGTAGTGAAAAGTGTTGTGGTTGTTTATAAAGATTGTATCTATACAAAGTCTACACTTTGCAGGCAAACAGTCCGAGCTAAATCCATGAAGGAAACATTATAAGCTGGAATGCCATCACTTTGTAGGACCTTGATTGTGCCTATGAGCTACTGTGGCTATTTCTGGACGGGATTTGAGAGAGAGAAAGACGGCGAGGGGTGGACTGACATCAGAACAGAGATGACTGGTCTTGTCAGGATAATTGATATCCAGGTAGTCAGGTGTAAGTGGGGGATCTGTGGGTGATAAGTGAAGTGATAATGATGGGCTGTTCACTGCCATTAGTGAGAGTCTTACTAAAATGGATGGTCATTTGAATAATGAACCATAAGCCACCTTTAAAGTCACTGTGAGTCAGTCATACTGCCACTAGTTTCCCTGAAAATATGAGATATTTGGTAGTTCAAGGCAGTATCCTCATGGTACATAGATTGGTGCAATGATGACATATTTTTGTAGGCTAACCCAGCTTATATCACCCTGGTTTTCTCGACAAAAACCCAATTGGATTTTCCCATTGGCTTTTGGATTATTGCAGAAAATAAGCTCTATGACCAACAAAAGTTTATGATTCGTACATGTTTTGTTCATCATGGTTATCTTACCAAATGAACACAACAAATTTTGAAGCCTAAATACAATCAGTAGAAGTTAAATGCGGGCTATAAACAAACTACACTACGGTCACCAAGCTTCTGACAACTCTTTAACAAAAAACAAAAAAACAAAAAAAATCCCTGAAAATGAGTTAGAATAGTTTGCAATGAGGCTGTAAAAGTGGACAAGATGAGTAAAGTTTACCTGTTCATGTGATGACGTTTAACCCTTAAATGCATACCTCGGGTCTTTAGTGACCCGGGACGTCATTCACTACCCTCCTCCTCGTTCATTTTTTAAAGTTAGACATCAACCTTCTTGGTATTCCTCAATCAATTTATTATAAAGAATATAACAAGAAAAAAATCATAAACTTATAAAAGAATGCCTGTTTTTGCGTTCATTTTGTGTAAAAATTGTACAGGGTCGCAAACGACCCGAGGTGTGTATGAGTGTACGTATATTTTTTCTGCACAACAATAATTGAATCTTAGATGACGGAAAAATTGCAATTCACCTTTATTCCACAAGGTGGCAATGTCTGATACACAATGCTGAAGTGACAACTCATTCAGACAGAAAACGAAATAATAAAACAAACATGAAATGGTTCAGCGATTTACTGCAGAGCAAGTACTGAACGCAATCAAATATGACTGTAACTGTTACTGGATGGATCTGGTGAAGCTGTTAGCGATCGAAATATTGATTTTGAAGATGTTGAAAATTATATAGTTTTGAGAATACGTTTGAGATCGAATGGGCTCATATTCGTGACCTCAAACATAAATCTAGCCCATTATTTGCTGAATTTACTGGGAAATGAGCTCTGACGAGGACAGTGATGATGGCATAAAACATCTGCTCAAACTGAGCCCTTTCAAGCCCAGGCCATAATTTCAGAAAGTTTGTCTCTAAGGAAGAGACAGGTCTTGTTGCCAAAGGGGGGTCGCGGCGAATAGAATATGTCAGAAAGTCCCTTTAACCTTTTAGTCTATACAATTCTCTGGGGTCCTAGTACACTGGGGACTACTTAATCGATCATTTTAAGGCCGACAACCTCTGTAGTCCCTTTTAGACTCTTGTTAGCAACTGCCTAAAAATCACAAGGGGGTATTACTTATGTATTTTAGGTCATAGAATAAAACGTGAAAATATTTTGAGCTTATATTAACCACAGGCATTTAACCAAAATACCTATTGGCTACAATCCTCACAATCCTCCTCATTTTAGGTTTTGATCTACAAAAATACACTATCCCTGCAGCACTCCATTTACTGACCGTTGATCCATATATTGCACACAAATAATAACTTTTTTGATATTGCAAGCTTTAATCTGATCTGATTCTGCTTTAATGTAATAAAATATTTGCAATTTTATACATTTGTACACTGTTTTATATATCTCTTTCACTTCCTTTTCAAGTGAGACAAGACAATTCTTGACAAGAATAAGTGGCCTGCTAAGTGGACCAGACTTTCTAATAAATCAAAAGTATGGCATTGCAAAATTAGTCAAGGGCTAACATAAGGCTTTTATGGGAAAATGTAAGCTGAAAAAACAAGAATATTGTATTAAAAATGTCTGTTTGTCATTTGAATTTTGACAGGAAGGAGGCTGTCATTAAATGGTCTGTCATCAGAGAAAGCGCCACATAGGGAACAAATAACAGTAATGCATAATCAATGATTTGTGAACGTCTTAAAATTGTGACAGCTCAAGCAGACCTTTAGCATGTTTTTATTGCTGTGCAATTTCTGAAATTACAGTGAAATTGTAATTTCCTTAGTGAAGTGTCAAGACCATAAAAGCTATGGAGCGCAGTTGTGAGTCCAACTGACATATCTTATTTAGGCACTTTGTGCAGTGTCAAAGCCGGTAATTAAAGCTTCAGAATGCATTGCCATTTTCATCAGCAAAATGCAGCTCTTTGTGTGTGTGTGTGTGTGTGTGCTTGCATTGTGTTTGTCTTTTAAGTCTGATTATGCTTAATGAAGTATAGTCCTCCAAATTGAAAGGTAAACTGTTATTTCCTCTAAATGACAAATTAAATGACTCCAAAAAAAGTGTTTAGTTAGTAATTGTTTAGAGGTAGTCGTAGAAGGTTAGATGTTTTAGATTTTCATACACAGTAATAAAATAAATACACTGGTGTCGTGCCAAATCTTATGTACCTGTCAAATTCTATCCTGCTTCGAGCCCAAAGCAATTTCATTGACTGATTGTTTTTTTTTTTTTTGTTTTTTTCAATGCCTGATCTGAAATCCTACGATATCGTTGATGTGACAGGGGTCTATAATACATCTGTCCATTAGCATTTCCATTAACAAAATACAACATAGTATTACTTTAATGACAGATTTATGTAAATGTTTTACCCTATTTTATTTACAGGTGAAGTATGTAGTTTCTATGACTCTTGTGGCACTAAGTGAATTAATGCAGCATATTTTACAAACACCCATTTCGCTGGTAGCGCCTCCCCCAACTCAAACATCACAAACGCAGCTTTTACGGGTGCTTTTGAAGGCATGTCTAAAAGTAGGTAAAAGTAGGCTATTGCACTATGATGCTGTATGTTATTGAAGTGACCATTGTAACGTGTTTCATACTGTAGCAATGCCCTATTCGCTTTGATATGTTCATGACCAGTTTAATCTTTGAAGGTCTAACTGCAGTGAATTTTGGCTTGCAATTATCTAACCGAAGCTGAATATCTTTTCCCATTTAACGTTTCAGCCATGGTCCCACAGCGGCTAAACACCCTCTGGCTCCGCCTTCTACAGCTTTGAAGGTTCCTGTGAGGCTCAATGTTTACACTTTTGGGAGAGATAAACTCATATGGTAATGGATACTAATAGTATCAATGAACAAAACTGGGTTAAGATAATATATTTTAATAAAAAATCTTACATACTTCACCTACTTGTTTTCATATCTGCTTACACCCCACTGAGGGTTAGGATTAGTGGTGGATCTTCATGCTTATTTATTTTTTTTTTTTCCTAAAAATCTAATATTTTCTTTTTTGAATCAAACTGTGCAAATTCATGCAAACTCGCCAACTTTTCTCATGAGATCAAGTTGATCAGAATAGAAAAAGACAAACCAGGCTCATTGGTAATATGTGCTTGTAGCGATTTTTTTTTTTTTTTTTTTTTTGCAAAATTGCTTCTTGCTCATTTTGCTACACTTCCAAAGTGAAATTTTCAGTGAGTGATGCTAAAAGCAATATCCAAAATAGATTAATGTGAAACATTTTTTGAAACACTGCAGTTTGAAAATGAAATGCCAGATGAGTGGCGCTAAGTTATGCCAAATAATGCTCTATTGCATTTGAAAATAATGTACCCCCTACCAACATTATCCCTAAACCTAACCAATACTCTTAAAGGGTTAGTTCACCCGGGACCCATGGGACCCAACGCGGGTCCTCTGCGGGCGGTTGCGGCTGGGGGCGGGAACCGGTTTGGCCGATCCCAGTCCTACCGCCGGGGCCGTACGTTTCGCCAGGTATAACCGAACCATTGCAACGCGCGGCAGCAGCTTATAGGCCTTCCGTCTCATTCAGGCGCACGGCTTTATGGTGACGAAACGAGAGGTGTGGTTGCAAAAACAGGTGCTCTGCAGACCGTCCACAAATTGTTGAGAAAGCAGATGCACGAAGCGAAATATGGCATTATTTTGCTTACATTGCTGACAGCCAGGGAAAGCCCACGGACATCACAAAGCCCGTCTGCAAAAGATGTTCCAAAATAACGCAAGTGAAGGGAGTCAAAAGCATCTTGCCGTCAAACATCCCGATTTGTACAAAGAATTTAAAGAGCGGCAGGTTAGTGAATGTGATACCAGCATTATGTTTATGCTCTCAAACATTAAATGAGTGTTTTTATTTATTTTACTCGTGCAAGCAGACCTGAGGTGTATTTTTGAGTCTAAGTTTAATAAGTGATATCTAGTTGCAAAAATAAAATTAATTTAAAAATACATAAATATGTGAAGGGTATATACAGTTATTTTAAACCAATTTATGCTTTAATAACATTGCTCTAATTATTTACAGTAATATAATTTTTACAATAATCTTACTGTCAAAAACACCTAAATGTATAAAAAAAGCATAACAGCAAATAATTCACAATTTTATTGAGCATGAAAATAATAAACATTAAAAATTATATTAAATCTAACTCTAACTTCATGGCAATGAAGCTCAAATCCAGAATTATCAGCTGCACACTGGTGAAGAAAGAAGTTCTGTCATATGTTATTTATTTACTTTCCTGCTGTTTTAGGTTTTGCCATAGTATCGTTTAAGTATCGGTACCGTGATATTTAAGTTGGGTATCGTATCGAAGTCAAAATGTTGGTATCGTGACAACACTAGTGGGCGGTCAGAAAACTTTGCGGGAAACCCGCGGAAAATGGTGGGATTTGGCGTGTAATAGAAATGAGTCAACAAATGAAGTTAAGAAGAAAATTAAAGCGGCTCTTTACTTGACAAAAGCAAAGCAAGACAAGTCAGACACTTGGAAACAATACTTAAAATTTGCGCGTTTTATTTTGAGCATTCTCGCATGATCTAGTAGTGCACTGTCAGTGTGTGTGGGCGGATCATGGAAGAAAGATGCACAAGTCTGCGACCGCAGTCAGTCAGCAATATACTTTTCCTTCATAGTAATATGGAGTAAGCAATGCAAGGCCCAGTGATCATTCGTTTAAGTAGGCTACGTTATTTTTATTTATTTATTTATTTATTAGTATTATTTATTTTCTTTGCAATAGCCTGTTTTATTTATTTCGTTTTGTATTTAATTTGTTTAAAGTATATCTAGTATGTGTTTATTTAATAAGTTAAAGTTATTTCGTATTGTGCTTTGACTTAAACTGTTATTTAAACTGTTTTTTAGTTAATCGTTCGGTGAGTGTGCAGTAGCCTGCGTTTAAAAACTGAGGTGCCACTAGTTGTGGTTTTGTTTTAACGGTTAGCTAATGTTTTATAACGCTAATAAAAAAATACCTAATGTTTTTATCACGTGTGGTGCTTTGGTTTTGCGGCTACTTCATCTTACTTAAACGCAATCATGTTTAAAGTGGGACATTCGAGCCCGATCACACGAAAATGCGTATCAATAGTACGAGTTGTAATCTCGTAGAGCCAAAATGAGTTTGGTGTGCTTATGTACGCAGTTTTTCGCGTGTATATGATACGCACTTGGTATTATACGTACGAGAGCGTATCATATACACGCCATAAAGTGCGTATCATATGCACGCGAAAAAAACGCTTACCATAAGCACGCCAAAATTTGGCGAGAGATTACAAGGTATATTGATACATGTGATCACATTCTAAAACGCTTACGTGAAAAAGGCTAACGTAGCTTGATGTACTAAGACAGTGATTTTAACTGACCAAACTTACTAAATATCATGCTATTAAAGTATACTATGTGCATCAGTGACACGTTGGTCTGTTAAAATCACTTTATTAGTACATTAAGCCACGTTAAGCCTTTTCTTATAACGTTTTCTATGGGAGAAAAAGGCTTAACGTGTTATTAAACGCATTAAATCATATTTGGGCTCATCTGATTTTTTGCACATAGTATATGAATTATAATGAGTTTGGTCTGTTAAAATGACTATTAGCAGCGACTTAACGTGTAAACGCGTTATCATATTTATAATTTTTTTGCGGCATGATATTTACTGTTAAATCACTGTATTAGTACATTAAGCCACGTTAAGCCTTTTCTTATAACGGTTTTTATGGGAGAAAAAGGCTTAACGTGTTATAAACGCGTTAAGATCATATTTGGGCTCATTGATTTTTTGCACATAGTACTTTATTAGCATGATATTAGTGAGTTTGGTCTGTTAAATCACTTATTAGTACATTAAGCCACGTTAAGCCTTTTCTTATAACGGTTTTCTATGGGAGGAAAAGGCTTAACGTGTTATTAAACGCGTTAAGATCATATTTTGGGCTCATCTGATTTTTTTGCACATAGTATACTTTATTAGCATGATATTTAGTGAGTTTGGTCTGTTAAAATCACTTATTAGTACATTAAGCCACGTTAAGCCTTTTTTTTAACGGTTTTCTATGGGAGGAAAAGGCTTAACGTGTTATTAAACGCGTTAAGATCATATTTTGGGCTCATCTGATTTTTTTGCACATAGTATACTTTATTAGCATGATATTTAGTGAGTTTGGTCTGTTAAATCACTTATAGTACATTAAGCCACGTTAAGCCTTTTTATAACGGTTTTCTATGGGGGAAAAGGTTAACGTGTTATTAAACATTTGGGCTCATCTGATTTTTTTGCACATAGTATACTTTTTAGCATGATATATAATGAGTTTGGTCTGTTAAAATCACTTTATTAGTACATTAAGCCACGTTAAGCCTTTTCTTATAACGGTTTTCTATGGGAGGAAAAGGCTTAACGTGTTATTAAACGCGTTAAGATCATATTTTGGGCTCATCTGATTTTTTTGCACATAGTATACTTTATTAGCATGATATTTAGTGAGTTTGGTCTGTTAAAATCACTGTATTAGTACATTAAGCCACGTTAAGCCTTTTTCACGTTAAGCGTTTTAGAATGTCCCTTTAAAGTCGGCCATCACTAGATATTTTTGAATAAAGTCGTTATATTTTTATTTATTTTTTGGTGCACAAAAAGTATTTTTTTCATACAATTAAGGTTGAACCACTGTAGTCAGATGAACTGTTTTAAATATGTCTTTAGTACCTTTCTGTTCATTTGATTGTGTTAATTATCTTGTCAATAGAGGCCTCACTGAGCCATTGGATTTTATCAAAAATATCTTAATTTGCGTTCTGAAGATGAACGAAGGTCTTACATGAGGGTGAGTAATTAATGACAAAATTTCCATTTTTGGGTGAACTTACCCTTTAACAAAAGCAAACAAGGGATAAAAATGCATTTACAGTATTAGTAGGGTCAAACGGCCTGGGTAACTATCCAAACACTGGCATAACTTGCTGTTCTTGCCTAGCATATAACATTATAAAGTTATTCACAGATGTATATATAATGTGTGCGGTCAGTGTTAGATGTGTTAATACCATATTTCATCCTTAAATCATATAAATATTTAATTGTGAGAGGCACAGTTTTGAGGCACGGTTTATCTTTAAAAATAAGACAAATTGTGTGGAACATTTGGGCACAGCAGCTAAAATAACTGACAATATAACTAGTTTATATTGCACAGAGGTTTGGTTTTGTGAGAATTCAATCAAACTGCTTCTCATTTAAATATTTTATTTAGTATCCTTCAAACAAATGCATATCATAAAACTAAATATTTGTTTATGACTACCTGATATCAGTGTTCCTCTACATCAGTAATTCAGAACGGCTTCATATTCCCCAGCGTTATGACTAATGTCTGTTGACACCCATGACGGCATAAGGCATTTTTCATAAAAATCCTCTTTCCTGCAATTCCATCTCTCGCAGCCTAAGTTATTTCACTGAAGATCAATTCTCTCTTTGGAGCCTTTCATACGAGGAAAAAAAATACAATTTCAGCCCACCCTAATTCTTAGCAGCAGAGAAAGCAATTTAATCCAGCCGTTTTATCGTGTAGAGGAGCATTTGACTGACAGCACGTAGGATGAGTCCCTCGATGGCCTACTGATTGAGTCTCTCTTCCCAGACCCACATGGCAGCCCAATTAAAACACAAAAGATGCTTTGTTTCTGCAATTATCAGATACATTGAAATCTTTCTGCAGATAAGACTCATTCAAATGCCATTGATATGCGTTTTGATGGACGCAGCTGCAATTATCACCTCTTTTGTCCGGCCGTGATTGCTGTTTATCTGATAACAACATCAACGTGATTTGTTCTGATTTGTGCGTAGGTGGAAATTTTCACATCCCTGATGCAAGTAAACATGCACAGAAGAATAAACTTTTTGTAGTATTCAAACATCCCAGCATATGTGAATGTTTGATGTAGAACATGCTGACTTTAGCTGCAGATCAATGGGATGACATTAGGTGAACGTCTGTGTGAACTAAATAGGACTTTCAGAGCTCGATATGCTGGTCGATAAGACAGATTTGAGGAGTGGCAGAGACAGTACAATGGGAGAAAATGATTTTCATAGTTTCTTTGCACTGTCCTACAACAAAAACAGGCCAGTCGGTTTAACATTAATGAGAATGAAATTCACTTTGATGTGCAGGTCAAGCTTAAACTTTGAAATTATTATATATATTTTTTTTTCAAAACTGTCATATTTGACAGTTTATCTTTTGAATATGTTAAAGTTTTTTGTCATGTCTGTCTATCAAGTCTGATGCCCTGTTAAAAAGCTCCAATGTACATTTCAAAAGAAACACTTTTTATAAAGCATATAATCATAGGCTAATAGTAAGGGCATATTTGCACAATATTTGCTTTTAATGACACTTCAGGTTCTATTAAACAACCAAAATATGAGGAGTAAGTTATATTGGGAAGACGAACACACTAAACTTGGTTAAGGTATTTAAATAACAAAATTATTTGCAAGAAAGGCATACTCCAGCATATTAAATATGGGTTTTATTGTATTATGCAAAAAAAAAGAAAAAAAAGGCATATAAAAAACAAAAAGCTCACACAGCATAAAGTATACATTGACTACAATGTGATTAGTTATTAATATTTTGTTGGTTCTCCCTTGTTTTTAATTACAGCAGCCATTCTCCTTCGCATTGACTCACTAAACTTTGTGTATGTTTCATGCTTAACTTCTTTCCAAAGTTGAGCTTCATTGGAGACATGCATGACTTATCACAATTTAAGTTTATAATTTCCCAAATTTTTTCATTGGCTTTAAGGTCAGGGACTGAGGAGGCCACTTGAAGACTTTAAAATGCTGAGCATGAATACTTTCACTTTGTTGCATTCGCTATATGTTTGGGATTATCATGTTGGAAAATACACATTTGATCTCGACAAACAGATCCTCGAAATGTGGCTACGTTGTGTTCAGCAGGATTAGTATTGGTTTAGTGGCAGCAACTTCCAACATCCTTTCAACACCTGCTGTAGACATGCGTCCCCCATAACATTATGTTCCCCTGCCGTGCCTAATGGTGTCACACATGCATTTGGTGTTAAAACACTCCAGTCATCTCCTATGAACATACCTGACACCACCCAATGCTATGTTGTTAAATTTTGATTTGTCAGACTGCAGAACGCGGCTCCAATCTCCAATACTTATGTTTGGCAAATGCAATGTTTTCTTTTTTTTTTTTTTTTTTCAGTAGATAAAACTAATATATGGTTTCTTTACTGGTACAGAACCTCTAAGATTTTTAAGATTTTTTTTTTTTTTTTTTTGCACTGAAATAGCAAAATGGCACAGCTGAATTTGAACATCACCTAACCAATCAGAACATAATGTGTGACCATTTCAGGACATGGCATCTATTTTCACTGAGACACGGTCCCAATGTGTGGGGTCTAATAAGGGAGCTAGTTTAAGAAGGTTTCTCTCCTCATTGTCCATCTCCCTTTCCTGAAATAAAGTTGGATGTAGGGAAACATCTCCACCAGACAGCTATGAACCCCTGACTAGCTGAAGCTCTGACAGGACCAGAAGATAAGGATGCTGTGAAATGGCGAAAGCGCAGGAATATAAATATCAGGAGGTTGAAAGAGACACTTCCAGTGAGGCGTATGTGAAGGGGAAATGTCAGACTGGTCTTTTCCTGAAAGTAAACAAAAGATCTTATTTTTTCTGTGTGTACAGCTCAAGCAGCAGGATGTAGTTTGATCTACAAATAGTAAACTTTGCAGGGAGGGTGAGATAATTAAAATCCAGAGCGATGTTCTATCTCACTGCATGTTGACTGATCGTCACCCCCGGCCCAAGCACGCACACGCTCCACACTCTGTCTCAAAGTCATTACTCTTTTCCAAAGTCAATGTTTGTTATTTTAATGAAAGCCCCTCGGACAAAATAACAGGGGAACAGACAAATTTCAGTCATTTTCCAAGCCTGAAAGAATAAAAAACACATCTCTTTGAGTCCAGCAGTCTCTCACTGGAGGGCATTTCTTTGTTTTTGCTGGGCTTTTTTTTTTTTTTTTTTAATTCTCTCATGCTTATTTGCTGGCTTAGCATACATGCTCTCTGTATGACGCTTTTGTCTCGATAACCCCTGGAAGTTCATAGAATTCCTAAAACATCACTATTTCAAACTGCATTACAAGAAACTTTCAAATGCACTTTTTTTTACATTTTTATGGAGACCGAACTTTCCCTGATCTAAGTTGCGATCATTTGCACTGAAGATATGAATGCCAGTTATATCAATAGTTTGGAGACCACCAGCTTTGAGGCCTTTGAGATGCTATGTACAACCATTAGAGTCTTTTATGAAGAAACTTAAAAACAGAGAGAAAATTACCCATCCACTGTTTGAAAAAAGATGTAGAAAATGCCAAAAACACTTGTTGATTGTATCAACAAGTATTTCTTGATTAGTTCTAACGACTAGTAACAATAATAAAATACTGTTAGCAAAGGTACAATTAAAAAAATTCACATATTTTTAACACTGTGAACTATGAACTTTTACATGAACTATGTAATGCTATAACTACATATCCTTTTCGTCAGCTGTGGGTCAAGAATTGTGAGTGCAGAGAGCTTTGAAGGGCTTTATTTAATAAAAATAAATAAATTAACAATAAACTAAATAAAATTAAATAAACAAAACACAACTTAAACCTTCTCAATGGGGGAAAAACAGTCCAGAGCAGCAGGACTGGAGCAAGACCTGACATGACTTCCACATGGGGAACATAGATGAAAATTTGGCACAGAATAGAGAACAAAGGGAGAATAATTAGGGAAGGAAAACAGAAGGGTAACCATGGAGAGCAGGTAATGCAAATGAACCAATAAGAGGGTAGGGCCAAGACTAGAGACTGTCAGAAAAGCACATGGTACACAGAAACAAACAAAAAGCCATGTGTAAAATGCACATGGCAAAACATGACAGAAGCCATGTGCTCTCTCTCTCTCTCTCTCTCTCACACACACACACACACACACGTTTGTTTTGCTACCTTAGTGAGGACATTGCATAGACTTCCGTTGATTTGAACGTGCAAAACAATAGATTTAAATAAAACATCTTTTGGCTGATTTATAAGCTTTTTTAACTATGAGGACCAGTCAAATGTCCTCAGTAGTGGGTTGTCAAAGTATTTCACAAGACAAGACTGACAGATGGCAAACAAACACGACAAAAGCCATGTGCTCACACAAACCCAACTGACAGAAGAGCACATGGCTGTCAAACACACTCATCCATGTGTGCCAATGTGTCCAAACAGAAAACAAAACACAAGACAAATAGAAATGCACGGAGCATGGATGTCAGGACCCCGAAACTGAACCAAGACTAGACCGAAGTGTCAGGATCCAGACACCATGCCTAGAACATGCAAGACATAGGGTGACCAGACGTCCCGTTTTTCCCGGGACAGTCCTGTATTTCAGCTCTATTGTTATTAAGAAAAAATCATGTTTTGTCCAATATTTCATCTTTCCTAAAATTTCGTTTGACTGATAGAATGAGTAGTAGTAGTAGTGTTCTGTCATGCGAGAACAGCCCAATCAAATCTGAAAACTGGATATGTGTCAGTATATTACATCCATGAATTCGGTCTTAAAGGGACAGTAGTCTAATTAAATATTTGTTAAAGGGGCTCTATGTAGAAATGACACCCAGTGGTCGAAATAGGTACTGCAGTCCAAATTCAAAATATTGTTTGCCCCGCCCCCTCCTTTAAAGACGTGGGTGGCCAGCTTGAGGACACGCAACAAGAGGGAGCGTAATTGACAATGAAAGCTGAGGAGACTTACACACTGTAAGCTGATGAGTTGATTCATTCATAGAGATTTTTAGATGGATGCAGAGGCTTTTTAGGTCAGGTAGAATCTGCAATTCTCTGACCCAGTTTGTTTGCTGGTTTCCATGGCTGCAATACGCGGTGTTTTCCGCCAACTGGCAACCTGTGATGTCGAAATACTATTGGATAAACTGGCAGCACAAGGTTTCGCACAGACCAAAACAAAGACAGACATTCCGACTCGGAACACACATTTTAAAGTAGAATGTCTGGCTGTAGCATTGAAACAAGTAGGAGAACTTAGCATGTTTCTAAATCTGCAAACATATTGGGGTATTTTTTTGCTTTATTAAAGTAAAAATCTTACATATAGCCCCTTTAATTATTAATGTTAATCACACAACAAAAATATGTTAAATAAATGTATACATGGTAAGTAAACTTACTGTATCAGAAAAACAAGTTTATTTAATTTATATTTTTGTAAAAAAATTCTATAACAATAATTATCATTAAATAAAATTTCACATATTACAAATAAAATGGTCATATCGCCCACCCATCCCGTATTCCAGCATGAGAAATATGGTCACCCTAGCAAGACACAGGCTTAAGATAGCATAGACACAAACACGAGTGTGTGTGTGTATATGGTGAATTTTCCCACAATGATATTCTAAATATGGTCAGGGGACTCATGGGTTCAGATTCCAAGGATTTTTCATAGTAGAACAGAAAAGAGCACAGCTTTTCTCAACAAGCCACATTATTTAAAGTATTGTCCATGTCAGTAGCACAAATGATGCTAGATGGGTTAAAGGTTTGTTCAGATCACTAACCCTCAGTATAAGCAAGTGATGCTTACCTTAGCAAACTGCACTAATAACATTACCTGAATCGTTTACCCAGCAAACAGCCACTATACACAAAAGCCCTGTAATCTGTTGACCTTTGGAAAATACCCTCCCTCAGGTTAATAGTTTTCTTTCCTTTTTAACATCACTTACAGTCTCCAGGGACTATGCTGAGAGTTTTTACTGACCTCTAGCTAAGGCTTTTTCTGTTGTAATGTCTATATCACAAAATGTTGTCTTCAAATGAAGTAAGCAGACTCAAAATGAACCGCAAACGCTACATCAAAAGGAAATGTGAGTTGATTAAATGTGATTTATTTTTTACATAACTCTCCAAAGCATTTAAGATCGTTGAGTGTGGAAAACCAACACTACACCCACAAACGGGACTATTTCTGCTGTTCACTTGGACAAAGTTCTAGGCTATCTTTTCTATCACTCCACACTCCTTTGGCTTCATTACTCTATTTTGGGGCGCGTGGGCTCTTCAGCGAGCGTCAGTCAGAAACCCTGCGGTGCCCTCGTGCTCATTTCCCAAACAGCCAGATAATTAATTGGAAAAGTAGAGGCAATGTAATCCAGTTCTTCAGCAGCCTAAACCGCTTGCACATATCATCCTCACAAGAGGCTCAAAGGCTCGGACACTTCAAAGCACAACCGTGCGCACTTGTCAGACAATTGGCGAGACGGCGTATCTCATTCTCTCGCCTCACTTTCGCTGTGAAAGGCGGCGTGTATATCGTAAGGGCATGCAATAGATTCATTAAAAGCTGCGTGGTGTGGATTAAACGCTTCTCTTCCAGACTCGGTTGGCCTTTAAACGGTGCTAACTTTTGAGATACGTCCTATGTGTTGCTCAGGCTTCCCTCAGGAGTTGTCACTTAGCTCTCTTGGAGAAACAGAGGCAGTAGCAGAAGATGGAAAGCTCAATGTTTCCTCAGAGGAAGTGTTTTATGTAATGTTGTTTGATATGCAGTGAACAAACTCTGCACATATTTTGCATAAATGTATAAATCAAAATCTTGCCGAAGAAGTAGATGCGATTGAAATTCCCAAGTTTTGAATATCAGATATTCAGTAATAAGATTGGTTAAATACAGGAACTTGTCTAAGAAAAAAAAAAAAAACACACAACACACGTCATCCTTGTCATCACAGAATCTGACCAATGAGAATAAAGTGTGTCGTCATCAAGGCTTTGGTTCTACAGTAAATCAAGTCAAGTCTACTCAAGTCTTTATTTTGTTTCTGTTCACACTTGAATTCAATAAACTGCACTTGGGATCACTTCAACTCACCCTCAGTGGACTTTGTTACTGAGGCTTTCTGAAGCATTTGAGACTTTCATCAAATTGCGTTGCGTGTTTTTTCTTAGACAAGTTCCTTCTTAGACAATCTTGATATTTTCAATTGCATCCACTTCTTCGGCTACAATCAACGCAAAAATTGTGTGGTCTGCCATGAATGACGTTGGTTCAGTTTACACTATTTTTAAATCAGAATAGAAGCAGTCACGTGGTTGTGTGCGAAAACAAAGCTTCGGACATCACAGATCACATGGTTATGGCAAAACAAACCAAGCTCCGATACTGTGCTTCAGTGTGAGATGTTTCATTTTTTGATACAAGCTTCGAAGCCTCGGTGTCGAACGTCCCATCACTAGTTACAGTACATTAAAAGAATATGTATTGTTTGCGATGCAAACTGAACGTAATGTTTTCAGACATTTAATTCCTATTTGCAAAATGTTAATAAATGAAAATATTAAAAATATATTGTTTAAAATGTTTAATGTGGTTAGACTTTAGACCCACATAAGTAGACATAAACAAGCATTTATGGGAAACTAAAATGTACTTTAATGCCATTTCTATTTAAACTTGAATGTCATGTACACTCTAAAAAATGCTGGGTTGTTTTACCCATTGGTTGTTTTAGTCAAATATGGACAAACCCAACCGTTGGGTTAAAAAATGCATTTAAAAATTTAACCCAATGGTTGGGTTTGTCCATTTTTGACCCAAACTTGGGTTGAAACAACCCAGCATTTTTTAGAGTGTACATGACATTCAAGTTTAAATAGAAATGGCGTAGAAATGAGTGTATTTATACATAATTGTAATTACCCATTTGTTGCAGTACACTTAAAATAATTCTGAACATTAAAATTATAATCAAGTATTTTACATATGCTTTGGTATGTTACCTCTTTAAAGCATGACAAAAGATTATTAAAACAATCATTTCAAATCTACTTTCAAATGTAAAATGTTTTTGCATAATTTGACATTATTACAAAGTTTTTAAAAAAGTGCTAAAAAAAGTGTTAAAAACATTCAAATGTACTCTCTGTAGGTGCACTTAAGTGGCCTTTTATTTAGAATGAACTCCAGTTTTGGCAAAAAAGTGCCATTTATTTAACAACTTAATTACAGTAAATAAACTACAGTACAAATGCACATTCAATACAATTAAGCACACATCTTTTTCACAAGGGCATCCTCTAATAATGTACTAATACGACCAATTTTCCATTCATCTCCTAAAAGAAACTTCTCATTAGAGTATCACATTGTTAGCTTAGCAACATGCTAATGTCAAACTCTGTTGGAATCAAATGTGAGCATTATTTGTGTGGCTTGTTGATAATTTAGAGAGTTCCAAATCAGTCACTTATGAGGTTCCATTTTGGTTAGGATGTCTCTAGACAGTCGACAGCGAGGCAGATCACTAGGATTTAGAGCAGAGCTGTGAATTCTGAGCTAGATTCCCCTCACGCTTGAAGAGCCATTGACAATAATATAAAGTGAAGTGCTGAGCAAATTTTCTGCCGGTCTTCGTAATTCCTCAGGACCAGTCCGTGACTCTGTGCAGACCTGTGACACTGATGCTTATGCTGCTGCCCACAGGTTATTTGTGTGTGTATGATGACCATGTGTATATTTTACTTTCTTGTATGAAACAAAGAAAATAAGTGCATAAACCCATACTGGGAGAGAAGATTTTGCAAAAGTTTTTCACATTGGCCCATTTGGTCAATGTGGCCATTTTATGTTTGAAAGAATTGAAACACCATAATTCCCGCATTCTGATGTTATCATACAATAATCTTTTGTCGTGCTTTAAATAAGTACACTTATTTTAATGGGTTGACTAACATACTAAAGCACAAGTAATTGCACAATTACTGCAGAAAAATTATAAATATATTTTTTTTTACTGTAGTGTCATTTGATATTACATAAAAAGTAAATAGACTTTAAGTGTGCTAAATTGAAACTTCATCTCAAATGTGTAATTACAAATGGTATATATACACTGCCCTGAAAAAAAGTTTGGAAACACCCCTGGCAAAGTGTGGTTTTGGACAATATCAGCATAAATCCTTATTTTTTGGTGCAAATACATTAAAGTAACTTGACATTATCATTGAAGACCAGCAATAATAATTTTCATTTTGATTACATAATAATGGCAATATATACATGTCAAAGTCAGACATGCCCCTTTGCCAGCTGTGATGTCTGGTTACTGGTTTAAACTTGGCCCAGGTTTGTAAAAGATTTTTGGGTCAGCACTCTTTAAAGGATTAGTTCACCCAAAAATTAAAATTATTAATGACTCGCCCTCATGTCGTTCCACACCCGTAAGACCCGTAAGAAGAAAGATACTTTAGATTTAGTCCGAGAGCTTTCTGTCCCTCCATTGAAAATGTATGAAAATGTATACTGTCCATGTCCAGAAAGGTAATAAAAACATCATCAAAGTAGTCCATGTGACATCAGTGGGTTAGTTAGAAGTTTTTGAAGCATCTAAAATACATTTTGGTCCAAAAAATAACAAAAAACTACGACTTTATTCAGCATTGTATTCTCTTCCGGGTCTGTTGTCAATCCGCGTTCACGACTCCGCAGTGACGCTGCTTCTTCTTCTTCTTTCCTGTTTTACAGCGGTTGGCATCCAGCTTATTGGTGCATTACCGCCCCCTTTTGCTCCGGACAGTGATGTGATTAGGACATCCGTGACATGCACACCTACGCACCATTTTAAAAAATATAGCAATACCAAAATACAAACAATGTAGAATAGCTTGAATACAGCGTGCGTCTCCCTCAGACTGTAAACGAAACTCGGGCGCACCGGATAACACGTCAGCAGCGTCACTGTCCAGAGCAGAAGGGGGTGGTAATGCACCAATAAGCTGGATGCCGACCGCCGTAAAACAGGAAAGAAGAAGAAGAAGCAGCGTCACTGTGGAGTGAAAGCGCATACAACAGACCCGGAAGAGAAGACAATGCTGAATAAAGTCATAGTTTTTGTTATTTTTGGACCAAAATGCATTTTCGATTCTTCAAAAACTTCTAACTAACCCACTGATGTCACATGGACTACTTTGATGATGTTTTTATTACCTTTCTGGACATGGACAGTCTACCGTACAAACATTTTCAATGGAGGGACAGAAAGATCTCGGACTAAATCTAAAATATCTTAAACTGTGTTCAGAAGATGAATGGAGGTCTTACGGGTTTGAAACGACATGAGTCATTAATGACAGAATTTTCATTTTTAGGTGAACTAACCCTTTAATAGCTTCAACAATTGATTGCCAATTAAGTTTAGAATCCAATGAACCAATCAGAACCCAGTTTAGGTCAGATAGCTGCTAATGGTGGATATTTTGATGAATCAAAAATTTAAGTTTTTTCTATGTATAAACTGTTTATGTAATAAAATATGTTTTTGTAGTTTGTGTTGTCCCTTATCAATGCAAAATTATCACAAATTAAAAAGGTTTCATGCCAATATTGTCTAAAATCCCACTTTTCTAGGGCGTTTCCAAACTTTTGGAGGGCAGTGTAAATACACAACATACAAGTTTCAATAGAAATGGCATTACAGTATATTTTTAGTTTACCATTAATTCTTGTCAGTACATTCGGCAGAACACTTTAACCATATTTTAAAGACAGTAGCAACCACTTTGTTGCTTGAGTCTGTTGAATTTCATTGTATTCAGAAGCCACTGACAGATACATCCATTTAGTGAACCCAAAACATTGCTGATTATGCTAGTTCAAGAGTGATTCCATATTCTGTACTCACACACAGCAATAATTTGGTAGATTCACTATGTTTTCAAATCAAAACTTTGTAGCCTACGTGGATTTTGTTAATGGAAGTGTGCTGTATATTTTAATGTATGTAGCTGCATAGTGTGTTTTAAGCAGATACTAGCATTTAATTCTGATAAAGGTGATTGAGGGGCTCTAATAGTGTCTCAGACATGGACCTTCAAATGATCTCAAGTGTAAGAGCTGTTAAGATAACAGCCTTCAGCAGCACAGGGCACATAACTCATTTAATATCACAAGAAGAGCAGAAGGCTTTATTGGTGACACCTTCATTTTTTTTTTTTTTTTTTTTTTTTCAAATGATAGTGATGGGATGGAGTACAGGAGCAACACTGATGAAATAAATAATGTGTAGCATATTTTTTGGTTTGCATTCAAGGAAACGATGTAGAAGTTAATCAGACATCTTCATGCACACATCAACCCTGCCAAAGGTAAGATAAATGGTTGCCAATGCTGCGACTGACCAAAGAAGTAAAATGAAAGCATGACAGGGACTCAATGTTAAAGATAAAGAGCAATTCAGAGGGAGTAACAAGCATGGTCCAAAAATATCTTTTTGCCATACCTTCCAAAAGGAAAATTAAGCAAATATACCAGCTTGGGTGGGCAGTATGAGCAAAACTTTAGCCTAAATATTGTTTCCTCATGGAACTGTGTTATTTGCATGATTTTCTTTAAAAAAGTTACATGTTATTCTCCTAACAACAAATAATTTTTCTACCGGTCAAAGGTTTGGAATAATTACAGTGTTTTTGAAAGAAGCCACATCTGCATTTGTTTGACAGTAAAGCCATTTATAATGATACACACAATTTCTATTACAAATAAATGCTGTTCATTGAACTTTTTTATTCATCAAAGAATCATGAATACATCTTTTCACAGTTTTCAGAATTGAAAATAATAAGAAACATTTCTTGAGCACCAAATCAGCATATTACAATCATTTCTGAAGGATCATGTGACACTGAAGACTGGAGTAACGATGCTGAAAATTCAGCTTTGCCATCAGATTAATAAGTTACTTTTTACAATATATTAAAATAGAAAACACAGTTATTTTAATGTGAAATAATATTTCACAATGTAACAGTTTTTGCTGTAATTTTGATAATTATAGTTATAGTTTTAGTGGGCTAAGATGACAGATGGGGGACTGAAGCCTCCCAAACAATTAAGGGTCTAACCACCACTGTCTTCAAGTAAGATAATAGGATAATTAAAAAAAAAAAAAAAAGCTGGAAATTGTACAGCCAGCTACTCATTACAAAAAATAAATCCCAACAGGGTTCTTACATCACCTTTTTGGGATCTGTTTTGCGTTAATTACCGGCTTATGCTATCCTTTATTTATTTTTTTGTCAAAGCCAGTTATTACCTGCATTTGGCCCTTGGCGTGTGTTAAATTTGTACCCTGGTACCAGGCCTGAGATAAATGTATCAGAGGGAGGTGAATTGGGACGAGCAGTTGCTCAGGCACGCTGGTGTGATGTTGATGAGATGAACGTTGTGGAGCTGTAAAGCACTTTAGTGCGCCACTAATTTATCACTGTCACGAGGGGCGTGGAAAGAGGTTGAGCTCAGCGGAGGCAAGAGAGTTGCACGGAAGCTGTTGATTGATCGCCTTTTTTCCGTTTGGTGCTTCTTTTTCTCAGCCAGTGGTAAAACTCTGTTCAGCCCACTGACAAATACTGCAGAGGTGTTTGTAGGAGTAAAGACCTCACCGAGCCAAAAGCGTCCTCTCGGACTCTTTCATTCGGTATATTTCTCTCTGAGTTTTCACCATCTGAACCTTAAAAGCTCTGTCGGCTGCCTGACATTCCAAATTCTTCTTTTCTTAAAGTAATTTATGGCTTCGTTCTCTCTCTCTCTCTCTCTCTTTTCCCCCCTTAGTGTCTTCCATGTGCTTTATCTTTTGGCTTCTGTTTGGCAGGCTGTTTGCATTGTTCTTCTCTTCATTGTCCTAATCTGTCTTGCTTTAGGTATTTTTGTAAGTGTCATTAAGCAGAAATTCTTTATCTGAAATAACTATTAAGCAATTAATAATTATCAGGACAGTTTCTCTGTCGGAATCTGCGATTAAAATGCAAACATCCACTAACTGAGAGTTTCCTTCTTTAACTTAAGGCCCCGTTTACACTAATGCATTTTCGTTGTAAAACGCATATGTTTTGCTACGGTTACACCTGTTGTTTACACTACGCTGGTGTTTTCGAACCTCAAAAACGGAGACTTTCGAAAACGCTGCAGACCCCGTTTTAAGGCATGTACACACCGGGATGAATATTGCGCGCAATTATGGCCAACGTTTAACGCCTCGTGACTAAACAAAGGCCGCCAATGTGAGTGTGCACACCGACGTGAAAAACGGCTGGCGTAAAATCGTCATTTTTAAAAAAAAATGCATCGGGTTCGTTTTTTTTTTTTTTTTTTTGGTTTGATGCGCAGCGTTAAAAACTGGCAGACCAATGAGATTGTCGCTTTTGTTTATGTGCCTGGAGATGCTGAAGTTACAGTAAAACACGACTTGGTGGTGCTCAAGCACAAAACGGTCTTGCCGAGCACACACTAGCCGCGTTTCCACTGCCGGGCCAAAGGCGGGCATGCTAGTGCGTGCCAGGACCGGTCGCCTTTCCACTGTCACTTCCGGGGGTTGATCGTGCCTCTTCGGTGCTTCCTCGGTGCCAAAGGCACGGGTTTTTCGACCCGCCGAAAACCTTGGTCCAAAGCGGGCCAGCTGAGGCTTGAGGCGCGGTCAAGGTGAAAGGCGGAGCTAATCGTAGTCAGGTGATGGTCTACACGCTGAAATGGGTTGGGTTGTGTGACGTTTGATCAAGGGAGGTGTGTTTAAGGGCGGTTTTTAGATCAGCGCTGCGGAGCTAGCGGACCGACAGTGGAAACGCAACTTGATTTTGGCCTCGGTGCCATAGGCCCAGCCCGGCACGCTGTTAGCCCTGGCTCGCGCTGGCCCGACAGTGAAAAAGCGGCTATTGATACCAAGACGACGAAGAGAAAGTAAGTAGATGAGGAAGACCCCTACAAACTATACCTGTGTCTCAAACAGCTCCCTAGCTTCCTAGGTCATGTATCAGTATACTGTGTAAATGAATGTGGCCGACTCCCTGATCAGTGCCCTGACTAGTGAACTAGGGAGCTGACTGAGATGCACACTATGGGTACAGTTCTTGCTATGGGCTGCCAATTCTTGGCCACACCAATAGATGTGTATTATTTCTGTATTTTTACTTTTTTTCCCCTTTCTTTTACATTCAAGAAATATAGTTGAGAATATCTATTTCATAAATAAGTTTATTTGCACTACCGTTCACTTGCACTTACTGTCAATGTGACTTATTTGCACTACCGTTTCTGACTACCATCTCTCATATGTCATATATATGCCATTTTATATCTGCATTTTTATCTTCTTTAACTTTATTAATATCATAAATATGTTTATTTGCACTACCTTTAAGCACAAGCGCCACATACTGGCAGGGAGTGAATTTGCACGTTCACTCTGCGCATCGCCAGTGAAAATCGCTTGGGTATGAACACAAAAAACGTCTTGAAAAACGCTGACTATAAGTGCGTGCGATATTCGTCCCAGTGTGTACAGGCCTTTAGTTTGAAAATGCCGGGGTAGCAGCATTTCAGTATAAATGGACCAAAACGGAGATTTTTGAAAACGATGGGGTGGCTGCCCACGTTTGATCTGCATATCCTAGATGACCATGTAAACAATAACATGGAGACTGAACTGCAATCTTTGCTGGCTTTGTTGTCATTTTTAGCAGCCATTGTGCAGTTAAACTCAGCATTTTTTTTAAAACTGCAGATGCACAAGAGGCAACTGTTTACACTTGTACGCATGCCCAGTGTGCATGAACAGTCATGTGACATGCGCTTTCGTAGATGGAGATTGTTTCTGAAACGCCGTGGAAATGAGTGTAGATGAGGATTGCTTTCATTTTAAAACGCCGTTTTAAAACAAAAAAGCACTAGTGTAAACAGGCCTTAGAGAAATTCCTTAGCATTCCTGTAAAATTTGCCTAAAAAAGGCATACCCAAAGTAAATTGCATGCTGTTCTTGAACGGAGTATATGCATAGTTTTGGTCTCTTTTGAAAGGTATGTGTACCATGGGCAGTACAATGGAATGCTAACAGGTTAAAGAGACATTTAGTTAGCAGGTCTAGCTAGCATTATCACTGATACCAGTGAGTTTTACAGAGCGGTCCACACAATAATTAATTCCCTTAAGCCGCGCACACACTTAACGATTTTAAGGCCGATTATGAATGTAAATTGATACTTAATACTGATCGTGCTCAAATGCACCAAGTCAGAGCCAGTTGCGTTCACTCTGCGATTACAGTCGGTGTTCAAATTCCATATGTAAGTATTTAAATCTGATTATGTATGTTGAGCACAGCCTTACAATGTTTCAGCTAGTTGTTAAATGTGTGCCTGGCTTTACCAGTCTAACAAAACAAAACAAAAAAAGGCAACTTGTGCATCACTATGCAAGGCTGTTATCATCTTTCCACTTTGTGTATGCCATAACAATGTTAGCATTCATTTTTTTTTTCTCCTTGTCAGTCTTTCTGTCTTCTGGATTCAGACCTTTTCTGCTTCTTTGGCTATAGAGGTTTTTTTTTTAATAACTGCTGGTTTTGAACTGAAGAAAGAGTTTTGAGTTTGAAAGTTATAGAATGTTTTTAGCACATGAACTCTACTATTTGAAAAGATCAAAGAAAAATTCAATTTCTCATGACACAAGCCCTTTAAGTGTTTTAAGTGCACAGAGAACAGTATGAGTTGTATATCACTGTCAATCAAACGCTGACACCAGTGTGTTTTGAGGCCAGAGGTTACAGATGGCTTCAGCTGCACTTACTGTAAGGCAAACTCTTTTATAGTGCTCCACTGTGTTTTTTCACCTTTTGTCAAATTACTTTTCACGGTTTGAGTTTTGTGACATTATTTTTTCACAGTTGGCTGTTTCCTGAAAAATGATACTGGTTTCTTTAAAAGCCATGTTATTCTTTGTTAGTTTCAGAGTTTAGTAATATGTTTGGATGTAACTATTATGCCATGCCATAGAGTGCAACAATTTCTGTTATGGAAGTAAAAAATGGCATTAGTTTTCTTCACTGGGAATTAATTCTCAATTGTAACTTGTAAACCTTTAAAGACAGACCTAATGTGAGCTACAAGGTTTTTAATTGATGGTATATGCTTTTGTTGAAGCCATCAGCTCAGATTATTCCTGCTGAAAAACTCTCAGCACATTCCCTTTTCCATTTCTGCAGTTGAATATATAAAAATATTTAAATTAGTTGTATAAGTAGTTGTGTCACACTTATGTTCAGTTAGTTTCAGTTTTCATGGACTTTTAATTTGTTTTCATTAGTCACATGTGTTCCTTTGTTTGGATTTCCCACCACTCTTTAGTTTCCATGGTTACATTCATTATTGGTTCCTTGTTATCAGCTGTTGTTTGCTTAATTACCTTGTTTGAGTCTTTACTTAAAGGTGCTAAAGAGGATGTTTTGTTTTATACATTTTTGCAATATTACTTGAAACTGTCTTTACTAACTGATAAAAGACTATTTATTAGGTGCACTGAAAGGAATAATATTAATATACATCATCTGTGCACGAGGTAGGGCCTTAAAAACATCAGCCAATCGTTTACGCGATCATCGCATAAACGATTGGCCCTCTGGCTTTTCAATCACTGCCATTACGTTCCTTGTGAAAGACGTGCACGGATTGGCTCTCTGGCTTGTCAATCACTGCCGTGACGTTCCTTGTGAGAGACGAGCGCGGCTGTGCGCTCCAGTAACTTTCCACACTCCACAGGCGCCGCATGCAATGTTTTTGTCCGGAGACAGGAGTAACAACTGCAGATTATGAGTTACCTGCGGTGAGTCCGACATAATGAATCCACTAACACGACACAGCGAATGCCGGTGGTAAACACTCGTGTTCCAATACTCGTGCACGAGTTTTGGGAGGCGTTCCTTTGAAATGAGCTGTGAAGGAGGGGGGCTGTTCTTACGCATGCGCTCATTTCAAAAACTCACTAACAGTCTTTGGTTTTTCAGTCGACGAAAAGATCCTCTTTAGCACCTTTAAAGGGTTAGTTCACCCAAAAATGAAAATTATGTCATTAATGACTCACCCTCATGTCGTTCCAAACCCGTAAGACCTCCGTTCATCTTCAGAACACAGTTTAAGATATTTTAGATTTAGTCCGAGAGCTTTCTGTCCCTCCATTGAAAATGTATGTACGGTATACTGTCCATGTCCAGAAAGGTAATAAAAACATCATCAAAGTAGTCCATGTGACATCAGTGGGTTAGTTAGAATTTTTTGAAGCATCTAAAATGACAACAAAAGAGTTTATTGTCAGTTTATTGTCAGTGTGATGACACTCCTGATTCTGCCCCTGATTGGGTAATACTCGCTGCCATCATGGTTTAATTGGTTTGTTTCAGGTTCACAGGCCGTGAATCACGGCCAATCAGAGTCAGAGGAGGGCGGGACGCCGCCTCGCTGGTTCTCTCCTGAGGCAGATAGTGTAATGTTTTATTTTTTTTATCACCTCAAGTTTTTGATTGATAACGTTAGATTTCATATGCTGCCTATTAAGAAATAATGTTAATAATGTACATTAATCATGTTATGGTAGGATTTGTTTAATAAGGTTAAGTTGTACAGTCAGACACAAAAGCATTACTTTAATAAGAGATAAGAGATATATATTTAATACATATTAATCAAAATATAGTACCTATGTGAATAAATAAACAACTATTTGTTATGCTTAACCAATTTAAATTTAATTGCATCATTCAATACTACAGAATTAACAATAGACAATATAAAAATGGAATACATAAATATATTTACTTACCAATAATAAAAATGTTGTTAAGTGTTTTACTTAAATAAGAAATGTTTGTAGATATATCATTTCCAGCTATTTAGGTGTGGTTTCACTGTTTGGATGGTGTTACTGCAAACAATGACAAATATTTTAGCCAAAATCTTTGTTCAAACAAATGACAATTTACAATTTGTTTAATTTATAATGACCAAGTTATGGATCTGTTAATTTAATAAGTTAATAAAATATGGTTCACATCTCACAAGTTCCTCCAAAAGCTTATTTTTTGTGGTCTCAGTCACACTTTGTTGGCCTATGTTTATTATTGTCATAGCTGTGTATTCAATATGACCACTTAAGTTGTGATAGTGAGAGACTGCATCTGTTCACACTGATTTCAATAGCAGATATCTTATTATAATGTCCATTGGTATCAATCTTAATATTTTTATGAAAATATGTTTTAAGTTATGATATACCACCACTGGCACGCCATCGGGACCGTGGTCATCGTGGCCCCGAGGGGTGTGCCCCCCGCTGTGGCTGGCGTCCCTTATTTTTCTGTATTGAAGGTGGCAACCCTACGGAGCAATGAAGAGAGGGGTGGGTTTGTTTGGGTTAATTTCAAAGATCAACAATGTCCAACAGTGTTTTTGAAAAACTACTTACCCCACCTTTAAGGTTGTCAAGATATTAGGTTGTCAAGCTCCAAAAAGAAAAACAAACAAAAAGTGTCATAAAAATGCTTCTAGGATGAACATTTGTGAGAACTAACAAATCACTTGGACTGTCTTTGAAGGAGTCTTATTTGAGGAATACAATATCACAGCGAATGACAAAATCAAAGTCATATCAATATAGGCTCTTTTGAATTGGACCATTTAGTAACTAACCACCAAGCAAATCTATCAACCTATCACAACACCCTAGCAATGTGATCTTCATAAAATGTAAAATAAGTTTGAACATGTTGTGTTTTGTGTGTTGATATAAGCATGAGGTGTCAGTAGGATGACTGTGAGTGGCAGTGGGTTTAGCACTGAGGTGTGTGTGTGTGTGTGTATGGGGTCTTCTATTAGACGGCTGTAATCCTCGGAGAGGACTGAATCACACGGATGTGCGTGATTCATCAGAGAGTGACACAACGCCAACCCTATTCTGCTGTCTGCACATATACTATACACTGACAAACACTGCTGTTAGCTTTAATCTTACACACACACACACACACACACACACACAAACACTCTTTCGTTGTGTGCTTGGGGTGAAGTATAAATGACAGACTGTGAACACACTGCAGGAAAGACAGATGTGCTATGGCTAATTTGTGTTGAGTTTTTGAGGTTACTTTACTGAAAATTGCATCTTAAATCAAGTGTGTGAAATCCATAGTAGATTTAATCACTTTAATTCTATTATCTCAGTCTGGGAAGCGTTCCGCTCTGGACTGCTGTCCTGAAATTTAATAACCTACTAACAACCAGCCAACATCAGTTTCATAACCACACTGCTCATCAAATTCATATCAAAGTTAAACACATTTATAAACCCTAGAGTTGCATGGGAGGAATCACTGAGACAACGGATAAATCGGAGATTTTAATAGGCCAAAAATAGAAAAGAACAGAATCATCAGAAAAAGGAAGTTACCAGCTACAGACTGAGACTCAATGTGAACACTGAGAAGTTCAAGTTAAGAACTTTAGGGAGACTGTTGATCTTTTTCTATTCCAACTTTTAAAAATGTAATTGACTTACATGTAGCAACTTTTTGCATCCGCCATATAGAGTGAAAAGTGACGAGTTGTCCAGGAAGTGCGTTTCACTTACATTTCAAATAATTTTTGAGTACTTTAAATGATTTATTCAAATCATAAATAATGTTAGAATAAATACATACACGAATATTACCTTTCCTTCAGGTGATATTGTTATGCCAGTAGGTGGCAACAAGTGACTTAAAGGGTTAGTTCACCCAAAAATGAAAATTCTGTCATTAATTACTCACCCTCGTGTCGTTCCACACCCGTAAGATCTTTGTTCATCTTCGGAACACAAATTAAGATAATTTTCATAAAATCCGAAAATGCCAGCAAGACAATGGACTATATGCACGGAGCGTTCTTTAGAACTTCCGCATTAATATAAGCCAGATCGAAAACTTCCGGTGAGATGTCATCTGCTGGTGTGTTGAGCATCAGTAGTGTAATACTTAGTTTATTATCAGATTATAGTCACTTAAATAGACAGGCATAGCATTAATTTAGTTATTCAACGTAACACGCATAAAAAATAATAATAAACATACCTCAGTGTTCTCGGCTAATTCAATTGACTATCTTTTCACAATGTGAAAAAAAGCTTCAAAAATTAAATATTTATTGTGCACTTTAGTTAGATTCATTGAATAAAATGTGTGTTTTTATAAGTGTGCTGAAATCATAGATCTTGCGCTGCATTGACTGACCGCTGCTGTGATTACAAGGTAAAAGTGCGGTTTTTAAATCTGTTTTGTAAGTATTTCATACTTCACATTGACAAAACGTATTTGTAAACCTAGTTATTTTTATAATGTTTAATATTTAGTCAAAAACGAAGTGAAAAACGATTAGAGGAAATGGCTCACAAATGCGCAAATACATGCTACTTTGCCGCCACCTGCTGGTTAAAGTGGGAATATTGTCTCTTTTTTTTATTTTTAAATAAGTGTTTCTATCAATGATGAATTTACTAAATTTTTAAATGATCGGTTTTACAATGGGGACAATCTCAGAAGAATGAACAAGTAATGTTTGTGGTCACCACATTAAAAATAACATTTGAAGTGCTGAGGAAAAAATGTGTGTGTGTGTCTAATTACAGACACAGCGTTTTTAAACGGTCTGAATAGCTTCGTCTTTATTGCAATCAATACAACTGGTTTATTGGCAAATTAGGTAAATGTGATTACTGCATTAAAATATGAATACAACATTAAAAAGTCAACCATTGATGGTTTTGTGTCGATGTACAGTGACTGCAAAATGAACAGCTAACAGTTCACCAGAAATGCCCGAGCTGGCTTAACAACAACCAGGAAGTAACCGTGCATATAGTCCATTAACACTTTCAGTGCCCAGAAAGCTACTAAAGATGTATTTAAAACAGTTCATGTGACTAGAGTGGTTCAACCTTAATGTTATGAAGCCACTTGAATACTTTTTGTGAGGCAAATAAATAAAACAAAATAATGACTTTATTCAACAATATCTAGTGATGGGCGATTTCAAAAAATGCTTCATGAAACTTCGAAGCTTTACGAATCTTTTGTTTCAAATCAGTGGTTCGGAGCGTGCATCAAACTGCCAAAGTCACGCCCCCTAGTGGGAAAAGATTCGTAAAGCTTCGAAGCTTCATGAAGCGGTGTTTTGAATTCTCCTATCACTAGATATTGTTGAGTAAAGTCATTTTGTTTATTTGCCTCACAAAAAGTATTCTCGTCGCTTCATAACATTAAGGTTGAACCATTGTAGTCACATGAACTGTTTTAAATATATCTTTAGTAGCTTTCTGGGCATTGAAAGTGTTAATTGTCTTTCTGGCAATGCAGGCCTCACTGAGCCATTGGATTTTATGAAAAAAAAATAATTTGTGTTCTGAAGATGAACGAAGGTCTTATGGGTGTGGAACGACATGAGGGTGAGTAACTAATGACATAATTTTCATTTTTGGGTGAACTAACCCTTTAATTGAATTGTTCATTCAACCGATTCAGGAATTAAGAATATACTACTTACTACTACTAATAATAATAGATAAAGCAACTTGTAATTTTCTGTCCAAAATATAATGTGCTCTTATATTTAAAAAATAAATAAATAATAAAATATTATAATTATATAAGTTATTATTTATTAACTGTTGATGTATACAGACAAATGATTTTAACTGAAATCATTTCTTAATAAATTGGCATATTTTTTCTGTGTGTTTGCACTGTCCTCTAAACAATAATTAAAATAATGGGACCAATTTATAATGTCCAAAGCACATGTTATTATAATTACAAAAGATATGTGTAATTATATCTTGTATATATAAAATAACAGCATTAATTTTTGATTATGTAACATATAATTACTATTGTTTGTGACCTGAACAGCTGTGTGATTCACCAAATGATTCTGTGTCATCGAAATCTTTATGTGGTTACTGCTGTTTTCTTTATATCTATTTTATAAGTGTCATTAACATTATAGTCCTGTAGAAGCCAGGATATCACAGAGAGGCAGAGCGTTACGCCCCATTGAGCTGAACTGGAATGAGACAGAGGGAGATATGAACGAGTGTATAGAAATAAATCTCACAGCGACAGGAAAAACTAGAAGAGAAAGCAGAATCGATGGTGAAATCGTGGATTGTTGTTTTCCGTGGACCGAGTCAAATGATTCTTTCAGTTGGGTGGCACTTCAAAACCAGGCACAGAATACATGTTTGATTTTACTGTTTGATGAAAATGATCTCTTAACATCATGTGCATGATTTCTTGTTTCTTTTTAGGCAATAAAGGGACAGCTATAGAACATTGGGATAAAGGGATTGCTGACCCACAAAACTAAACACTGTCATCATTTACTCACCCTCACATTGCTCCAAACCCATAAGAATTTCTGTTCTTTCTTCCATGGAACACAAATGATTTTGGGGTCATTGGGGTCAAAGCAACACTGGACCTCATCTACTTTCATTGTATGAAAAAAAAAAACACAAATAATAATAATAAAAAAATCACTTGTCAAAATAAAGTCAAACAGGTTTAAATAATGTGTGATTTACGGAAGAGGATTAGGGCCAAGCAATAATAAAAAAATAAAACCATCTCGAGATTAATTGTTAAATTGAGAAAAAAACTTGTTAAATTTCAAGAAAAAAGTCTAGATAAAATGTTGAGAATAAAGTCATTAAATTAAGAGAAAAAAAGTCGTTAGATTATGAGAACAAATGCATTAAATTATGAGAAAAAAAGTCGTTAAATTTCGAGAAAAAAAGTAGAGATAAAATGTTGAGATAAAGTCATTAAATTACAAGAAAAAAGTCGTTAAATTATGAGAACAAATTCGTAATTTAACGAATTTGTTCTCGTAATTTAACGACTTTTTTTACCTTTTTCTCGTAATTTAACGAGTTTATTCTCAATTTTATTTAGACTTTTTTCTCGAAATTTAACAACTTTAATCTCGAGATGGTTCTCTATTTTTTATTATTGCTTGGCCCTAATCCTCTTCCATAGTGCTTAAATAATGACCAAATTTTCATTTTTTAAAAAATGTATATATATATTTTTTTTGATTAACATTTTATTTTAGTTTCAGCTGTCTCAGAAACATTATCACAGATTCAATGAACTATATACAAACTGATGCCATGAAAATAACCCAGACCAAAGTAAAATAATTCCATAAAATAAGTACACATAATTGGGAGAAGTCAAGCTTTTAGTTTTTCTAACAACATCTCAGTGGTTATTGACCAGCTTTGAATAGTTCTGTCCTTGGCCCCATTGAGAGTTTAGCAGTGGTGCCCTCAAGCAAGGCGATGTCTCTGAAGTAAGAAAGCCAGATGGAAGTAGAAGAGGTAGATGGTTCAATCCATAGTTTTAAGATCGTTTTTTTTAGCTGCAGTACCTGCAGCCAATAAGATCCTCATTTGATGAATATTTAGCTGAAGTGTAGAATCATCTAAGAGCAAGAAGATCAAGGGGTCCTGAGGTATTTCTAGATGTAAAATATCAGAGAGGGCCGTACATACAAAGGTCCATAAAGGTACCACGTTAGGGCATTCCCAGAACATGTGCAAATACGAACCTACTATAGAATTATTACATAGATAGATGACAATAAGGATCAGATCTTCATTTTATACAATAAACTTGGAGTAATGTAAGCCCTATCAATAAGTTTATAGTGGATCATCTGATGCGCCAGGTTTTTAGATGCAATGAAACATCTGGCCCATACGACATCCCAGTCAGGTTTGGTTGTTACTTCCTTTTCCCAGGAATAAATAGCTGGTATATAGGAGTACTGTTGAAAGAGAATAGAGTATAGACTTAGAGACTAAGGGCCCTATAATACACCCGGCGCAATGCGATGCAAGGCGCAGCGCAAGTGTGTTTGCTAGTTTGCTAGTTTGCGTCCGGCGCCGTTCGCGTTTTCCCGTTCAGCGGCTCGTCCTTAAATTAGTAAATGCATTTGCTCCAGTTAGTGCGCCCATGGGCGTGCTGGTCTAAAAAAGAGGTGTGTTCAGGCGCATTGCCGGCGCATTGCTATTTTAAGGAGCTGAAAATAGACTGTGCCATAGACCAACTCAAACCTGGTCTAAAGTCTAAAGTCAATGGCGCAATATTTTTTTGTTAGAGCGCGTTGGTAGAAACTGCGCCTCTGGGCGCGTCCACAGTGCGCGTTGACTTTGCTTATTACACACAGGGATGCGCATCACACAAACATGCCAAATATTAAAAACAAAAGGATTACAGTGTAAAAGAATATTATTGTGTAGGCTACATAAATATAAAAATGTAATGATGAATAGTCATTGCGTGTATTAGAATTAGGCTACCTATTTTCAATTCAGCCTATTACTACTTATAACGGACACAATCACTGCTAATTAATCCCACGCCTTCTTCACCTCGGGAAGCTTTGGTGGATTCCTGCTTGTCCTGTAGATGATCTGCTCGCGCGCTTTAACTTTGCGCACGAACAGATCGGTTTCTTCGCTTGAAAAGCGTTCAGCTTTTCCGCCAACAAATTCCGCAATCACCATGGCGCGAGCGCATCTCGCTCTAAGGGATGGGAGATGACACTCTGATTGGTTTATTGAACGTTACGTCCATTACTCATTAAGAGAATAGGGACAACCCGTTTCAAAAATGCGCCCCGGCGCACGGACCGTTTTTCCGTCGTTAAAATAGCAAAAGTGGATTTGGACACGCCCTGAGTGCACCTGCGCCGTGCGCTTTACACTTTGCGTTTAGATCGTTAAAATAGGGCCCTATGCCACTTGAGGGGGTGTTGAATCCAACCACTTCCACAAAGGATGTGGATGTATATTAGCAGTCCAGGGAACACCATAGGCCTTTAGGGCTGACCTCAGTCTTAAAGGGATAGTTCACCCAAAAATGAAAATTTGATGTTTATCTGCTTACCCCCAGGGCATCCAAGATGTAGGTGACTTTGTTTCTTCAGTAGAACACAAATGATGATTTTGCGGTCTGTCAGTCGTATAATGCTTGTCAGTCTATAAGGGGAAAAAAAACATGCACAGACAAATCCAAATTAAACCCTGCGGCTCGTGACGACACATTGATGTCGTAAGACACGTAACGATCGGGTTATGTTCAACTGCCCTCCACATCCAGTTAGTGAGGTCTGAACGTGCTCTGACAACGGAAGTGATGTCTAGCACTCATTGAAGCAAAGCGTGAGACATCACTTCCGTCATCAGAGCGTGATCAGACCTCACTAAGCGAGTGCTGAACGGAGTTGGACATAGTGGTGTATTAGAGGTAAAAAATTATATAAATACTGTTCGGTTTCTCGCACAAACCGATCGTTTCGTGTCTTAGGACATCAATGTGTCGTCACGAGCGCAAGGGTTTAATTTGGATTTGTCTGTGCATGTTTTTTTTACTCTTAAAGACGAAGTTCCCATTGCCATGCATTATACGACTGACAGACCACAACATTTGGAGTTAAAAATCATCATTTGTGTTCTACTTAAGAAACAAAGTCACCTACATCTTGGATGCCCTGGTGGTAAGCAGATAAACATCAAATTTTCATTTTTGGGTGAACTATCCCTTTAAATATAAGAAAAAGGAAAATCCCAGTAAGGAGAATTCTGTACTCAAATGTTGAAATGATTTGAGGCCCTCCTCACAGAAAATGTCATTCAAAGTGTGAATACCGTAATCAAACCAGGCTTTATAGACAAAGGGCTTTTTTCCAGTTTGCAAACAGTTCTTATGCCATAAAGGTGTTGTACTTGTATATAATAAAGGACCTTCCATAATTGTCTCAACCTTTTTCCATACATCAAAGGAATTTTCAACAATGGGTCCATACTTTTTCTTAGAGTTTTTAGAAATACTTGAAAAGGGGAGATCTTGTAAGGGTGATGTTTAAAAATGTATTTTTGAAAAATTGTCTGTGCTTTTCAAGCCAGTCATTGTCTTTTGGTACTCCATACACACCCCTCCCCCAGAACAGTTACCAACTGCTGCACACACAGAGGCTGTCAGAGGCGTGTTGAGGAGGCTATTGTAGTCAGTGAGGAGCGACCGTTAGGCCAGCAGTCTTCAACACACACAAGACAAAAGCAGAGGCTCCACACACACTCTCATTTGTTGTAGCAGCACATTGAAGAAGCGCTTTGATTTCAAGAGCTCAAGATCTGCAGCGCTTTGATTTTTAAGAGGCTTGCGATCACGTAGTTATGATGCAGGGATATACTAATAAAGGCAGTGTGTTATATTTCAGTAGAATGCAAAAAAAAAAAAATTACACATTTATGTCAGATTTAAAAATGTCTGGATATCACTGAATTAAATACAAAATATCACAGCAAATGTCATCTGTGCTCAAATGCTGCTAGAGCTTTTCTCAGAACTAATTTCACCTTTCTGCGTCATTTTTGCAATGACTTTTAATCAACTGGTGTCAAGGTGATCTAACCTTTATTTATTTATTCATTTATTACTTTGTTCATCTTCGGAACACAAATTAAGTAATTTTGAATGAAATCTGATGGCTCGTCCGATGGCCTCTATTGCCACTGAACCTCTCAAGATCCAGAAAGGTACTAAAAACATATTTAAAACAGTTCATGTGACTTCAGTGGTTCTACCTTAATATTATAAAGCGACGAAAATACTTTTTTTGTGCCAAAAAACAAACAAACAAACAATCAAACAAAATAACGACTTTTCAACGATATCTAGTGATGGGTGATTTCAAAACACTGCTTCGAAGCTTTACGAATCTTTTGTTTCTGAATCAGTGGTTGGAGCACCAAAGTCACGTGATTTCAGTAAACGAGGCTTCGTTTATGCGATTCGAAACAAAAGATTCGTAAAGCTTCATGAAGCAGTGTTTTGAAATCGGCCGTCACTAGATATTGTTGAAAAGTCATTATTTTGTTTTTTTGGCGCACAAAAAGTATTTTGAATATTAAGGTAGAACCACATGAACTGTTTTAAACATGTTTTAGTACCTTTCTGGATCTTGTGAGGATCAGTGACATTGCTGGCAATAGAGGCCTCACTGAGACATTGGATTTCATTGAAAATATTTTATGGGTGTAGAACGACATGAGGGTGAGTAATAAATGACATAATTTTCATTTTTGTGTGAACTAACCCTTTAACTATGAATATGATCCAATAACATTTGACAACCACAATGCGGCTCTATTGATCTATTGATCATTTAAAACCTTTTTGTGAAATTATTTACTTGAATAGTAGGGCCATGGATGCTAAATCTTTCCTTCATCAATGCATTTTCCCTACATCTTAGTATTACTGACAGATCTGTTATAATCCACATTTGTAAACAGCTGATAGATTTTTCTTTGCCTTACAAGAGCAGGTCATATTTCTGCCTGTTCTGTTTACTCAACACACTAATTTATATTGATGCTGATTTATATTGATTTTGAGGCCTTATTTGCCTCCCACAGCACCATTAAACATGGGACAAAATTAAATTCCTGTGGATTGTTAATGCTCATTTCATTTCAGACAAGTTTCAAATAAATAATGGTTCAAAACTAGAACTACAAATGGTGCAAAAAAAGCTTTTGCTTTGGTTTATTTAATTTTTTAAAGAATTTGTGCTTTCTGATTGGTTGCTACGTTACTCAGGGCAGCAAATAGGAATGGAGAAGTGTCCATTTTAAAAGTACACAGGTGGTTGGTGGTCCCGTTGGGCTGCTGCCAGTCCTCTGGGGTTTAAAGGATCCGGCAGTTAATCCGGCGCCCTCTTTTATTCACCAACGCTTTTACATCTTAAATTACCATTCATTCAGCTGGCCAACCGTCACGCCAGCTGACACACTGTGGCTTCACAGATGTTTAAAACACTCAGGGCAAGAGCTTCTCTGCCCCCTACTGCCTAAAACTGAACATATTATATATATATATATATATATATATATATATATATATTTTATTTTTTTTTTTTTTTTTTGCACACTTTATTTTATATTTATGTTTGCACATTTGTTGTTTTTTGCAAATTAATTAAATAATCAAACGAATCAACATACTGTATTAGTTGTTAATTGCAGCACTAAAACTACATCTTTTTGAAAAGTGTGAATTGTCAGCAGTGAAATAAAGACACTGAAATGTGTTAGATTTCATAGCGTGGGCTCATCTACATTCTAAAGTGTGAGAAAATCTCTTGAGTTAGTGTTTTAGTAGGTTCAGTGAATGTCTTTGGATGAAACTGAGCATGTGGAAGTCACTGGAGTGTTTGATGCTTTGTGTGTGCTGTAGTAGACGTCTCTCTGTCCAAGCGTCTCTTTTGTGTGTTCTTTCTTTCTTTCTTTCATTTAGTGACAGATAGCGTCTTATCAGTGGGCTGGTTTGAAACTCAAATGGCCGGTGCTTTAGTCCAGTCTAGCCTGGAGGAGGTCATCAGCCGTTTCATTCACTTCGGGCCAAATCCCTCCTCTGATAGCATTTCCATTCCAGCAGCCGTTAATCCAAACGCTTTTCCCTCTACTGCAGTCCATCCAAAATGCATTTAGTGGAGGTCAAACGCAGACATCAAATCAGCCAAATGAACAGATACTAGGATGGGATCTGTTCAATTGACTGTGGGTGGAGTTTCACTTTGATTTGTGTTCTGGAAGAGATTCTGGGATTCAACAGCATGTCTTCATTAAATAGTATTTCAGTCAGTCTCGCGTGGCTTTGTTTTAGCTCATCTAAAGTGTCTTGTCTATTCTTTTTACACATGCTGTTCTCTGAATATTCAGGCATTATTTATTTATATATTTATTTATTTTTGGTGTGATGTGTAGTATTCTTTTTAAAGAACAATTGGATTTTTACTATGCCATCAATTGTTGTGTATTGTTATTATAATAAATAAAATTAATTAAATGGATGGCAGAGCAGCTGAATAGTGCGAAGCTCATTGCACTCTATATTGTACCGACTTGAATTTGCTTTTTGTTCAACCCGACAGATATTAATTTCGCTATTGGTGTGACCATTTGTTTTTGGCAAAACATTTCATGTTTGCTGTACAAGGGTCTTTAAGTGTGAACAGTCGTACATTCTCACTTGGGAGAGACAAGCAAACTAACTTGACTGACCGTGTGGTGGAGACGGAAACAAACAAACAAACAAAACAAAAAACCCTTCACACCTACATTTCCTCAAAGCATAAAACTGTAACACATCCACTCCGTTCTTATACAAAGATATAAGTAGGAGCTTGATGACAGCCATTTGTGACACAAGAGTTCACAATCTCAGCTGCTAACATTGAAATCCATGCATGGGTAGCAGTTCAATCTTTTTGCATCATGTTCAGAGAATTTTCAAATTGGTTTCAAAAGTGGATATTGCATAACCTTAAAGTTTTTGCTTAGTGAAAAATAGCGGATATACTGTGTGTGTGTATATATACAGTGGGTACGGAAAGTATTCAGACCCCCTTAAATTTTTCACTCTTTGTTATATTGCAGCCATTTGCTAAAATCATTTAAGTTCATTTTTTTTCCTCATTTAATGTACACACAGCACCCCATATTGACAGAAAAACACAGAATTGTTGACATTTTCGCAGATTTTTAAAAAAAGAAAAACTGAAATATCACATGGTCCTAAGTATTCAGACCCTTTGCTCAGTATTTAGTAGAAGCACCCTTTTGATCTAATACAGCCATGAGTCTTTTTGGGAAAGATGCAACAAGTTTTTCACACGGGATTTGGGGATCCTCGGCCATTCCTCCTTGCAGATCCTCTCCAGTTCTGTCAGGTTGGATGGTAAACGTTGGTGGACAGCCATTTTAAGGAAACATTCGGCCAGTCTGAGGTCCTGAGCCTCTGGAGAAGGTTTTCGTCCAGGATATCCCTGTACTTGGCCGCATTCATCTTTCCCTCGATTGCAACCAGTCGTCCTGTCCCTGCAGCTGAAAAACACCCCCACAGCATGATGCTGCACCACCATGCTTCACTGTTGGGACTGTATTGGACAGGTGATGAGCAGTGCCTGGTTTTCTCCACATACCGCTTAGAATTAAGGCCAAAAAGTTCTATTTGGTCTCATCAGACCAGAGAATCTTATTTCTCACCATCTGGCAAACTCCATGCGGGCTTTCATGTGTCTTGCACTGAGGAAGGCTTCCGTCATAAAGCCCCGACTGGTGAGGGCTGCAGTGATGGTTGACTTTCTACAACTTTTCCCATCTCCCGACTGCATCTCTGGAGCTCAGCCACAGTGATCTTTGGGTTCTTCTTTACCTCTCTCACCAAGGCTCTTCTCCCCCGATAGCTCAGTTTGGCCGGACGGCCAGCTCTAGGAAGGGTTCTGGTCATCCCAAACGTCTTCCATTTAAGGATTATGGAGGCCACTGTGCTCTTAGGACCTTAAGTGCAGCAGAAATTTTTTGTAACCTTGGCCAGATCTGTGCCTTGCCACAATTCTGTCTCTGAGCTCTTCAGGCAGTTCCTTTGACCTCATGATTCTCATTCGCTCTGACATGCACTGTGAGCTGTAAGGTTATATAGACAGGTGTGTGGCTTTCCTAATCAAGTCCAATCAGTATAATCAAACACAGCTGGACTCAAATGAAGGTGTAGAACCATCTCAAGGAATGTCAGAAGAAATGGACAGCACCTGAGTTAAATATATGAGTGTCACAGCAAAGGGTCTGAATACTTAGGACCATGTGATATTTCAGTTTTTCTTTTTAATAATCTGCAAAAATGTCAACAATTCTGTGTTTTTCTGTCAATATGGGGTGCTGTGTGTACATTAAATGAGGAAAAAAAAATGAACTTAAATGATTTTAGCAAATGGCTGCAATATAACAAGAGTGAAAAATTGAATATACAGTATATAAATATATATATATATATATATATATATATATAATATACATATGAGCGGAGTAAAGGAATACATGTAATGGCATTATGTAATCAGGATACAAAAAATCCAGTAACTGTAATTCGTTACAGTTACATTTTGAAAAAGGGGGGATCCATCAGGATTACATTTTGTTTCATTTAAAACTATATAAATCAATATTTTTCCTTAATAACACATATTAAGCGCTGCTTGATTATACAGTATAGGGGTTATGCACTTCCGTTTTCTGTAAATCAGATTAGATCGCTTCCAATTTAGGTCTTTTGTATGTGCTTCATGAAAGATTTGCTGTTTTATTCAAGATAACTTAAAAGGAGCGAGCAAAGATGAACATAACTGATCTCCCCCGCATATGCAGATTGATATTTAAAAGCTTTTTTAATTTTTCTTCTTCACACTAACGTTTAGATATTTAATAGAATAAAACGCCTATAACAATGTGAACTAGGTAGATTCACTGATCACCTTAAAAGTCCATAGATATGCCGTCAGTTCATACTGCTGTTAACACTTTCTCTGACAAGCGGATACAATTAGACCATTTTTCCGGTTTGGTCATGTGACGTTCGACATATACCCTATTTCCTGGTTCTGTTGCCGGTGATGACTCACGTGAGCCACCCGCTGGTGCATGCGCAAATAACACCCGTCTACAATCTCCTCAGACTCATATTGAATCACTGCTGCTAGTTGAAATGATGTGGGGAAAACGCTTTGAATTCATGGAAATTCTGCTGCTATTTTGTTTTAAAAGAAGAAAATGCAAACAACATGGTTGTACAGTGCAAACTCTGTCTTCCAGCTAAGAAAACACTTTCTTTATCAAAGGACTAAAAAATAATCTGTAATACTATACTGTAGCCACTAGTTGTCTAAATAGCCCTTTATGTGTATATATATATATATTATGTGTGTGTGTCAGGGCTGTGTATTCCCAAGTTGTGGAAATGAGACATGATTGCTTAGTTTTGATAGGTTTTAAAAGTAACCAAAATGCTAAACATTAAAATTAAAGCACAACAAACATGAACAGAAGTTTGATCCGAGCTTGTTCAGTTTGGTTATAAATGTCACTTTTACATTTTTAAGCTCTAAACAACAACAACAACAATGATAATAATATTGCAATAGATAATTTATTAGATTTTTAAAATATTTTTATTGTTGAGACCCATTCAAAAGTGAGACGTAACATTTAAAAATTTGCATTGAGAAGAAATAATTAAAATTAAATTTAAAAATGCAATTTATTTGTAGTAAAGTTGACCCCCCCCCCCCAAACGTTTTCTTTCTTCTTTCTTTCTTTCTTTCTTTCTTCTTTCTTTCTTTCTTCTTTCTTTCTTTCTTGTGACCTTGAAGTAACTCAAAAGTAATCAGATTACATTACTTTCATATTGTGGTACGTGGATTATGTTACTGAATACTTTTATGATGAAGTAATCTGTAACTGTAATGGAATAAATATTAAAAGTAACCCTCCCAAGCCTGAAAAAAAAAAAAAAAAAAAAAAATAAATATATATATATATATATATATATACACACTGCATATATATGTGGATGGTCCCGCTTCATGTTGCTGATGCTGGCATTTAGACCGTAAGAGAACAATCGCTTTGTGTGAAAGGTTCTTTTAAATTGGCTCATTAATTTGATTTCTTAATAATTCATGTGTGATTATATCTGTGCCGGAGGGTTTTGTTGTGGAGATGTCTCTGTGGGTTTGTGGATTACAGAGGTTCAGGAATGCTGCTCATATGAGGGCGCGCTGATGTTGAACAGATCACTCAGCCTCGTGCTCTTCAGCTGTTTATTTATTGGTGGTGTTTATTCAGAGATGAAAGAGTGAATCTGCGGTACGGTCCCCTCATCTGCTTCAGACGGTTGCCGTTAAAGACAATCACTCCAACTCTACCTGCTTGCTTTGTTCTACGTTTCACCTTTTCTCTCCCTCCAGCAAGCTTAAAATTCTAGTTTTCTCGTATGTGCTGGGACTCATACAGAAATCACTGAATCTCTGTGTGAGAGATCGAGAACGAAGGAGAGGCCTTCAGTTGCAGCTTTACTGCATGATTTATAACATAGATAAATCATTATCTTTCACTCTCTGCATGTTACAATTATTGTTAAATGAAATCAAATCTGTTCTGATTACTCAGAAGTCTTGTTTTACCCAGCCCTAACTCACTCCATATTCAAACACTGTCAGTCATGACCGTTTGTCCTAACTGAGATGGATATTGTAAACTTTGACATAAATAACATGTGATGTTGCACGGTAGGCATGCACCGGGGTCGTATCATACTGCACAACCTGACAAGCAACAACCATGAAACACCAAAATCACACAGTGTACCAGGCTTCATATTTCTTATTCAAAAGGGTAGCTTGACTATAGCCTGCAAAATTAGTACTGTGGCTTCCTCGCAACCGAGATTTGCCATATCAATGTGGCATGTATTGTGATTTCAATGTTCTCATCTTGTTTCGACCCTTAATGCCTGTCATTTTTTCCTTACCTCTTCTCTTACACACATTCTCACCTCTTTGAAGAGTATCGCAGGTGTCCAGGGAAAGTGTTAGAAAGTGAGTCTGCAACAGTCACCAGTTAAAGCAGAGCTGGATTCCCCTCAGGGAGACAGAGACACTCAGTTGGCTCTGAGCTGCTAATACTCTATTGATTTGCTTTATGGAAGAGGACATGCAGCATTTTAAAGCTTCAGACTGACATCTCTCAAAATCTCTCATTATACAAATTTGTGTCCTTATAAATCACAAAAATGTGCGCACAGGCACAACACACACACACACACACACACACGTTGATAAATGTGGTTTACGGAGTCTCTCCATAGGCATAATGGTATTGATACTGTACAAACTGTATACTCTATTGAGTGACTTCATGTTTTCAGGGCTTTCAGAACTTTTCCAATAGTGTTAAAAAGACTAATTACTAATTTATCACTAATTGTAATAAATATTTTATTTACTTTCAAAAATGGCAACATAAAAATGTATTTACTTTTATTCACTTTCAAAAGAACATGTTAATAAAGTATGCATGAAACCACGGGCTAATCATGTTCAAAAATATTTATTCCAGTTAAAGTTTAAACAAAATCTTGTAAGGACTTTAGGGATCTTATATGAGTTTTGCTTCATAAATAATTCATGTGAAGATCAAAGTACCGCCCAACTTTAAACTACTGATATAGTCTAAATGTGTAAAAAGGTTTGAACAAATATATTCAAATGAAGGGAGATATACACTAAACACTACACTCTTGATTACTTACAAACGAGACACAAACACTAAACATTTGTCAAATATATATGCCATTTTTATTGCAATTAAATAAAACAACCTTTTTTTCATCATTGAACTGGACAGAATAGACCCAGATTTACTGTAAACATTAAACCATTCAAATTTTATCAAAACAAACAATACAATTAAATCCAATTACAATATCTTGTCATTATCTAATTGAGTTTCATTTTCACAAATGACCAGTTAAGGATTTACATGTATCTCTATAAAGTTAAATCTTTACAATTTTGTTAGAGACATATCTTCGGGTCTTTGAAAATCAGGGAAGGAAGGAAATAAATTAAATTAAATTAAATTAAATTAAATTAAATTAAATTAAATTAATTTAAATTAATTTAATTTAATTTTTTTGATGATGATGATGCTGGTGTATGTTTGTAAGACTCCTCCAAGACTACTTTAATTGTCAATTAATCAGTTATTGTATAATCAATTAATCTATCCAGATGATTTAGGTTATCACCTGGTGTCTAGAATTATAAATGACATGTATAAAAGTTGTTGACTAATTTTTAAGCTTTTTAGCTTTTAGCTGAACATAGTCCAAGATGAACTGAAATGTTTGCTCTCTCTCTCTCTCTCTCTCTCTCTCTCTCTCTCTCTCTCTGTTTGATGTGCAGATACGCTTTTCTGTTTTTTTCATGCACAACTACTGGGACACTGACAGTTAACAGGTTAATTAAGCTTAAAATGTTTATGTGGAATTCATTCTTTTTTTTTCTCTCAGTTCTACGATTTTGACGATTCCACATAATAAAGGGACATTTTCAGCATTAATAAGCATAATAACTCATTTGTGTAGATGCAGCATATGTAACCGTCAGAAACTGCGCTTTCTAGTTCTTTTATAATTATTTTTTCACTTGCAGGTTTTATGAGCTCATATTAAAGAGAGTTGATTTTGTGAACGTTTAAATATTAATTCAGTCACACTTTATATTTGGTGTCTTTAACTACTATGTACTTACATAGAAATATTACATATTATCAACAGTGTAATTATAAAAGTTATTAGCAGCATCCACTTGCCACATAGCAGCTAGGTTGTGGGATGGCTCATTACTCATTCACATACGGCCGTCATTTCCAACAAAGGAAGACTGACGATCTTAACTTGCTTTCGATTTTATCAAAGTGTGATTAAACCAATGCAATGCGGTTAACAGAAAGTTGGCTCCCTCTACTTGCCCCTTCCTAACACACAATCTGACAAAGGAAATAATAAAGAAAATGGAAGTGATCACCTGTGCCCACATGACAGTAAATAACCAATAAGAAATAACAAAGAATGAATGCTCTTACACAATTAATTACAGCTGAAATTGCATGCAGGTTTTTTTTTTTTTTTTAAGTTCATATTTAAGTTAATATTTAAGTTAATTTCAAAATGCCTCTGATAAAAGCCATGACATACCAAGCCGACATCAGAGAACTAGCGATAATGGAATCCAACAGTGTTATCGCCTCACATTGGCTGCATCTGGAGCTGAGCTTGAACATGACGCAAAGACAGCTAACACGTGCTTCCTGCCTCTTCATGTTAGGACATAACTGTCCATCTCAGCCAGTGGTGGAAAAAAAAAAAAATGTACTTAAGTAAAAGTATTGCTATTTAAGAAATAATTTGCTTAAGTACAAGTAGACGTACTGAAAAATAATGTGACTCAAGAGTAAATTAATAGTTTGCTGAAAAACTAGTTACGGCATTACACAGTACTTTAGTTTTCCCCTTCTATTTATACCCAAAATTAGGTGATGTCCTGTAATGTCTGTTTCATTCATACTGGAAGCAAGGGAGCGCTCTTGCGCAGAAAGTCCACAAGTGAGATGTGTAGAAGTTTTAAACTTATGACCCTTATATGGACAAATGAATCAGAAATTACTACAGCTGAATAGCATGCTAATAGAGACGTTTTGACTGATAAAAGATGAAGACAATAAACACATGATTGTGATGATCTATCTGTGCTTATCTGTGTTCTTCAAGCCATCTCAGGTATTTTCATAAGAATGATGTGTATTTATAATGCAATGCTAATCGACATAGCCTGTATCACAGTATAGAATTTTAGAAAATAATATATTTTATGTCTCATTCTGTGATAAGAAGCAACATGAGAGCACAGATGCAAAGTTATTTCAAACACAAATGTTATATAGTGATTTTGGAGCAAAACATGATATTAATCTCATAAATGGTCATATTTTAGGCTAAGCAAACACACTAGTTAACTAATTTTGTTTAAGAAGGACAAAACCAAAGAAGAGTGAGAAGTTTGATCAAATAAATGAGCGATTAAAACAGTATGAATAGAACTGTGCCAGTAACTACTACTACTACTACTACTACTACTACTAATAATAATAATAATAATAAAAGTGAGGTACAGGTAATATTTAAAGGTGCCCTCGAATGAAAAATTGAATTTATCTTGGCATAGTCAAAACAAGAGTTCAGTACATGGAAATGACATACAGTGAGTCTCAAACTCCATTGTTTCCTCCTTCTTATATAAATCTCATTTGTTTAAAAGACCTCCGAAGAACAGGCGAATCTCAACATAACACCGACTGTTACGTAACAGTCGGGGTGTACGCCCCCAATATTTGCATATGCCAGCCCATGATCCCAACCATTATGAAAGCCATTAGACAAGGCAGGATGATCTGTGCACAGCTGAATCATCAGACTAGGTAAGCAGCAAGAACAATAGCGAAAAAGAGATGGAGCAATAATAACTGACATGATCTGATATCATGATTTTTTAGTAATATTTGTAAATTGTCTTTCTAAATGTTTCGTTAGCATGTTGCTAATGTACTGTTAAATGTGGTTAAAGTTACCATCGTTTCTTACTGTATTCATGGAGACAAGAGAGCCGTCGCTATTTTCATTTTTAAACACTTGCAGTCTGTATAATTCATAAACACAACTTCATTCTTTATAAATCTCTCCAAAGCATTAGCAGCCACGAGCACAGCCTCAAACTCATTCAGAATCAAATGTAAACAATATAACAGATACAATACTCACATAATCCGCCGCATGCAAGCCGCATGCATGACAAACACTTTGTAAAGATCCATTGAGGGTTTATTAGCTGTGTAACTTTGTTTATGCACTGTTAAGGCAAGCGCGAGCTCCGTGGCGTGGAGCACAAGATTTAAGGGGCCGCACAGCATAAACGCTCATATTTAATAATGCCCCAAAATAGGCAGTTAAAAAATTAATAAAAAAAAATCTATGGGTATTTTGAGCTGAAACTTCACAGACACATTCAGGGGACACCTAGACTTATATTATCTTTTTAAAAAAAGTTCTAGGGCACCTTTAAATAATATGCTCTTTTTTCATTCTACAGAAAATGTGCCGGGAGTCCACCATTGCTATCTAAAGAGGATGTTTGTTTATAAATTTTTGCAATATTACTTGAAACTGTCTTTACTACTGATAAAAGACTATTTTAGGTGCACTGAAAGGATTAATTTAATATACATCATCTGTGCACGAGTAGGCCTTAAAACATCAGCCAATTGTTTACGCGATCATCGCGTAAACGATTGGCCCTCTGGCTTGTCAATCACTGCCGTGACGTTCCTTGTGAGAGACGAGCGCGGCTGCGCGCTCCAGTAACTTTCCACACTCCACAGGCGCCGCATGCAATGTTTTTGTCAGGAGACAGGAGTAACAACTGCAGATTATGAGTTACCTGCAGTGAGTCCGACATAATGAATCCACTAACACGACACAGCGAATGCCGGTGGTAAACACTCGTGTTCCAATACTCGTGCACGAGTTTTGGGAGGCGTTCCCTCGAAATGAGCTGTGAAGGAGGGGGGCTGTTCTTACGCATGCACTCATTTCAAAAACTAATGTGGGTTTTCAGTCGACGAAAAGATCCTCTTTAGCACCTTTAACAAAATACACTTACGTGCATCTGAATGACTAATGTTGTTGTTGTTGTCAATGTTGAGGTTATTTAGGTTGAGGTATAACGTTTGCAGTTTAACTGCATCCTTGAAGAGGGCAAGATTTACCATTCAATTGAATTGTGCACATGTATTTTAGACACTGTTTTTGCTCTGTCAATGCAATAACTTCATCCTTGTATGAGCCGAGTTTTGTATTTACTTCAACTGCTCAGTGCTCTGGAAATATATGAGCCATTTCAGGAACTACCAAAATTACAATTTAAAATCAGAATATGAGCACAACTCACTTAAATTCAGTAACTGAAACATTAGAGATACTGGTTAAAACGCCAAAGGCCAGCGTAACTGTAATAAAAATATTTGTAATTAATTACTTTCCACCTCTGATATCAGCTGGTATTAATAGTCTATATTCATTATTTCAAAAAGGGGAACTAAAACTAGGACTACGACTGACCTGCAAATTTGTTGTGACCAGTAGAATATCGATATGTCACGCTGTGACCTCTTGGCTGAATTAAAAGAACAATATTTTTGCAGTAAAGTCGAGTAGATTGTACATTTTTTACATTTTGAATGTATTACTATGTGTTATATTTTGAATTCACATTCATAAAAAAGACACAGCAGAGCATGTGTCATTGCAGTGTTTGAAGACATTTTGCATGTTCAAAGTGTGACCGTGGCATAATGCACTGAAGGACCAGATTGCATCAGACAGTGATCCAGACTATTGAAATGTTGAGCAAGCAATCTCATTGGCTGCAGTATCAGCAGAGGCCAATCAGCTTGTGCAATGTAAATTGCGTAATTGCTAGCAGACTGCACATAAAACCTGTGTCATCTGTAAGTTTCATGACTGAACGAGATATATGTTAAATTTAATGTTATTTAAAATGGATGGTGAAAACCCCCTTCAAATTCACATTTATTTATATAAATTTACATTTATGCATTTGGCAGATGCTTTTATCCAAAGCGACTTACATTGCATTCAAGGTAAACTTTTCATTAGTTCATGCATTCCCTGGGGAATCGAACCCATGACCTTGCAAGTGCCATTCTTTAATTTGAGCTACATGAATGGGATATACTGCAATCAAGCTACTACATTGTAGCATATACTAGTTTGTAGCCTAAAATTTTGATAAAAAGGAAAATATGTTTATGTCCATCCATGTAAACTATTACTATATAAATGTATTTAGTACAATTTATAGTTGATAAACGAATGGCCATACCACAACATTGTTTTTTGTTGCTTATCAAGTTATCCAAACTACAAAATTTTCGAAGCGAACAAAATGAATTTCACATCCCACAGAGTAGAACATTTGAGGACTGATCCTAGATCAATATTTTCCTCCGAGACACTTGCGGCGTCTGTGCCCAGATGTGACAGTTTTGTCCAATTGTGCTCTGCGCTTTGAAGGAAATCCTGTTCAGAACAGCACAATTCGGTGAACACTGCTAGAAAGAGATCTGTGATTGTTTGCTGGGGTCCAGAGGGCATCTCTGACCAGTTGGCATTGCCATCTTCACCCATTCTCATGCAACTCCCTATTCAAGCGCCGCCTGAACAGCCTGCAGCTCCGTAAATGCCAAAATCTGCATCGCCTCCGAGCTCCAAAGAACACAGGCAGTGAGCCTGCAGGGTTTAAACCCATGAGAGTAAAACAGGAAGGGAAAGAGGATGAAAGAGAAATGAGAATGAAAGCCGAGATGATACAGGCTGAACTGAATATTTGCTTTTTGTTTTGCAAAAAAGACAATGTTTTTGCTGCGACCTGCTGATGTCCTTCAAATAACATCCAAGGTGACTGTGGTTCGGAATAAAGTCACATTGATACAAAAAGCGGAATTGATACAACAAAGCAATTATTCAGTTGTAAACAGAGGGATGAAAGAAGGGTGGGTGAGAGAATAAACTAATGAGCTTATTTAGATCAAGACCGATTTGACACGCAACTGTCACAGCTTTTCTCAAAGATAGCGCAAGCTACCCTGCTGCTTCCAAAAGAATCGAAACCATTGATGTAGAACAGTGAATAAAATGCACATTTGGTACTTTTTCATCCAATGTTTGCTTCTGTTTGCCATCAATGATGTGTTGGCATGCCCATGAAACCTGTGTGATCTCGTTAATATTCATACATAAAGCATATAGCTCTAATGCACTTTTTTTTGTACATTTGGATAAACACTGAAACGTATAATATGAACATATAGTATTAACAGCTTCTGAAACATCAACAGCCCTTTTGTTGAAGTTCATAGAATGCTGCATTCATGAAAATCACATTGATTTGGTGTTATTTACAATACATGAGATTAATTATGTTTAACGCCATTAAATTGATTAAATGTGATTACTACGTTTTTTCAGTATTTTGATGCGTCAACATATGAAGAGCTGAAATTATTTATTTGTCGTTAAAAAAGGGCTTTCTCTTACAATGTTGTTTCATTTACAATTGAACAGGATTCCTGCAATGAGAGAGTGTATTGGACTGTGGCAGTGCTCATGCAAAAAAATCCAATGATTGTAGTTCGGACTAGTCTTTTGTAAACAGCATAGAGGATTGGTATACAGTATATATAATCTTTTGTTCATCAAATCTTTTGTTCTATACAACATTTATGTTGTATGCTTCAGTGTTTGTTTTATTGGCAGATATCTGCACAGATACACACATTATTCACCTACATATACCAATGTAAAACAGTTTATAAATTTAATAATAATAATAACAATATACATTTTTCAAAAGTTTTTTAGTTGGTATAATGCTAAACAAGGCTGTACCTGTCTGGTCAAAAATACAGTTAAACAATAATATTGTGAAATTGTATTACAATTAAAACAACTGTTTTCGATTTAATATATTTTGAAATGTAAATTTAATTCATTACTCCAGTCTTCAGTGTCATGTGATCCTTCAGAAATCATTCTAATATGCTGATTTGGTGCTCAAGAATCATTACTTAGTATCAATGTTGAAAACAGTTGTACTGCTAAAAAACAATCTGGAAACCAAGAACATATTGTGTCACTTTATAAAAGGTTATAAAATGTTGTATAATTATATAGTTTAAATAAACATATCAGTATGTATTATACAGACTATTGGGGTGTGTGTGGCAAGTGCTATTTACACCAAGTACAATTAGTAACTCTGAATGTTATTCCCATCATTTTATTGCATTTAAAGCATCTTGCCCAATCAGAGTTTTTATTCAAACACTGATTTCAATCATATTTCAAGCAATTCAAAACCATCATGGTGGACAGTGCTTATCTGAAGTGTCTTAGCTGATGGAAATAATCCATTGTTTATCGGCTTTAATATATCTGCCAAATTTTCTTATCTGACCGATAACGATAACATAAAAAAATAACATATACCGATATGGTGGCCGATATATCGTGCATCCATATTTTTTGGCAAAAACCTCTAAGTCCAACTATTTGGAAAACAAGACATAGTAAAATGTCTGTTTCTGTCAGTGTTACAGCAGCAATAGGAACACTGTTGTGTTTACGTGATACTCGCAAAATTCTGTCATTGCCACTGTAACGAAGGACAAAACATGATAAAAACTTGCAGCTTGGCAATTGAAAGCCGGCTTATATGCATTCATCTTGAAATCATATGATTCGATTTGTGTCTTCCGATTGGTTCTTCTGTGGACTTAGAGGCTTTTGTTGACAAAGGAAAGTGGCGTTTAGAGATTTCTGCCAATGAACCAGCATTTCTGAATGGACTGATGCTGGGATTTAGCAGATTTGAAGCAAAAGTAACCACTATAAGAGCCAGCGGTAAATACCCGAAGAAGCACTGGCCGAGATGAAGCTGTTCTCTTCACTGAACGCGGCTGACGGCCTGGAGCTCGCATTTCCGAAAACGTCAAAACAAATTGTAAAATAGGTGCTATATGAGTCACATATTTCAGGTCTAAACAACTACATTATCGTCTAAAAAACTATTAAAACAACAGTTCGTGGTACAACAAGTATTATAAAGGGTAGCCTATGCATCGACGTCACTTTCCCGCCGAAAGCGCGCTCCCTCAGCTGGACTGAGTGGCAAAAGAACCTGCTGCATGAGTGGATTTAATAGGGGGAAACTGCGAAAACGCGAGTAAAACTAACGAATTACACTAAAGGTTGGAATTGAATGTGTTCCTTACAACTTGTCAAATAAACCTAATCCATGGATATCGACATGCAGCCTGGAGTCGTGTTTCCTGACATTTATATGTGCCTGATTTTGACAGCGGGGAAACACATAAAGTAAGTCTGCCTGTGAATATTTTATATAACTACAATATCGGTAGGTTTAAAGCCGCGTAATCACTTATATCAATGTTATATCGTCATATTGTCCAGCCCTAAAACATATATAGTTTTATAGTATAGTTTTTGTCAGTGTTGTTTATTGAAAAACACCCAATTATGCAGAATATAAGATGGAAAATAATTAATTGATGAGTTGTCAAACTAATATATAACAATACAATACGGTATGATTTTACCTCAAAATCCAACAATTTGACACAAAATGATAACTAAAACATGTTTCTCTGCCTGGAGTCGAGCTGTTTCTGAGAATTGCAGTGATCCATTTGCTTTTTTCCCTGTTGCTTTCTGCAGTTTTTAAATATATACCTCAGGGTTTGTGTCAAAGCTATTTGTACAGTCAATCACAAAGCTCTTTCCCGTTTTGGATGTGTTTTGTGTGTTTTTCGCGACATTCACGCTGAAAACCAATGCTGCTTAAAGGGCTCGCACACCAGACGCGAAGCTCAGCGCTGCAACACGTCTTTCAAATTCGAACGCATTGTTTTATATTTTTTCTGAGTCATAGCTGGGCGCCGCGGACAGGCGCCGAATGTCGCTGCCGGTGTGCGTAAGTTACACTCATAGAAAACAATGCGTTCGAATTTTAAAGACGTGGCGAGGCGCTGAGCTTCGTGTCCGGTGTGCGAGCCCCTTCAGTCTTTTGCCACTCAGTGGCCGTGACCGCAGTCGTAATGGTCGACGGTGACGTCACGTGCATACCCTCTATTCTCAAAAATTACGGTTGATTTGATCGGCCGCCATGACGGTCGCTTCTAGCGGAGTGATACAAACGGTGAAAAGGTAGGAGTGTGTTATCACTGAAATATCGCACGGCTATCAGCCAATCACATTCGAGAACCAGACAGAACTGTTGTATATATATATATATATATATATATATATATATATATATATATATATATATTTATATGTTAAGAAAACTAAGTGCATAACTCTGATGAAATACAGAGGACAGCAGAGGTAGATTATTGATGGCGGAGGTTGAGAAGGGTTTTTAAAGAAGCGGAGGAGGGAAAATGAAGTTGAAACCAGTGCTGCCTTTCCTGCGCCTCTGTGTGTGTTTGATAAAATCGTATGCTGGGCCCGTGGGTCTCGCTCTCATCGGGGTGATGGAAATGCGCTGCTCCTAATCTCTTAATGTATGTTCCTTCGTCCTTGGCCAGGGCACATGGGAGAAAGATGGGGTCTTATCAGCGTTTATGAATTTATGGAAAATATTTCTGCACTGACAATTTTTAGCCCTCTCTCTCGATTTTCCTCCATCGTTCTCTCACCCACCCACTCACTCGCTCGCTCTCTCTCACACTTTCCTCTAGCGTTCCCGACCAACTTTATACGAGTTTCAGCGGAGGATGGAAATCTGGCAAAGTGGTTGGCAGGAGTTTCTCTGTATCGGAGCTGTTTCTAGAATTAATGCTTCTTTTTAAGCCACATACGTTGACAGGCTAATGACGTTGATAGTGGGGTCTATTTATACACACTCCTAAGAGGCCACACACTTTTACAATACGTGATTTCATTGTCACAATGAGCTAAGCAAGAAAACATGGTAGTTAATGAGCATGGCAAATTAATGAGCTAGTTACTCAACTTCAAATAATGACGTTGGTGGTTTTAATTTATAGATTTATTTATTTATTTATTTATTTATTTATTTATTTTTATTTATATTTGTGTCAGAGTTAATTCAAAGGAACAACAGGCAAAAACTGCTGTTTGTCTACCTTTCAAAATGTCAACATGTTAGTATGCATTGTATGGTGTGCTAATAATCTTCATGCCATAGTGCCTGTCATTTTGCAAGTGTCTTAAATGAATGTTCTGGGTTCAAAATGGAGAAAATCCTTTTGGTCCTTATTTTGCCAAAACACAAGCATCATGTTTACATTATGGCACTGAAAATATGGGACAAGTGTAAAAAAAAAAAAAGAGTTAAAAGCAGAAATGTGCAGCTTGTGTTTTTGTTAAAGCATCAGCTGAACAAAATGTGTTTTTGCACTTTAAAACTGTTGTTTTAGAGGTGAGACTTCTGTTCAAGGTGGATGACCTTATGTGTTACTCAGTAGTACAGCAGACACAGGGGACGTAGGGACATTTTTGGGGACATCATTTTAAAAACATTTGGAAAAAAAAGAAAAGAAAGAAAGGTGATTCTGTCCACTGCTTTTTTTCTGGCTGTGTGCCGAACGTAAACTAATTCCATACCTAAACTAATTCCTTTGAATGTGTTTTAACATTCTCAAAAAACCAAAAAAAAAGATAAGATGGCTGCTCAGTACAAAACAGGTCATGTTGCAAATGATTGATTGATTGATTTAATGTTGCAATGGATGGATGGATGGATGGATCCATCCATCCATCCATCCATCCATCCATCCATCCATCCATCTACTTTATTATAAACCTTTTATTTTTTTTAATAGACAACTCAAAATTAGTTTCTGTGTTAATGTCATATATGCTGTTTGTAGGTCTTAAGGTAATAGTTTACTCAAAAATAAAAATTTAAAGACGTCATTTATTCACCCTTTATGCCAAACCTGTAGTAATTTCTTTATCCTGTGGAACACACAAGAACATATTTTAAAGAACGTTGAAAGCCAAACAGTTTTGGTTCCCACTGACTAACACTGTATGGATAAAAACAAATAAAAATGGAAGTCAATGGGAACCAAAACTGTTTAAATGTCAACATTCTTCACATAAACACTCTTCTTTTGTGTGCAGCAGAAGAAAGACATGCATACAGGTTTGAAACAAGATGAGGATGAGATGATAACAGAATTTTAAAGGGTTAGTTCACCCAAAAATTATGTCATTAATTACTCACCCTCGTGTCATTCCACATCCGCAAGACCTTCGTTCATCTTCGGAACAAAAATTACGATTTTTTTTTAAATTCAACTACCTCTTTTTAATAGATATCCAATGCAACTACCAGTGCAATGCAACTACTCAGAATGTTCTTTTTTATAAATTACCATCATATTTAGACTCACTTTCGGTGGTACACTGCTTCAGTTCAATCAGTAAATAAGGAACAGTATAATTTCTGACATCAGATTTCCAGCAGTGCTCTGCCACGATCTATTTGTCTGACCTCTGTCCTTCCTCCGCCACCTGTCGGGGCCTGAAAATGGGCTCTAGAAAAATGAGCGTGTGAAAAATTTCATTTGGGTCATGGTCCCTGGCGCTCACACCCTTCAGCTGAGAGGAGGCAGGCTTCTACATGTGCCGGGAGAGTAAGGGGGGGGAGAGGGAAATTAATAACTTCTGAGAAATAGACCCAGAGCCTCCAGGAAGCTCAGTCGTGATTACAGCAGCATGGGTGGCGGGTGCGAGTGGAACTGTGACTGCGTGTTGGAGGTGTTTGTAAGGTTCAGACATTATTACTATTTCATGCTTTGAAGTATCCCAAGCTATACGGCCACACAAGAGCTCAGCTTCTTAACATTGTAATTCTATATGTCTGAAACAATTTCAGTGTTAAAACAGACAGTTCAGGTTGTTATGATTCCAATTTAATTCCACTTTAATTCCACAGAAATTGCTAGCTCATGAAAAGCAAATTGCTGATGAATTCAAATTCAATAAGAAACAGCAATTACAACCCATTTTACTTCCATGGGACATATTGAGTGAGGCAGAATGTGCTTCAAATGGTGACGTCTTTTAACAGAAGCTTTAAGTTGTTATGCAAGAAAACATATAAAATAATTTCAGCTCAAATCAGTGTTTATTTATTTTTATTGATTGAATGATTGATGTTCATGAACATATTGCACAGTTACCATGTAAACTATGGCACATGGATAGTAATCATATGGTAGCTTGGAAAATATTAAATATATCAACTGATATTAAAATTACTAACTGGAAATAAATAAAAACAAACTGAACTAAAGGTAAATAATAATAATAAAATAAAAGCTTATTCAAAATGTAAACTGTAATAGACTACACTCTAAAAAATGCTGGGTTAAAAACAACCCAAGTTGGGTTGAAAATGGACAAACCCAGCGATTGGGTTGTTTTAACCCAGCAGTTGGGTTAAATGTTTGCCCAACCTGCTGGGTAGTTTTACTTAACTCAACTATTGTTTAAAAATTAGAGTATTGCTTACTTAAAATGAACCCAAAATATCTTGAAAATTAACATTTATTAATATGTTTAATAAATGAACATTTTAATTTCATTTTAGATTCATTTTAAGTCAGCCATATAGTCATTTTCAAACAATAGTTGGGTTAAATAAAACTACCCAGCAGGTTGGGCAAACATTTAACCCAACAGTTGGGTTAAAACAACCCAATCGCTGGGTTTGTCCATTTTCAACCCAACTTGGGTTGTTTTTAACCCAGCATTTTTTAGAGTATATATAAACTATAATATAAATAATATTAAAATTACACTTGCTTGTTTGATTATTTAGAAAATAAGTAAATGTTGACTTTAAATGTGAAAAACTATATTAAATTAGCAAGTTTAGTTTATTTGAGCAACTCCAATAACCCACCAAGAAAATAGAGGAAACTTTCCGTCTCATTTCCATTCGTAATGCTGCATTCAAAAGTGCTAAAAACTGCCAGTAGCCTATATTTAAAAGTTTCATTCTGATGCTTTGAGTTCTCCCAGGATACAACACTTTCTCATTTGTGACTGTCATAGCAATTCACCGCAGGCACTGATATTCATTCAGGCCCTGATCTGCATAAAGACTGTCAGATGGACTTTTGATTTAAGAAGCTTCTTTTATCCTCTGTTCTCTTTAAGCCACAGCTCTAAAGTCCGTTCCATGAGAGCGCTCATGCATACAAACCTGACAGTCAGTCTGAAAACAAACGCTCATGTTCTCTTCCGGACGATGGAGCTGCAAACTTGTTCTTCAGCGGGTTGTTGTTTGAAACAGTCAAGCGGAAAAAAACAACATGCTTTAAATTTAAAATGCAGATGGAGGGCAGCTGTTGACCTTCGACTTAAGTTATTCGCAATGGATGCATTTAAAAAGTACCATTATTAAACTATATGTGCCATGTTTTGTTGTTGTTTGTTAATGTACACCTGGAAATGGGTCTGAAACTAACCAAGTCTTGTGGCAAATATGCTGAAAATATCTCCAGATCAAAATTTGAGGAAAAAATACCCCTGCAGAGATTGTTTTATCTGTTATCTTCGATGATGCATTTCATTATTTCCTATTATATGTTAGTTTGTTAGCTTGGCAGGCTACTGCCCTGGGAAGATCTCCAACTTAGAAGTACAAGATGGGCAGTGGTTAAAAAATTTCAGGCTGACGTGGGGGAAGGCTGACGTCAACTCAGGTCTCCCCACTGGAAGCCTGAGATAGGGGGAGTGGGGAAATGTATCAGATACTAGGATTAAAAAGGTTTTGTAATTTTTTTCATTTCGGTTCATTCTTAGGAAAAAACATTTTTTCGTTCAGGTTCCAGAGTAAAGTGAATAACATTCATTTTATAATGACAGTATTGTGCTAATAATCTTTGAAAATATCAATAAAAATCAATTACTGCTATTTTTTTTCATAGACAGATGCAGTTGTAATCTAAACATATTATTTGTGTATTCAACATTTTTAAATGGTCTACAGAGCTGATTGGAGTGTTGGCGCTGTGCCTTCATTTGTTAGCCTCAGATAATGATTCTAAAATTCTTTTAGAACTCCTTGGATTCAACCCACTTAATTTTCCTAATTCGTTTGAAATGAATTCACATTTCATATTAATAAACTGTATGTATACAATTATGTTTAATTTAATTATTTTATAATTAAATTATAAATTAAGCATCATATTTGTGATGTTTGTATGATAGATTCTGACAATTAAAATAAAAATCTATGTTGGATTTCCCGATAACGTTGTCTCTTAGCGTGCTACGAAGACTCTAAAGGTAGACCTTAACTGAAGATATGCCGTTTCTAGACGTGTTTCCCGAACTATACCTAAGGAGGTTGCTTAAGGTATACCTTCTTAAGTGCGATGTTACCAGTTGCTGGCCATGGTGCTGGTGCTGAATTGGTTGATATCGATGGCTCGAGAATCAATAATTCACTCTATACAGGGGCTGCTTCACTGCATTATGTGAGAAATCAGTGTTCTTTATAAAAAGAAGCACTTCAGAAGGAAAAATTGCATTTATCAGGACTCATGGGATGTTATAAAAGTAATCCAAATTGCAAACTAAATCTATATTGTAATTTATCTATATTCTGGGGGCGCGGAGCCCCCATCAGCGTGAGTTTAGAGCGACCGTTATTTAGAACAAAGTTTTAATTCCTTGGAGACGCATCATGCAGCTGACAGACATGTAGTATTGCATTTATATCGTATTTATCGTTTTATCGTTTTTTTTTTTTTTTTTAAATATTCACAAACTTGTTAACTATATCGTGAATTTTATTATATATTCCGATTGTAAAATATGTGGAAGTGAATGTGTTTTGTTGCGCGATGAGTTTGCACAGCAGTTAGAGCTGTCGGATACGAAATCTTCCCCGAAATACATAAAAGTATGCGGCCGGTGAACTGGGAGAAGAATAGAGTAAACTTTATTGTTATAAGCAATGTGTATCTGATATGAATAAAACACTCAAATTATAATTGAAAGGGTTATTGTTGCAGCTTCCGTAGACATCAGTGTAATTTGATTTTAACAAACTATAAATGTCTTTTTTATGCAATTAATTCAAATGTGTATTTAAATGTCTGAAACCTAAAATAAAGCGCGATGAGGTTAAAAACACAGAATAGTTGTGATAACGTTACATGACAAGTGCAGAGTCTGTCTTTGGATCAGCGCTAAAGCACATTTGAATTTAGCAGTGAATTTTTTGCATTTTATTCTTGACAAATTGAAACTAAGGGGGCACAAATCAGATCTGATGGGGCAATGCCCCCTTTTGCCCCTTGTGGTACTGGGCCTGAGTCGGACCAACAAGATGTAAAAGCTGCTGAATTTGCTGATTTTTTTTTTTTTTTTAATTGCAGCTTCTGACATGGTAGCCAGGGGACTAAAGTTTTCACGGATGAAATAGTGCACATACACTAAATGGCGCCGTCTTTAATTTAGCACAACTATTCGCTGTATCTCTGTCATCCCTACCACAATCATTCCCTTTAAATAGACTCCTAAGCCTTTACTGCCTAATGGTTTGCCAGCTTATGTAGTATGTACCTTTAGATAATATAATTAAAAAGCTAACAAGCCATCAGGGTAATGACAATTTTATTTTATTTGCATAAACACATTTAAATTAGCTTAAATAAGATGTAAAGAAGATTTTTGCACAATGGTGGCAACAGTATCAACAGTGATAAGGTATAGCTAAGAGTGGTTCAGACCAACCTTACGAATGTATGACTTACAGAAGGTATACTTAACTAAGAATGTTTCGGGAAACACGTATTAACATTAAGGTACAGCTTAAGGTATAATTTAAGAACGACGTAGAGTTTCGGGAATCCAGCCCAGGCATGTGTATTTATGACATCAATTACAGCTTCATTTGTTCAGAAATTTAAAATCTTATTTGTGTACTTTTTATATATTTTAGTATAGTAGAGCAAAAGTACTGTGCTTCCAGTAGGCTTACAGAGCAGTCAAAAGTGGAAACTCCAAAAGCATGCCTTCAGTTGACAAACACCCCATTTATATGTAAAACTATATATTATTAAATTGTATAGGCCTATATAAAATTATTTTTTTTGCTTGTTTTATTCGCATCTGAATATTGCTTTATCTAAGTAGGCTACACTATTTAGATCAATATCAATATTCAGAAACAAGTGCAGTTATTTTTAATAATAATAACAAATTAAATTTTTAAATTAAATCAAATTTTTATTGTATTGAAATAAAAGAATACTTGGTAATATTATATTTGAGAAAAAGCCCTGCCTGTCACTGCAGTTTAATCCAGTGAAACTCTAAAGCGCTATAAAGAAACCTATAAACTGCTTACTAGCTGACCTCCATTACACTCCATTACAGCCCCATCCAGGTCATGGGACCAACGTCCTACTTGCAGGACTGTGGGGTGCGTTTCCCAAAAGCATTGTTAGCCAACTATGGTCGCGAGCCGTCATTATCAGTATAGTTCAGTGTTTCCCGAAACCATAGTTCCAATGAACATATGCAAACAGCATCGCAAAGTCATGTGGTTGGAACTACAGCCTCTCGACCTGTGGTTAGAAGCATAGTTTATTGCTTGCATGACATGCTCAAAATAAGCAAGCTGACATTCAGTACAATCTATATCTTTTATTTCGAATATATACAAATTTCATTTATGACTTTTATTTTTGTCAAGAGATTTAAAGCGTCATTTTTGCATGTGCGTACGTGATCTATACATAAAAAGGAGCCTATTATTAAATCTGGATATAAAGCAACAACTGAAAAAAATGAGAATTAGTCATCAGATGCCATGTCCTTATAATTTATAGCAAAAATCTGGGATTAATTCCATCTCAAAGGGATTCATTAAAATAATTTTTTTTAAAAATGCATGACATTATTAACCAACATGGTTGAATGACAAATCTGTGACAGTATGGCTTTAAGAAACCGCTGAATTATGGTAGTTAAAGCTGCTGTAGGGAGTTTTTAGAAAACGTTGACTTAGCCTGAAAATTTGAACAAGCACAACTCACAGGTCACTCCCCCTTGCTCTCTGCTGCGCTACAGCCCTCCCTCCACAGCTCCTCCCCCATCACAACGGAGCCTGCCGTGAACGCGCAGGCTAGTAAGCAAGCAGGGCCACCGATGACGGCGGATAAACAGTTATGGCACATTCACTGGTACAGACGAAACATCAACAATATGATTTACATTGACTATGGCCTGCCCATACTTTGACTACAAACTTGGTCCTCAAAACATTACATATTTTGCAATACATGTAATGTAACTATATGACGTTGCACTATTTCTATAAGTAATAAATAGCTAGTATGATAATATAACAGTAAGGTTACAGTAACCAGTGAATTAGTAGGTTTCAATAGTTGCTTTGCACAGTGCATGACATTTTATCTGTATGTTATGCGGCTAGAGTTTTGACACTGAGTCAATGGGCTCCGACGAGGAATTCACACCCACAGCAACTTCGAGGAGTCAACGGGCGGGGAGAAGAGGAAGCCGTGGTGTGCGCGGAGCATCAGGCAGGGAACGGGCAGGCCTGTTTTGAAATGATCTTAGTTGTGTAGTTCTTAAAAATGAAACAAATCAAGCAGGGATACTTACTTGTCAAGCAGAAATGTGGCTGACTCTGCATCGGTTTTTAATCCTTTCAGGACACGTAGCTCCCTCCACCTCGGAAAAGCCGCTCCGATATTTACCCTCGTTTTATTTCGGGCTCTATCTAATTCTTTCTTTTTGGCTTTTATCATCGTCATCTGTCTTTTTCCCGTTTACCCGTCTTTATTTTATGAGCAGGTGCCACTCGAGGAATTGGCAGTTTGGATTGTTTGTCCAGCATAAGCAAAGCTGCGGCACACCGGTAATCTTGAATTTGAACGCCTGTACGCGCTCTGCATGAGAGGGGTGAGATCAACGCGCACGCGAGCTTGATTGACACTGCTAAGACACTCCTCCTGGCTCTGATTGGTTGTTTCTTACCGGGAGCGGTGTAATTCTGCAAATGGCAATAGGACCACTGGGAGGAGCCAGAGGAGTTTGATTTTTTCACAGATTATCTGTCTCATTATTCTACTGTCAGGACATAATGACATAATTAACAAATATGTAAAAAATACATTTTTACAAAAGTTACCTACTGCAGCTTTAAGCAGTGAGTTACATAGTTGTACACGAAACACACCCCTGAGCGGGATGCAAACCAATGTCAAACGGCATGGGAGATGGCATATTAACAAGTATGCCAGTGTGCCTCTTGAGGCCAGAGGAATGAAGTTTTCCCTATACAGCTCTTACTAGTTGGCCTCCATTACGCTTACCCCCATCCGGGTGATGTCACCAATGTCTTACTCGCACCACTCTTTAAGCGGAGCTCGAACCAGCATTAAATGGCATGGGAGTTGGGTGCTAAAAACCTCTAGCATACTTTTTGAAGCCAGGGGAGTGAAGTTTGGTTATACAGCTCAAACTAACTGGCCTCCATTACACTCACCCCCATCCAGGTCACAACACCAATGTCCTACTCGCACCAATCTGAGCAAGATTTTAACCAGTGCCAATCAGCGTAACAAAGACACTGAAGACAGTAGCTTTTAACATCAGCCGTTAGTGCACCTGGCAGGGGGCGAAGTGTATCTGAACAGCTCTCACAAGCTGGCCTCTGTTACATAAGAACTGTCTAATTTTTCCTCAAAAATAATTGGGATCCTTATATTTATTTCTTTAACTCCACTTGTCTGTTCTTGCACTGTGGCTCATTGAATATCTATGGGTTCTGTGCAGTTCTAAATGAATGAAAATATGTTCTTTAGTTGATAAATAAGGCCAGCTGAGTAGGTGCCTGACAGATGTTATAACAGCTTTGAGTTTATTTGTATGAATTGCAAAAACAATACAGAAGCAAGAGACTCAAATTGATCGTTAATGGCTGCCACCTGTTTTGACGATTGAAAACTGTAATTTTGCTGAACTCCAGCCCAGAAAACAGCGTGTCGAGCTTCAGAAAAGCATCACATCTGAGAAACACCAGTCAAGTTTTTGTCTTTATTCAGATCTGTTATTGTTCATATAGTGAATTAAGTATTATTCTTCACTCTGTCATCCTGAACCATTTTTTTCTAGAGATATAAATGCAACCTTAAACCATGCTACTTGAGAAGTATGCTGTTACTGTTTAAAGCAATTCAAACGGAGAATGATAAAGCTAGCGAAACAAATCCCATAGATTTACATAAAAGAAGGGACCAGAGCCATATACAGAGACTAGAATAGTTTTGCACTCACATTAATTACATTTTCTTCTATGAAATGTAAAAATCCGGGTAAAAAATGAATGAAATAAAAAAAGACAGCAGATAATTGAGCAATCAAAATATTTTTACATGTCACTGTGCCACAACACTTACTATTTTGTGTTTGTTAATGTCTTTGTAATATTTGTTGGGGTTTCTTTAATTTGTACCTGTTAGTTTTAAAACTGTGTCTCGCTGTATGTGATGTAGTTTGTGTGGTACCCTGGTGGCAGACATTAGAGGTTTAATAACTGTGTCAGCGTGATTAATAATGGTGGAATACCGAGCAGAGCTGCCATCATCACTGCACTGATTACACCTGCTTTAAACTACATTACTCACAGTGAACTCTGCCCTGCCCCAACACCACAGCAATCATTTATGCTCACTGTGTCTAAATTTGAGCTTAGCAGTAGCTCCATCTCAGTTGCCCAATACAAAAGCTGAAGTGTAATTTGTACATGTGCATTAGTGGTGCATTAGTGGTTACATGCCAGTAGGTGGCAACAAGCGACGTAATGAGTGAGTCATTGAATCACTCACTCAACCGTTTCATTCAGAAACACTGAATAATTCAGAAATGGTACACCTGTGTACTGCTCAGAGACATGCAGTAGTTGTTTATGTTTTGTCTATGTTTTTTTTTTTTGTCTGAGAGCACAGAGTATGGGTTTCGAACAGCAATTCATATAGTTTAACAAATAAATAGCAATGGTCCAAATAGAAAAAACAAACAGTGCCAAGTAAATCAAAAAAATAATCTCTCTCTCACTCTCTCTCTAGGTTCCTACATGTTGGTGAACTCTTCTCAGTATGGTGCAGGACAGCGGGCTCAGCTCATGTTACGTCCGCTGAGTGAGAACGACACACACTGTGTGCAGTTCAGTTACTTTCTGTACAGCCGTGACGGACACAGTCCCGGGAGCCTGAGTGTGTATGTGCGTGTAAATGGTGGCTCACGGGGAAATGCCGTGTGGAATGTGTCCGGCTCTCAGGGGCGGCAATGGCATCAGGTGGAGCTGGCCGTCAGCACCTTCTGGCCCAGCGAGTACCAGGTGAGACGAATAAATAACATCACAAACACTCAAATGCACATTGACTTTACCTTGCAAGTTACATGTCACAATCCTGTAACCTAACCCTTTTGAAATGTTGTGCCCATTATTATTACAGCGTGCACTGTGGGTTCACATTATATAGACTGGAGTTGTATGTTTGTTTGTTTTTGAAAGAAATCTCTTCTTAAATGAAAATAAAAAATCTCTTACTGACCCCAAACTTTTGAACGGTAATGTATAAGCACTTTTTCTACTATTCAGCTGAAACCTTCTGAGCATGATTGGATCAGTAAAGAGCTGTTTGATTCATCAATGTTAATTGTTTGGCATTGTGGTGGAAATGTACTAAATGTAACACAAACACTGTGGCCAATCCTTGAACCTTTGACATAAATTTTGACTTTTTCAGACTTTTATGTGTAAATTACCTCTGATTGGCTAACCATCTTAAAGGGTACTTAACACACACAGTTTCGGCCAATCTCATGTTAATCTTGAGTACCTATTGAGTAGTATAGCATCCTTCATATCTTTGAAGGGTCTTTAGTTTTATCAAATTTATAAAAGACAGATCTTTCCGAAAACAGCCGAGCTCCTAGAGGCGTGCCGTGAGATTTTTACGCAGCTTTTGCATAGCGAAGCTATCGATGGTCAGCTAAACAAATGTATTTAAACACACACAATACACCATTGCATTATCCCTGGATAACTTTTGATTCATTATACATTCGTGATGTTTACATTATATGCACTTACCCGCCGATCGCCAACAAAACAGACATTAGATGCAGTTTTACTTACCACCAGCGGTTCCGACTCATGACCGGGATCTTTTATCGCTGTGACCGCTCCATCTTTCAGTTTCAAATGATCTGCGTCGAACTGGGTCTTGTTTATAAAACCATAAGCGCCGATCCCGAGGGCTCGAACAGCCACGGAAAAAACACAAGATATTCTCCATTCATTTAACCCAGGGGTGGGGAACGTTGATCCTGGAGGGCCATTGTCCTGCAGAGTTTAGCTCCAACCCCGAAAAAAACACTCACCTGCCTGTAACTTTAGTAATCCTGAAGACCTTGATTAGTTTCAGGTGTGTTTAATTAGGGTTGGACAATGGCCCTCCAGGATCAACGTTCCCCACCCCTTATTTAACCAATAAAAAAGTGATTGCAACTTTCAGACACGACTTTATCCTTATTTTGATAGTAAATTTAAGCTGGTTCCTATGGTTATTTTAATGACAAATGTTGAGAGCGCATTAATGTAATGCATGACCACAAATCTCCCAGCTCCACTTAATGCTGGGTTCTTTGGGAAGCAAGGTTATCTTTCCCTCACAACCAAAAACACACTTCTTTGGTGACATAGAGATTTTGTGGTCTAAAAACAAAGATAAATCTTTCTCAAGCAAGTCCTGTGCAGCACTGCTGATGACTTCTGTAACCCGAACGAAGCGTATTGATGGGCATGCTCTCTCGCTCTGGTTGATGTGTGTGCACGCGCTCTTCCCGGAGAAGTGCCCATACAAGAAGTTCCGCCCTTTATTACTTAATACAGGGACATACTCGAAAAATACTTTCCGAAACTTGTACTAACTCTGATGGAGTGTATGCTCAACTCGTATTTTGAAACTTTGGCCATGTTTAGCATGAGAATCCAACTCTTTAACTGTGTAAATAAGTTAGAATGCATGAAATAGCATTAGACCCCCCCTTTAATAGTTTATTCTGTCATTCACCAACTGGATCATGTTCAGTTAAATTTAAAATTGTTTATGTAATGGCATTTATGCAATGACATGAGTGATTGTATGTTAATGTACGTATTACAAAATACATATTTGCAGTTGATTTATGGCTTTCTTTTTTTTCTTCTTTTTTGCTGCAAAAATACTATGGATGACGTTTTTGGTGAAACTTTAGCTAATATAAATGCCACTGAAAAGCTGGCAAACCAGTGACGGCAATGCACAATCTATTACTACTGCCAAATTTTTCACTGATGGTTCTGTTTTGTATATACCATAAAAAAAAAAAAGAAAAAAAAGGAAAAAAAAGAAAAAGTGGGGCGCACTGGAAAAGGATCTTTAGATTGTGTCAGTTTAGTACATTAAGCTGTTTTATTTTAAAAGATAAAGGAAAATATTGTTTTCCTTAATTTAGACCCACTGATATGTGTGTGTGTGTGTGTGTATATATACAAACAAACACACACACACTTTTTTCCTACCACTAAATAGTCTCTTCAGCTCTCGACTCTGGTCAGCAGTGTGTGTTATTGACTCACTTGTTCCTCTGATGGTTAGTGCACAGAACACTGTCACCTTGTTAAAGGCTATGATTAATAACTCGCCCCTCATTTGCTCCCCCAAAAAAGCCCATAATGACCAGTAAGTTGAGTATGTGTGTGTGTATGTATGTAAGTGCAGAGTCAATTGACCCCCGCTTTTGTGTGGGACTCACTTGAAAGTGGAGGTCCGGTGTGGCTTCCACAACCCTGACCCGTATCGCTCCTCTCTCCATAAATCAGAGCAGCCTTAATGAGATTACAGCCCTGCCACGATCAATGCACACACACACACACACACACACACACACACACACAGTGTGCCACAGGGTTCCCAGACAGACAATGTGAAGAAATTATCTTAGCCCTCTGGTTCTATTTTTCGCTCTCTGTCTCATTTTTTTGTGTGGTGTCTAGTTGGTTCAGACGTGCCGTGGTGAAATACACAGAGAATATGGTACATTTGAGGTGTTTTGGATGTGGCGAGGCATGTTAGTCAACTGTAGTTAGCTTGTAATAACTGCCTGCAGTCATTTATGACACTGCAATTCATTATATGTAAATGTGTGATGAATGTTGTGTGTAATTTTGTAAAGGAACACGGACAGATGCAAATGCACATAAAGAAGCAGATGAATTTCTGCATTTGTGTTGTCAAGAGCTTGTTATAAGGCAGCAGAGCATTCAGAGGAATACATAAACTCTGTTCCAAACCCTAGTGAGCTGCCTACAAATAGAGGCGTTTAAAGCTCCATAGGTGCACCGGCAATACGAAGGCTGTTCTAAAATGTAGGCAGCTGCCTTCTAAAGGTCTTTTCACACCAAACAGCCGCAAAAAATCTAAACGAACCGATGACGAATGGACCTTTAGCACCAAACAATTTGTACATGTGCGTCAGGCTGAAGGACACACACATTCATGTTTCTACAAAAAAAGTCTGCTGCTTTTTTTTTTTTTTTTTTGTGGAAACAGTGATGCATTTTTTTTGTTCAGGATTCTTTGATAAATAGTTAAATAAACAGCAGTTGAAATAGAAATCTTTTTTAACATCAAAAAACTGTCACTTATGATCAGTTTTAAGCTAGGGTGTGCACATTTTGTGCTCTAGCTGAGCCCGGGCGATTTCCATGATGACGCGTTATGCAGGCACAATAGCTCTGCATGACATATCCGCACTTTTATTTTTCTGTGTTTTATAAAAAATATTTACAAACTTGTTAACTAGATCATGAACTATATGATATATTCTGATTGTCAAATATGGCTAAATTAATGTGTTTGTCATTTAAAAAAAAAAAAAAAAAAAATGTATAATGCTCATTCAGAGAATCGGATCTTTGGATTAACATCACGTAAATTCACCCATTTCTCCCAAAATGCATACAAGTAAGTTGCTTTTGCACTCGGAGAAGAATAGAGTGAACTTTATAGATACCTACAACTAGACTTGTGCCAATGTACGGTAATGCAATATATCACGATAATGAATATGCACGGTATTGTTATCGTGGGCATTTCAAAATACCGTAAATAATAATTTATTACAATTTTTTATAATGCATATAAGAATACTTTCCCCATCAACCGTATAAAATGCACAACACTGCTGTATTCTGCGCCAAAAGAACACGCGCTCAGATGTAAACAAGCCCAATGCACAAGAAGCACATGGCTGAACGAGTGAAGGAGAGGAGCTGAATGAAAGTGCGCGTTCACTCTCTGACAGCAGAGGGCGCTGATGGAACAGCAGAATGCAACGGTTACCCCGGAAACCCCATAAACAAAGCAACTGCGCTAGTTAAGTTTTTAAAATGCCTCAAACATATATTTTAATCTGGACTACAACATGCCCTAATGATTAAAAATGTTCTGATTATTTGTTATTGTTCAGTAAAACATTGAGGCATACAGCTTCATTAGTTAACATGTTAATTCATTATTACCAAACTGACAATGAAACATACTTATAAAGCATTTATTATTCTTAGTTAATGTTAATTTCTTGGTTACTGTTTAATAACATTACTAAAATCAAAAGTATTTATTTAATGGACCTGAGAGAAAACTAACAATGATCAGTTGTGTTTCTAAACTAACATTAAGAAAAACTAATACTTTCTGTAACAAATGTAGCTGTTGCTCAATCTTAGTTAATGCATTAAATAATGAGACCTTATTGTAAAGTGTTACCTGTTGTTCTTTATAGCCTAATTCTTTTCCACTTTAATCTGTTTGAAAATTTGACTTTATATTTTTTTGTGTATTGTATTATTGTATTTAAACATTCAGAGTTATTTTTGTTATTACAAAGAGCTCTTAAACCTGTTATACTATGACAACTCTTTTTTTTTTTTTTGCAACTTATTTCAATATCGTGATAATACCGTATACCGTGATAAAAGCTTCAGCAATTAATCACAACATGAAAATTTGATACCGTCACATGCCTACCTACAACACAACGTGTATATGAATAAAACACATCGGCGATACAGAGGTATGAAAATACATAGGTTGACAGGCAGGTAATACATCCTATCATTGCGGACCAAATGCAATGATTGGACGAACATTTTTTGGTTGATACGATAATTGTGTAGTGAAAAATCTGAGATTGTGACAGCCCTAATATATGGAACAAAGTCACTTTGAAAATATTGTTTTAAAGCACCAAATCAGCATATTAGAATGATTTCTAAAGGATGATTTTACACTAATGTCTGGAGTAATGGCTGCTGAAAATTCAGCTTTTAAATCACATGAATAAATAACATTTTAAAGTGCCCCTATCATGCTATTTTAAACGTTTCTAATTTTGTTTGAGGTCTCCTACAACAGGTTTACATGAATCAAAGGTCAAAAAACACTTTCATTTTTTCATAATATAGATTGCAGATCATCACATTTTTCAATGATTCTCAAATGACTCGTCCGAAGATTCCGTCTCTCTAAACCCCACCTTTCCGAGAGCCTACTCTGCTCTGATTGGCCAGATGGCACAGTCTGTTATGATTGGGCTACCGCTTACAGTGTGTGTTGGAAACAAAACACCCATTACCATAACTGAATTTTAGCGGCGTAGGCTTCCTAAAGCTCAGCAATTGTACACACTGTAAACACAGTAACAACATTGGCATCACCATCAGTATTAACAAGTTATGCCCATCAACAAGCCTATGAGTACATTTCTAATTTATTGCAGTGCCCATGCGGGAACTGTATCATTAACTGTATCAATAACAGTGCATACATTAGCTGAGCACTAATGTGAATGACTGATGTATCATTAAAGTTTGTAACACAAATCTTTCTCAATCTTTTAGCAATGCTCAAAGTATAAGAACGACAGACATCTTGCTTTTATAGAGTAGAAAACAATGTCTTCTAAACATGTACACAACACGAACCAGATACAGTGTTTGGGTCAAAGTAGACATTGTTCGCGGGCAGCCAATGAAGACCTTAGGTGGCCGTTATGCAAATGTGTTACCATGTTACATATGCAGGTCTCGGAAGTGAGACTGGGATTCCTGATGACTCATTGAGTCAATTTTTTTCACTTTGGGAGACAATAACTTTATTTATCGTGCACTTTCGATTTTACAACTTTGCAGACAGGTTACATTCACATACAGCTATTTTACACACTGCATGAAAGATCAAATTTGACAAACCATAATAGGGGCACTTTAAAATGTATTACATTTCTTCACAATTGATAAGACACATTTTTATGAAAACTTCACCCATTTCTCACAACATTAAACACAATACCAAATCTTCAAACTACATTCACAAAACTCTTCTGACAAAATCAATCGACTCAAATCCATTTTACCTGTACTCAAATCAAACAATGCTTCCAGATCATACACACAGCCAGTCAATATATAAACACTACAGATCATTTATTAGACACAGCATAAAAAATAGAGAGCACAGCATCCAGAGCAAGACGTTACAGAAAAAAAAAAAAAAAAAATCCATGTCTGAAATCTGAGTCAATGAGAGATTTGTTCTGCCTCAGCATCATGTCTTGATGTTGGGTCCAGAGGACTTTGTCCACATCACATGCAATGTGTTTCTGCCAAGCAAAGGAAAAAAAAAAAAAAAAAAACCTCTGGTGTGCTAGATCCAGCCTTGACAACACTCCACACATCACTCTTTCTCGTCCTCATCCTCTTCCTCCTTGTCCACCACCTCTTACACATACTCATCCTCTTCTCCCTCTCAGATTGTTTCTGTCCATTCTTGGTATCAACATTCAGTGCACATGTGTACTCTGAACAGGCTTATATTGTACAGTTGGTTTGATCAAATAATTAGAAACAAGCGTGATTAATTTTGAGCCATTGCATGTAAACGATGACAACTGTGTTGTATTTGTTAAACTTTTGCCACTTGTGTTTACTGTTTTGTCACAGTGCAAAATGTGTTTTAGTGAGTGAGAATGTTTAGAGTTTTGCAAAAAGAGTGCATGAGATTTGCAAATGGTGTCTAACTACAGAAAGAGTGACTTTTTTGACCAATGGGTTTGGCCTTTGAGAATGGGGTTTAGTGTCTTAGCAATTGTGAAAATCTTGTAAAACAGACAACAGTCCTTTTAAATTGTTATAATTTGTTATAGTACTAAAGGTGCCATCGAACTTTTTTACAATATGTAATATAAGTCTAAGGTGTCCCCTGAATGTGTCTGTGAAGTTTCAGCTCAAAATACCCCATCGATTTTTTTTAATAAATTTTTTTAACTGCCTATTTTGGTGCATAATTAGAAATGCGCCGATTCAGGCTGCGGCCCCTTTAATTCTCGTGCTCCCCCTCCCCCGGAGCTCGCGCTTGCCTTGAACAGCATAAACACAGTTTACACTACTAATATAACCCTCAAAATGGATCTTTACAAAGTGTTCGTCATGCATGCTGCATGCATACATCGGATTATGTGAGTATAGTATTTATTTGGATGTTTACATTTGATTCTGAATGAGTTTGATAGTGCTCCGTGGCTAACGGCTAATGCTACACTGTTAAATGTACTGTTAAATGTGGTTAAAGTTACCATCGTTTCTTACTGTATTCACGGAGACAAGAGCCGTCGCTATTTTCATTTTTAAACACTTGCAGTCTGTATAATGCATAAACACAACTTCATTCTTTATAAATCTCTCCAACAGTGTGTAATGTTAGCTTTAGCCACGGAGCACCATCAAACTCATTCAGAATCAAATGTAAACATCCAAATAAATACTATACTTACATGATCCGATGTATGCATGCAGCATGCATGACGAACACTTTGTAAAGATCCATTTTGAGGGTTATATTAGTAGTGTAAACTGTGTTTATGCTGTTCAAGGCAAGCGCGAGCTCCGGGGGAGGGGGAGCACGAGAATTAAAGGGGCCGCAACCTATATATCGGTGTATAGTTAATGATGCCCCAAAATAGGCAGTTAAAAAATGAATTAAAAAAAAAAAATCTATGGGGTATTTTGAGCTGAAACTTCACAGACACATTCAGGGGACACCTTAGACTTATATTACATCTTTTAAAAAGAAGTTCTGGGGCACCTTTAAATATTTTACTGTATTTTTGATTAAACAAATGCAGACTTGGTGAGTAATTATCCCAATCTTTACTGGTGGTGTACATTCATGTTTCACCCTCTCTTTCCTCCATCCTTTCATTCTGTAATCTGTGTCCGTTTGACTTGTTTGTTCCTCTCCTGCTCTCTATCTCTCTCAGTTATGGCTCACGGGTCACTGGAAACCTTTCGTGCATCTTCACCCGGCTCACATAGATTAAATCTACTCGCGTATAGGCTACTCCCTTTGGGTGACAGCAGAGGAAGAGAGAGGAAAAGAAATGAATGAAAGATAGAATGAAGGAATGAGAGAGCACATGAGTGCTGTGTTAGTACCCAAGCAGGTCTGTAGAGATGAAATCAGCAGTCAGGCCCACGGGGCGGCAGCTTGTATTAAGGATATCATTTCCCCCTCCTCCTAATCCTACCTGGGAAAACACAAAGGATCTGGATCATTTGGCTCCAGCACTTGCTGTCACCCAAGACTGCTGTAGAGTTCTCCCTGTGAGGCTGATACGACACATTTGTGAAACCAATTTGAGCAGTTACTTGCAAACTAAGGGCTCTGTAGACATCAGGCTTAGCAAAGCTGGCCGTGTTGATGCTTTGCTTTAACGTGAAGGTTTTCAAACTTTAATAAGTCATGCTCCCCCCAGAGCGATATGACTTCTGATAGATGTGTGAGGAGGAAGGCGACTGAGGCTATAGTTCACCAAAAGCTTAGCAGTACCTTATTTTCAGGTTTTACCGGTTATTAGTCTGCTAATTAACTCTTGTGCAAATAAAGAACTACAGTTTACTGTCACTGTCAGGGACTATTTTTCTGGTGTAAGGATGGAAATGGAATCTAATGATTTTACTACAAAAAAGTAATATACTAATACACATATTTTCGACTTTATTAATTATATTGTGTGGTAGCCGTTTTATAACCGTTTTATAAGCAGTAAGGTGCTCAAGGCATGCTGTAGGCATATTGTGAATACTCCACTTCGCTTCATGACTCACAACACCATTCAGTCATGTCTGTATTCACAATACAGCATGCCTCAAAAAAAAAAAAAAACAAAAAAAAAACAGCTAAGCAAGCAGAGAGAATGTCAAAAATCACAAAGAAATCTGTTAATATGACACTATACTTGAAAACGCCTGGGGTTGCATATGAAACCCCGGTTCTTACAGCTTTAATTAAATATTACACTGGTCAGGTTCTGTACAGAAAAGAACATGCAGAAAAACAGCAATTATCTGAATTAAAATGTAATTGACTCTCTAACAGTAGGTGGCGCTGGTACAGCAGAAATAAAGACATTTCCTCGGTAACCTCTGTACACAAAGCAGCTGTTCTTATACCAATGCAGTCTAATAGCTCGAAAGATTATTTTACTTCCCTTATGAATATTAACCATGATTTTACTACTAACCATGATTTTACTACAAATTAAATAAAAAACATGGTTATTGTAGTTAACCATGGTAACCACAAATTAACCATGGTTTTGCTACACTATAGTTTATGGTATTTGTAGTAAAACTGTTGTTATACAAATAGTATCAATCCGACCATAGTTACCACACTTTTACTATAATAAAACCATGGTTAATTTTCATAAGTGTTCACGATAGTTTGCAATGCAAGCTAGTTGCAATGTGTTGTTTAGCTAACTTTTTATACATGCAGATAAAACTAGCGAATTATACAAATTTACAAAATAAATCCATTTCGTCTGATGCCTTTTGGTCTGAGGCTGTTTAGTCCGATGCCTAATTGTACGAGACCTGACACCGACATCGTTTTTCCTGAGACCTGAAGGCTTTCAGTCTAAGGTGCGATGCTGTTTTGTCCAGTGACTGAATCCTTTTAGTCTGAGGCATGACGCCTTTTCGTTGTATGACTGAGGTTGGAGGATGTCCTAAAATGTACACCGTACTAACATACACCTGTGACGCCAGAGTTGCACTTGTCTTAGATTTCAAAACCTTTTTGCCAAATGCATGGCAGAAAAATATGCACTTAATTGTGTTCTTATATATTTTATAAAATAGTATATTTATTCATGGTAAGATGTGGATGTTGATTATGGTAATACCATATGGAACAATTTTTTTTTGCTCTAGGCTTACCAAAAATAGGACATCTGCACATTTGTTTGTTGCAAATTTACAGACAATGCAATTAAGATGTTTACAGTTGCTTGTTGGGGTAATACTGCTTGTCAACTGAAAACAAAGTTTCCCATTTTATTACTATAAACCATTTTCCCAAGTTTTATAGTTAACAAAATCTTTAAAAACAAATTACATTAATTAATACATTGATTTCCCTTAATAAAAAAATAGTAAATTGAGTAAAACATTGTAAAAGGTGTGACTGTGGATTAGTAATCTGGCCTCTTGGTATGAAGGAGAAAAAATGCTGGCCCTCGTCACTATTGAAGTTGCCCATCCCTGCACTAGACGTTCCCTTTTGAGGTAGGAGTAATACATTGCAAGGCCCACTTGCTCGCCGACACACTAATGGCTTGGGGCTGAGGCCTCTGAGCTTTAGTGTTTAGTTTGTAGGTTTAAGAACAAGAAGGAGGCATTGGTCAGCATGACATAGTTAGTATGGCGTCCCCGTAGCGTCAGCAGTTGATGCAGTGTAGATGTTCCCTTGAAAGGGAATGTCTGGGGTTATGCATGTAAGAAGGAATGAAAGAAAGGGAACGAGACACTGCGTTGCCCTGCCATGCTTCACGCATGCCTGCACGGCGTGTGATTAAAATTACACACTAAATGACTGTAATTTTTATTTTTAATACCCCAGGGAACTGTCCTGTGCTCCCTTTTTTCATCCTGTATACAATGAATATCCAATATCCACACCTGATCTATTGATGGTGGATTTATTGTGCACCAAGAGACTAGTCATTATGCAGGGAGAACACATGGTGCAAACAGAAGACAGGTCTGGACAGACAACACAAACGAAGTGTTCAGGAAAGGTCAGACGAGATTCCTTTTCTTGTGGGACTTTCATTGTTTCAAAAGGTTAGAATAGAATTGAATGTTGATTTATCACCACACAACCAGGTCCAGTGGAATTTGTTTCCACTATACTTTCATTTGGTATGAGGAGAAAAATCAGATTCCAACCATGTCCAAGACCAAGACAAGACTATGACCGTGAAAATATGGCTTCAAGGGCCACCTGGAAAGGAAAGTTTTGTTAAATTTGCATGTTATTATTTCAAGGTCACATTTAAAGTATGTAACCTTGGTAGCTGAATCTTACTTTGAATCTTACTTTAACAGACACACACACACATAGACATAATTACTTTTATATTCTACAAGCTGTATATTCTATCCCCTAAACCTACCCATCACAGAAAACTTTCAGCATTATTACAACCAGGAAAATTAACAAATTATTTATACTGTAAGTATTTTAGAAGGGGTACTTATTCTACTATTATAATAGGCAAAAATCTTACATTTGTGAAAAATTTAGCGAGAACATAGACTGAGTAGCTTTTTGTAATAATGCCAATTATTGTACCAATACATAAATGCTTTTTTTTTTTTAAAAATAATAAATTGTGGGGTACATAAGTGCATTTATACAGTAATTTTTGATAGCAAAAGTGCACTGATTAAGTTTGGGCTACCATGTTTTTAAAGGTGACCTATTATGCCCCTTTTGACAAGACGTAATATAATTCTCTGGTGTCCCCAGAATGTGTAAAGTTTCAGCTCAAAATACCCCACAGATCATTTATTATAGGTTGTCAGATTTGCCCGATTTGGGTGTGAGCAAAATCAAGCCATTTTTGTGGATGGGTTGCTTTAAAGGGGGGTATCACACACAGTTTCTGCCAATCTCATGTTAATCTTGAGTACATATAGAGTAACAATGCATCCTTCATATCTCCGAAAAGTCTTTAGTTTTGTCATATTTATAAAAGATAGATACGCTAAACTGAGTCTTTCCGGAAAATCTGCCGTCAGTGCTGTTGGCAGAGCTAAAGAGTCACGAGCGCAGCTTCTGCGATGTCTGCTAGCTGCGACATCATTATAAATATAAAGGGAACAAAAGCGTTCATGTTGTTTACATTTTATGCACTTGTGTGCCGATCGCCAACAAAACACAGACATCTGATGCAGCCTTACTCACCACCCGCGACGTGCAAATCCAGCGCCGAACTGGGACTTGTTTACAAAGTATTCATCACCGAAATCCCGGGAACAAACAAACATATGTGCACAACTCCGTTGCTGCCCCGGAAAAACAAACTTCATCCACTGTTCCCTTAACGCTAGGTTCTTTGGGAGGCTGAAAAAGGTAATCTTTCCCTTACAACCAAAAACACGCTCCTTTGGTGACAGGAGCTGCGTCTCATTTTGGAGGCTGCGTCCTTCGGAGGTTGCATTTGAATGCTGAATACTTCATCAAGGATGTCATATTTAAGAAAAGAAACCGTAATAAAATTGACTTATAATCATTGTGATGGGCGTGCTCTTGCTCTTGCTCTGGGTGTGTGTGTGTGTTGCACGCTTATCAGGGAGAAGTGTCTATACAAGGAATTCCGCTTTCTTTTGACGTCATACAGGACTCAATTGAAAAAAACCCTCTGAAACCTGTACCGAAACTGGAAGTAGTCATTTGGCGCAAAAATACTCCATCATACGTCCAACTCGTGTTTTGAAACTTTGGCCATGTTTAGCATATGAATCCAACTCTTCAACAGTGTAAATAAGTCAGAATGCATGAAATAGCATTAACTTTAAATACAAATAAGCTTGTGCTTCCCGTCCCCAGGACCGGCGTAAGCTCAACTGCCTCTCTAGGCAAAACACCGTTGTGCCGCCCCCACTTTACACTCACAATTAAACTCGATCTTTGAGGTGCATGTGAAAGAATGAAGGTTTTGTTTATTGATTTATTACTAAACTTGCACTAATATAAAAGAATGTACAAGCATGTTTTCTGAATTCTTTTCTTTTTTCTTTCTGCAATGTAAAAAATAATCAACACGTAACCTCTACAAATGCAAACACTTATGTTATAGTAAGAATATCTCCTGGAAGATTCAGGAGAATTCGTGGTGGGCCGCTGATAAATTGGGCCGGCAGTAGCCTACTTCGACATAAAGAGTTTACAGGACGCGCAAAGCACAAGTCTCTAGTTCGTTTTCAATAAAACACACGAAAGCCGCAAATCGGTGGTAGTTCTAGCTAATTTTGAAGTGACGGCATGCAAGCGGTTCTCACGCCCAAAATCCCGTCACTTGCGCGTGCACAGCTCTCCATTATGAATAGAGGTTATTATAAATATATGGCATTTATAAATATTGTGCACACAAAGGTGCGCAACGTGACTGTTCCGCTTTCTCTCACAAACATAGGCGAAAAATCTCACCGAAATCTCATTTGTTATTATCTATTAATAAAAGACGGGGACAATACATTTTTTAATGTTTTTGTTTTTTAATTGTTGCAGGTTCCCTATATCATGACATTAATAATTATTATTTTGTATTTTAGTCTCATTTTAAGCACTAAGTAAGTTGCAAGTGTATTTATTTATTCATACAGATCTGCTGCGTTGTGACTGGGGACGTTTAACCTGTCTAAAACAATTCTGCACCCTGTTATAAAATACATAACCGTATTACTTTAATTTAACATGAATAGTTATGTTACTACTAGTCGGAACAGATAACTGTTTTCTTTTGATAATTGATGATGTGGTGCTCTGCTCTGGTCCAGGGCAGAGTTTCCCAAAAGCATCATAAGCCTAAGTTGATCGTAGCTCCATTGATGGCAATGGAGCTACGATCAACTTAAGCTTACGATGCTTTTGGGAAACTCTGCCCAGGTTAGCGGCGCGCGCGCGACCAAGTGTAGCAGTGACAGTGTAGCTGCACAGCCCCCTCTGTTGGTGAATATAATCACTACATGATTGCTCCGATAACCAACAGGCTGCTATGTTGGTCGGGCTTTTTTGCAATGTATTTGCGGGTTATTTTGAATGAGCTATAAAACGGGGACATTTCCAGGGACAGCTCCAGTCGGGGACGGAGCACAAAAAACTGGGACTGTCCCCGGAAAACAGGGATGTCTGTTCACTACGTTCACAAACCACTGTTAATTTTAACAGAAAATAGGCCTACAGTATAAGGGAGCATGGCAGAAGGCGCAAAGAGTGCTCCCTCTGTAATCACTAAAAAGTTGTCATATCTCACAAAGTTCTGTTATAATAAATGAAGCTGTCACACATTGAATCTCTTATTTACATAATGTCTAAATTTCTTTGTTTTTATGAGAGAATTTGCGATTGTGCAAATTCAGTCCACTCACCGCTCAAAACGCCAGTTTTTATGTTCAGTGATAGGTATGCTGCTCTAGATTGGGGCGGGGTTTGGTAGTCAGTAGAATGAGGGAAAGATAATTTAGATTTAGAATAACTAATCAGGTGATAACTTTTTGATATAAGTGAAATAATTCCAAACGAATGTCCCAAAAATAAATTGATTAATTAACTTAAAAACTAAATCCCTCTCCTTTTTGCCGCCCTCACTGTGCTGCCGCCCTAGGCGGCTGCCTAGTTCGCCTATAGGCACGCGCCGGCCCTGCCCGTCCCCAAGCTCGCTCGTCATTCCAATGCACTGAGGCATACATAATACAAAAGCTAACAGCAAATATAACTCTCAAATAGACCATTACAAACTATTCTTGATGCAGCATATAACATGGGTATGGCATGTATTTTGTGAATGTTTGCTATATTTGCTTGTTCTGAATGATTTTGTTAGCGTGATCCACGGCTAACGTGGCTAAGGCTACACACTGTTGGAGAGACTCAATAAGAATGAAGATGCATTTATGAATTATACAGGCTGCACATGTTTTTGGGTTAAAAATGAAATTAACGAAATGGCTCTGGTCTCCGTGAATACAGTAAGAAACAATGGTAACTTTAGTCACATTTAACAGTACATTAGCAATGTGCTAACTAAACACATTCAGAAAGACAATTTGCAAACATCATGAAATAAATATAAATGAAATTGGATCAGTTGGTATCGATTCATCTTTGAGAATCAATTTCTGTGCAAATCCTGTGTTTTACTGACCCTCGTGTGCAAAGCTGTCTGGTGTAAAATGACTTGCACATACTGCTATATGAATTTATCTAGCCACATTCCCTTCATAAATAAAAATGACACCACTGTGTCCTTAGTGGCTCAGATGCCAGGAGTTTATGAAGACTCGTATGTTTGCTATTATAGCAGATCAGTGATAATGCTTACATAGCTGAGACATATCAGGAGCTCAGGGATGGTTGTTTTTGAGTGCTGCTGTCCTGCAGAGTTTTGCTCCGACTCAACTCACCTTCCTTCACGTAGCTTTAGTAATCCTGAAGACATTCAAGTGTGTTTGATCAGAGTTGTAGCTAAACTGCAGGACAGCTGCTGCTGCTACACTCCAGGACCAATGTTACTCGTCGCTTGGCGGTGCCGTGGAGGGGGCGGTAATATTATAATAAGATCCCCTTCCTATGTCACAAGAGGAGCAAAATCAGAACGGCTCCATTTGTCTCATGTTTGCAGAGAAAGGCTTACCAAAACAAAGTTACTGGGTTGTCCTTTTTCACATTTTCTGTGCTGGTAGATGCACCAGAGACCTGATTATAACACTCAAACATGGGAAAAGTCAGATTTTCATGATATGACCCCATTAAGGCACATTTATTTCAAGCTGAAACCTCACACACACATTCTGGGGACACCAGAGACTTAAACTGCATCTTGTAAAAATGGGCATAATAGGTGCCCTTTAAGATCCATCAGTGGAAAGAATGAAAAAGAGGAATGAGGAGGAAGAAGAAGCAAGAGAAACAAATAAAGGGGCAAAACCATTCTACTTTCTGTCAGGACTTTAGTATCTGAAATGAAAATTTATTTTAAAGGTGCCCTAGAACTTTTTTTAAAAAGATGTAATATAAGTCTAAGGTGTCCCCTGAATGTGTCTGTGAAGTTTCAGCTCAAAATACCCCATAGATTTTTTTTTTAATTCATTTTTTTAACTGCCTATTTTGGGGCATCATTATAAATGAGCCGATTCAGGGCTACTGGCCCTTTAATTCTCGTGCTCCACGCCCACGGAGCTCGCGCTTGCCTTGAACAGTGCATAAACAAAGTTTACACAGCTAATATAACCCTCAAATGGATCTTTACAAAGTGTTCGTCATGCATGCGGCGGATTATGTGAGTATTGTATACTGTTATATTGTTTACATTTGATTCTGAATGAGTTTGAGGCCGTGCTCCGTGGCTAACAGCTAATGCTACACTGTTGGAGAGATTAATAAAGAATGAAGTTGTGTTTATGAATTATACAGACTGCAAGTGTTTAAAAATGAAAATAGCGACGGCTCTTGTCTCCATGAATACAGCAACATGCTAACGAAACATTTAGAAAGACAATTCACAGATATCACTAAAAATATCATGTAATCATGGATCATGTCAGTTATTATCGCTCCATCTGCCATTTTTCGCTATTGTTCTTGCTTGCTTACCTAGTCTGATGATTCCAGACGTTAATACTGGCTGCCCTTGTCTAATGCCTTTCATAATGTTGGGAACATGGGCTGGCATATGCAAATATTGAGGCGTACATATAATGAGCCCGACTGTTACGTAACAGTAACAGTAACGCTGTTATGTTGAGATTCGCCTGTTCTTCGGAGGTCTTTTAAACAAATGAGATTTATATAAGAAGGAGGAAACAATGGAGTTTGAGACTCACTGTATGTCATTTCCATGTACTGAACTCTTGTTATTTGACTATGCCAAGATAAATTCAATTTTTCATTCGAGGGCACCTTTAAAAAAATGAAGATGCTGTAAATCTGTTTTGATAGTCAATGATATCAGATTGTGTATGTATTTTTATTGTACTTACCCTGTAACTAGGCTACATGAAACAAGAGGGCAACACACAGCCCCTTAAATTTGCAGTCCACAATGTCACATTTACCCTGTAACTTCATAGAACAAGAGGGTAACAAGCACCACCTACGGTGTAACTACATGGAACAACAGTATATTTCCCCAGTATTTAATATATATATATGATGATGCAAAAGCCTCTAAGTACCATCTGAAATTTTCTTCTAAATGAGCATTTTTATCAAGCTCATATGTTTAGGTTCAGTAATTTCACTTTAATGGCAATTAATACGTCCTTTTCATATTTCATATATATTATATATATATATAGGTGATAGTTTTAGTTTTAGTTTTACTTGCCTTGAAACATGGTAGCCCAAACTTAATCAGTACACTTTTGCTATCAAAAAATTACTGTATAAATGATATGTACCCCATAATTTTAAAAAAGTCTTTATGTGTTGGTACACTATTATTACAAAAAGTTATGCAGTGCATGTTCTCGCTAAATTGCTCCCAAAAGATTGATGCCTATCATAATAGTAGAATAAGCACCCCTTAGTTCTAAAATACTTGCAGTATAAACAATTTGTTAATTTTCCTGGTTGTTAACCCTTTATTTCCCAAAATTGTTCCCTTATACCTACACGTATGTACTTTATAGGTAATTACCGAAAGTTACGCTGTAAATTCATTTTAATTACGCAGTACTTTCTGAGCTGTAATCTAAAGCGTTACCCAAATAGCTTTGAATCGCTACATTATATTTTTTAGCAATAAGAGGGTAAAATCACTGTTTTTGAAGTAATTAAACTCTCATATTCATTATTAGTAGAGAGATATGCTGAACAGATACAGACAATATACACATCTCTCTCTCTTTCTCTCTCTCTCTCTCAATAATTAATTGGAACTTTAATTAGAAAATATTGATTGTATTAAGACTAAAGGGTGATGGGTCGTTTGGAATAAAAGGTAAAATTTGGTTTGAGTTAAAAAAAAAAGTTTATTTGTTATTGTGCTATGAAGATATATACAGAAAAATATTTAATATATATTGGAATTTTGAATGGTTGTATAAGGGGCCGGTAAATAACAAGCTTTTGCTTCATCCCGCTCCTTTTCAGACACATCTAATAATTGATGATTATTTATAGATATTGTTTTGTTTTTTATGTGGTAACACAATTATTATATTTTCATATTTTATTTTATTTAATTTTTTATTGGTTGTTGTTCGAAATAAAAATAAAGATAAACATGAACTAATGTAATCTTACCGCACCTGATTTAAAGTAAGCAGAATGCTAGATCTAAAGAGCTGTGACTGACGAAATTAACTGTAATTTTCACGATAAAATATTGCACTGTAAACATCAGTGACAGCTCTAACTTGTCATTGCTGGCAAATGACCATGGTATAAGTGGGAAAATCTACAGCTACCTGTGTATTAAAAGATTTGAATGCGCTTTGTGTCGGGTGGTTCTTTGGCTCCACATTGTTCATTAAAATCCTTTAATGCACAGCTAGCCATGGATTATCCCTTACAAACAGTTCTGTTAAATTGTAATAATAATAAAATTCAAGTGTTTTTGCATGGAATTGTGATATGAAGAATTCTGTTGACTTACACCAGCTATAGAACTAAACAAACAACACATGCGCATCATATGACGAGGGGGTGTTTTTGGCTTGGACAAATATAAATTAATGAGGACAACAGAAGGAAAGACAAAGAAGATAACAACAGAGAATAGAATAAAAAAAAAAAAAAAAAATGAAACAGTTGTGAATATTCAGTGGGTTTGCAATCTGGCTGTTGCAAGCTGTTGTAATAAGCTTAGGAATGACTTTGACTCTTGTCCAAACACTTGCCCAGTAGATGATCATTTATCTTCTTTCCTCTTAACTCCTTTTACAAGACTGTCCCATCCCTGTCCCATTCCCACCGGTCTTTTCTTGGCTCTCACTTGTCTTCATCATTCTATCTTCCATCATTTTAAGTGCCAAGTGCAACCATGTTTTGCTAGCTGATTAGTAGAGTTTAATTGTTTATTTGGTACCTCATTTGTATTGCATTATGTTCCTGTGTCTTCAGAGCACAGCTGCACAGATAAATCAAATCAAATGTTCATTCAAATCATGGTTTCCCATATATGCCTAATATAAGCTCAACAACTGTGCCTCGGATGGAGTCCGCTGTGGGGCACAGTCTTTCTGCCTGCACACATACTGCATACAGTATGTTTGTTAGTGTGTCCCTTTCAATAGCTTCCCGTTCATGATCCAGCTCAATGAGCCAAGAAACTTGACACATTTTTTAACATGCTTTGCTAACTGATGCAGCCAATCATTGAGACAGATTGAACCCTCATCCCCTCTCTCTCTTCAAATTTGAGTCAGTAATACACAAACAGTATGTTTTAATTTGATTGGTAACAGATATGCAAATAACATCCCTCCAAAGTCCAAACATTAACCACTCTGAAGTGAATATTTATTGAGAGCTTTTTTATTTTTTTTTTTGGTTTGGTTTTGACAGGGTTTAGCGCGTGGGGTCCAATTCATGTTAAGATGCATGAGTGCTCTTGGAGATTCTCCAGGGGATTGTGCTAGACGTGAAACGCATTGTCAACATTCCTTGGTTTTCCAAGGCTTTTGTAAGATATGAAAAAGACTTTTTCTGTTATTTGTGTTTCCGCTCCTGAGCTTGCCCTGATAAAATGGATCCGTACGTGGTACGCAACAGCATCCCACTGGTGTAAATGAGACGCTTCCTCTTGTATGCCAACAAGCAATTGTTTCCTGCCTGCAGTATTTTGATCTCTATCATGTTGATGCTCAAGACATTTGGTGGGTTGAATATGGGAAATAATAGCAATGAGATAAATAGTTGACAGTTACTATGAGCTGCAGATTTAAAAATCCACCTTCCTCCTTCTGATGTGTATTGTGCTGCTGCCAGTGCTGTTGGTGCTGGAGATGACAAGCAGCCTTTATCAAATATTAACAATGCTACCAGCCCTTCTGTTTCTTCTAATGTTTTGTGCAAGCATTTTACAGACATACTGTACATATATCAGGGACATGCACAATGGCCCAAACCACTATCTTTCTCCTTCTAAGCTGAGGTGACCAAAAGATTTAAAAAAAAAATATATATATAATAATACAAGCTAAAAAAATAAAAATACAAACGTTCAATAAACAAGTTAATATTAAGTGAATTACATTTTAGACACAATTTTAAACAGTTTTTCAATAATTCCAAACAAATCCACAACAAACCTGTTGTACGTTTTCGAGCAACACACATCGCATTTCATTACTGAATGAATCAGCTGCTTAGAAGGAATCAGTTGAATAAATGATTCTGTGACTCACTCATTAAGTGATTTGCCGCCACCTGCTGGTGGTTTTATTTTCATATTTAAAATTATCATTTTATTTTTCCATCATATTGTATTAAAAAAACAAACAAAAAAAAACAAAACAATATTTATTTAAATTAAAAGCAATATTTATGCAGTTGTATTTGTACCGATTCAGATCGTACTCAACTTCTGTGCCACCTCTGCAGTGCAAAGATGAATTTTGTTGTTAGTGATTTCATTTGTTTGGAAACAGCTCTATATAGTGTCTTATTATTCTATTAAATATAAGACATTTCTGGCAGTAAGACATTCATTGGCAGTAAATGTGGATCTTTTAGGTGAATTTGAGAAATGCTGGTCTGGCCTTGGTCTTTGTCTCAACCCCTCAAAGTCTTGGTCTTGTCTTGGTCTCAACACACTCCGGTCTTGGTTTAGGTACTCTTGACTGCAATGCTAGGTGTTGATTAACCCAATAGGCACAAGATTGAGCACAATAATAATTATTTAAGCATAAATTTGATACAGGGATTGTTTCAAGAAAAAATATCTCATTAAATGACTACCATTCTGTTTTAATGCAAAAGCATGGTTTTGTATTTAGCATGAAAGCATGATTTATTTAAAAATAAAATGCTGTAAACGTTATATAAATATTTATGTATTTAGGGTAAATGTACCTATTAAGCTCAAGTACCTTTAAGCACACTACCATCTTTGACCTCAGATTATAAAATGAAAAAATAATGTATTATCCTACTCGATGTTTTAACCAATTGATACAGAACATAGTTAGCCTACTAGCTGTATAAGATTGTTTGCTACACTAATGTATTACTTTACAGGCATTAGTGGCTTGTAATTTTAAATCCATAATATTATAAATTTACAGTTTATTGATGGTCTGTGGTTTTACACTGCTGCAATTTTTAAAGACTTAATATTATTTTTAGGTGAGCTAAAAGGGTGCACTACTGTGAAAATCACACAGCTTCAGTGAGACATCAATAAGAAAAAGTATAATTTCATAGATATTGTCAATAATAGTTGTTCATATTAAAATATGTATAAACTTAATACATGACCTAGAATATTTATTTATCAAAATATTGTCCTTTAAATTGAATGTAATATTTATTAATTAAAAATTGTTGCTGCTACAATTAATACAATTAAGCTCAGTGTGCTTCCTTTCAACTCATCCACATTAAACGTATATGTAAATACTTCATAAACAGACTTTAAATATTTACTGATGGTTGTCACTTTAAGTTAGTCTTTATAAAACTTATTTTCACAGCATTAAAGGGTTAGTTCACCCAAAAATAAAAATTACCCCATGATTTACTCACCATCAAGCTATCCTATAAGGTGTTTATGACTTTCTTCTCTCAGACAAATACAATCAGAGTTATAATAAATAATGTCCTGGCTCTTATAATGACAGTAAATAGAGGATGAGATTTTGAAGCCTAAAAAAGTACAACTATCTATAATAAAAGATATCCACACGGCTCCAGGGGGTTAATAAAGGCCTTCTGAAGTGAAACGATTCATTTGTGTAAGAAAAATATCCATATTTAAAGCTTTAAAAACTAAAATAACTAGCTTCCGTCAGACGGCCGTACACATCGATTTACGGCGAAAGAGTGAACTCAGACTTGACGCCGTGATGTAATGACGAACGCGGACGTGCAGAGGATAGAGCAAAACAAAACACCAGTCACGAATTAGACTATATAACTGATCAAAATTGAATGCCTTGTTGCTTGATTTTAGTGTTGTTGTTTTTTTTTTTTTTTTGTGATTGTACCTTCAAATAAAACATTTTTCAATTCTTTAAAAACGTTGTTTAAATGAACAAGAATTTTTAATAAAAAATTTTGTGAGCTTAATGGCAACAGGGGTGTGCTTAAAGGGTACAAAGATGTACCCATTAAGCACAGCCAGACTTTTTGCATTTAATGATGTACATCTTAATTGAAATGCTTTTGTCAATTAGAATAAAATTAAATATTATTGTGTGAGTTTTTTTTTTTTTTAATCATAACTTCTTGTACTGAAACCAATATCCTGTGCACTAAAAATGTCTCAATGTAGATTTTGGTGAGCTTAATAGGTACATTTACCCTATTTGTTTTCTAAGAAAGTTATTTGAGAAAAAAAAATGCAAAAATAATTGTCATGACAGTCATAGATAGGTTTCACAGAATCATTAAATGATGTTTTATTAACAGTTAAGTTCAGGAGGAGCATGTGCAGATAATCTAACCAATCAGCATGAGAGGAGGCATATATATTGAGCTGACTCACCTTCGTTCCAGCATCTCTCCTCCACCCCAACTCCCCACTCTGTGTCCCAAAAAGTTCCATTGTAAGTGAAATTTTGATTGTAAAACAGTTCATTTAATTAATTTAGCCTCTAGTTGGGTCTTTATTTTTCTGTTGGCCATTTTTTTTCTTTCTTTCTATCACTCCCCCTCCACAAATGACTCAGTTTGACTCTCCTCCGCTCTGTAAATCAGTGACTTTATGTGTCAAATCTTAAAGGCGCTAAAGAGGATCTTTTCGTCGACTGAGAATCCAAAGACTGTTACTGAGTTTTTGAAATAAGCGTATAAGAACAACCCCCCTCCTTCACAGCTCATTTCAAGGGAACGCCTCCCAAAACTCGTGCACGAGTATTGGAACACGAGTGTTTACCACCGGCATTCGCCGTGTCGTGTTAGTGGATTCATTATGTCGGACTCACCGCAGGTAACTCATAATCTGCAGTTGTTACTCCTGTCTCCTGACTAGACTTGTGCCGATATTCGGTAATGCGATAAATCGCGATAATGAATATGCACGATATTGTAATCGTGGGCACTTCAGAATACCGTAAATAATAATTTATTACCAATTATTAATTTTTTATAAGGCAATTAAGAATACTTTACCCATCAATCGTATAAAATGCACAACACCGCTGTATTAAAGGACACGCTCAGATGTAAACAATCCCAACGTGCATGTGGCACATGGCGGAACGAGTGAAGGAGACGAGCTGAATGAAAGTGCGCGTTCACTCTCTGACAGCAGAGGGCGCTGATGGAACAGCAGCGTGCAGCGGTTACCACGGAAACCGTGCAAACAAAGTAACTGCGCTAATGAAGTTTTTAAAATGCTTCAAACAGCCATTCATTTTTTTTGTAATCTCAGTGTTGTTCATCACAGCACCAAATACTGAATACTTAAAAAAGACTTAAAAGGATATTTATTTTCAAACCTAAACATTTTTATATTTTAATCTGGACTACAACATGCCCTAATGATTAGAAATGTTCTGATTATTTGTTATTGTTCAGTAAAACTTTGAAAACATACAGCTTCATTAGTTAACATGTTAATTCATTATCACTAAACTGACAATAAAAATACTTATAAAGTATTAATTATTAATTAAGTTAATTTCTTAGTTACTATTTAAAACATTACTAAATCAAAATAACTTATTTAATGGACCTGAGATAAAACTAACAATGATCAGTTGTGTTTCTAAACTAACATTAACAAAAATAACACTTTCTGTAACAAATGTAGCTATTGCTCAATCTTAGTTAATGCATTAAATAGAGTAAAGTGTTATCTGTTGTTCTTTATAGCCTAATTCTTTTTGCATTTTAATCTGTTTGAAAATGTCAGTCAGTTGTTTTTGTTTTATTACAAAAAGAGTTCTTAAACCTGTTAAACTGACAAAAATTGTTTTGCAACTTATTTTAATATCGTGATAATACCGTATACCGTGATAAAAGCTTCATCAATTAATCGCAACATGAAAATTGCATGCGGCGCTGGAGTGTGGAAAGTTACTGGAGCGCGCTGGTCTCTCACAAGGAACGTCACGGCAGTGATTGACAAGCCAGAGGGCCAATCGCGTAAACGATTGGCTGATGTTTTTAAGGCCCTACCTCATGCACAGATGATGTATATTAATATTATTCCTTTCAGTGCACCTAATAAATAGTTTTTATCAGTTAGTAAAGACAGTTTCAAGTAATATTGCAAAAATGTATAAAACAAAACATCCTCTTTAGCACCTTTAAGAGGGTTTAGGTGTAAAGAGGACTGATCAATATAGACCTGAATCAGCAGCTAATCTGCTCAATGTCTTGCACAGAATTAATCAATCAATCAATCAATTTCCTCTAAAGAAATGTGACTGGCGCTTGCATGTACAGTACCTCATTGCCACAGTCTGAGTGTTCTCCGGGCTGTGAGCAATTCTTATGGTCTGATGTTTAATACTTAAAGAGGTTAGGGGTTTGTTCAAAACTCCACATAGGAGCAATAGTAATAAACCTGCTTGCTTAAGCAAACATCACTAAATATGTTTCTGGAGATAAGGACAGTTTTCACAGAAACCCTGGTGCACTGTCAGGACCCTTTGCTAGCTGCAGCTCAGCTTTGATTGGCTGGCTGTTAGCGGCGCCAGCTCATTTGTTGTTTGATTCAGAGCGGTAGGACATCTATCAGCTATCTGTGCCTGTACAACAATAAAACAGCCAGGGAGGCAGTCTTCCCTTTGTTAGCAGAATGGCTAAAGGTTGTGTAAACGGATGAGTGATGTGGGGTACTTGCAGTGTAATTGGCCACTAGAGAGCAAGATCTGTATTCTCAGCAGAGCACAAGTCTCGAGTCAAATTCATCGGTAGGTCAAAACAGGGAGATTGTTGTGCTGAATCATGATGCCTTCAGCTCAGCGAACTCTGGCATAACGTTTTACATGAGCAAATGCTACCTTGTGGGTAGGCAGAATTGCATGTAAGTGATCAATTTTGTATTTGAGTTAGCCAAGATTGTATTGTTTATTGAGAGTGCAAAGAATAATGAATCTGTTTGAAACGTAAGAGGCAGCGTTAGAAATACCTTTGGGAACAGACACAGTTCAATCACTCACTCAAGAACACATGCAGGCCTGTTCACACCAAGTGTAAAATGAAAAAAAAAAGCAAAACAAATTAAAAGGAAAAAGAAATTCACATGCTTCAATGCAAGATATTATAGAGATAGTGTGATATGGGAACATCTGGTATAATAACAATCACAGGGATGTTCTATTAGTAATTATAGTACAGCTGTTGTGCTCATAAGATGCTAAAACAGATCTGTGTTTATCTAGAATACCAGTCCCACTACCTATTAGCTCATGTTATTGATCAGGTTTTTTTTTAAAGCAATGTGAATGAATGAATGAATGAATGAATGAATGAATGAATGAATGAATGAATGAATGAATGAATGAAGACAAATTTAAATTTGCCAATGTTCTTTTTTTAACCCCTTAACTGTCACCCCCATTTTTGAGAAAAGACATTAAATGCACTATACACATTTAAATGATTATAGAATGCTTTGTTTTAAAGAAGACACTCAGCAGATTATTGCTTTAATATCAAAGGATGAAAAAGTTAAAGAAGTTTAAATTTACTGTAAATCAAATATACTGTACTAAACATTTGTGACCAGTCACGGAAAGTAGGGACACAAGTCGGTTCTGGGGCATTTTGAGTTATTCACAGATTCTGAAAATGTAGTCTCCAAGCTTTCCAATGATGTGTAACACATGGAAATCTGATAATATTTGGAGAAGTTGTGGCCATTTGAAGGTAGGCACTCAAACAAGCTCAAAGGGCAGAAAATGACCTAAAGATTTTGCAGTTCTCGCCTGTTCTCACCTGCTGGGAGTGACAAAAGGGCTCATTTACATCTCATTTAGATAAGCCATACCCCCTGTAAAGCTGCATGGTTGCATAGCAACGACAGATGCAACGGGAAAAATCGGACCGCATACTATTAATAATAAAGGATAATGTGCATTGTAAATGTCTGTAATTTATCTTTTTTGACATTAGGACTTTTTGAACAGGATTCTGTGATAACCGTATAGTCCTGGTTTAGACCTCAGTTAGTGGTTAGACCTGGTTTGAGTCAAAGGATTAAAAAAATCCTGTATATTAAACTCTTCAATAAATACTTTTACTTTTGACTTATAACGCACATTTTACGGCTACGGATACTTTATACTTTTACTTATGTAGGAATTTAATCTGATACATTTACTATTACATTAGTAAATCCTTGTTAAGAATAAGTAGTAACTGGCTAAAATTATTAGCGTCACATTCAATTCAAGAATAGTAAGGTTTACATGAGCTAAGTCATTCACACCAGTCAATTCAAGCAGTTGAAGCGTTATTCAAATTAATAGCAGATGCTAACATTACCATCTAAAAGCCCATTATAGTAATGGGGGTTTTTGGCAAGTGATACGATGCTAACAATTACAATTAAAACGACAGTCCTGAGCTAGCTAATAACAATAGACACATGAGATAACGTGTAGCCTACGTGTTCTTAGAATGAACACAAAACGACAAACTTTGATGTTTATGGAAACTCACCCCATAAGAAACAGAAAAGATCTCGTTGCCTCCAATGAAATAAGTTGTTCGGGACACTTTCTCTTTGTCGGGGTCTTCTTTGTGGATGTAACCATCTCCGAAGTTTGCACTACTATGCGTCTGTTTGCCTCTAAATGTCCAATAATTCGCATGTCCTGCCACTCTTTTTCCGCAGCTAAAGAATCCAGCCGTATGTTGTACTTCAAAACATTTTCGGTGTAACGGCCACGGTTCAGCTCGTCTGCGATATTCTTTGCGGCGTCCATCTTCATTAAATTTTGATATCAGCTAGAGCCTGCCAGAGCGCTGCATACTAAGTAGCCACGCTTCCCTTGGAGGGCGGCGGCAATAACAAAAGAAACAAAAGCCGGCGTATCCGATTCCAGTATGGAAATACAAACAGACAATGACACGCCCCTACTGTGAGATAGAATCTCTGAAAAACAAGTCGATTTCAACCTCAAAATGTACGCTTTTAAATAAACCAATACTGCTACTTAAAACACGGAGATGCTTCTTCATGATCTCAACTAACAGATTCTGCAAAAAAACGAAAATCACTAATTTTGAAAAAAAAAAAAAAGCTTCTTTCTCAGTTTGCTCAATAGTTGTGCTGCTGACTTGTGTCCCTGGTTTCCGTGACGGGTCACATTTTTTATTTTTATACACAATTTTTATTTAAAAAATCTAAAATTGCTATCAAATGAAAGCCATATGTCTAACCAAGTTGTGTTCCAAATTTGAAGTTGATATCACAAAAATTTAAGTTCCTATGAAATTTTGTTTAGGTGCTGTACCAAAAATAGCCACTGGGTGTCACCAACATTCTATTGATTTTTTGTTACAAATATATAAATTTATGTCCAAATATCACTTCTATCACAAAACAGAGACTAAAGGTCATTGTACACTGAGTCCGAAATTCGCATGCGAAACTTTCGCACGTTAAAAAAATAAATTCGATCTCACGTTATGTCAATCGTGTTTGCACACTGCCTCCGAAACTTTCGTCCGTCAAAAAAATATTCGGATCAGGTTCGATTTTGACAATTTGACAATTCAGAGCCACCGTACGCGAACGCAAAAATCCAGAACGCCATCCGACAAGTTGATCCACGTCGTCTACAGAACAAAACAGCAGCACTGAATGACAAACAACGTGAGGAATACAAAATGACCGAATATAAAGACATATTATGCCAGTAGTAAAGCATCAAACAGAGCCACTGACATCCTGAAGTAATCTTTGAAACGCTCAGATAATCCCGCAGCTCCTTGATGAGGTGAATTCTCCTTTCTCTCTATGCAATCTCGGGATTGAATGGACCCAATATTTCCTCTTTCTTTTTCTCCTTTTAAGAAGAGAGGAGACACTTGTGCTCACTGCTGCTTGAAGACTTTTTTGTATTGTTTTGCGATTTGTTTTGCGATTTTTTTCGCAACACATTCATTAATACGCATCGGACTCAGTGTGCAAGGTCTCTGTGCGTGACGAATTTTTAGGATTGTGAATACGAAAAAACGCATGCGAAAATTTCGGACTCAGTGTGCAAAGGCCTTCAGACCTTTCCGACGATGTGTGTTTTGTCAAAATTAGAAAAGGATTTGACTATAAAGTAGCTAAAAAAAAAAAAAAGTAGTATGAAACATGACCCAACCCACTAGGGGAGGAGCTCGGTAAAAGAAATTAAAGTACCGTTTCCATGGTAACGCAACATCCGATTTCAAAACGGTTTTGATAGGCTGAATCTTGAGTTTGTAAGCTTTCAAATGATAACTGATGATGATTACTAAAATATGTGATATGAAAAAAAGGCAATAAATAATAAAAGCGCCAAGCGTCCCACCAGTGGGACAGTGACAATATAGTATGATATAAACTTAAAGGTGCCCAAGAATGCTTTTTCACAAGATGTAATATAAGTCTAAGGTGTCTCCTGAATGTGTCTGTGAAGTTTCAGCTCAAAATACCCAATAGATTATTTTTAATTAATTTTTTTAACTGCCTATTTTGGGGCATCATTAACTATACACTGATTTTGGCAGCGCGCCGCCCCTTTAAATCGTGCTCCCTGCCACACAAGCTCTCGACTATATTACAGTGCATTTACAAAGTTCACACAGCTAATATAACCCTCAAATGGATCTTTACAAGATGTTCGTCATGCATGCTGTATGCATGCTTCGAATTATGTGAGTATAGTATTTATTTGGATGTTTACGTTTGATTCTGAATGAGTTTGAGGCTATATGCTCCGTGGCTAACGGCTAATGCTACACTGTTGGAGAGATAAAGAATGAAGTTGTGTTTATGAATTATACAGACTGCAAGTGTTTAAAAATGAAAATAGCGACGGCTCTTGTCTCCGTGAATACAGTAAGAAACGATGGTAACTTTAACCACATTTAACAGTACATTAGCAACATGCTAACGAAACATTTAGAAAGACAATTTACAAATATCACTAAAATATCATGATATCATGGATCATGTCAGTTTTTATTGCTTCATCTGCCATTTTTCGCTGTTGTTCTTGCTGGCTTACCTTGTCTGTGCACAGATCCAGACGTTAATACTGCCTTTCCTTGTGTAATGCCTTGAACATGGGCTGGCATATGCAAATATTGGGGTCATACATATTAATGATCCCGACTGTTACGTAACAGTCGGTGTTATGTTGAGATCCGCGTGTTTTCCGGAAGTCTTTTAAACAAATTATATTTATATAAGGAGGAGGAAGCAATGGGTTTGAAACTCAATGTATGTCTTTTCCATGTACTGAACTCTTGTTAGGGATTACACCATCTGCACCTACTGCAACTTTGAGGAAAAAGTTACAATGATTTTTATTTATTTATTTATTTTTTTTGTAATTCAAATATGTAAACGTGAGCTCAGTGAAATTTAGGCAGATTTCTTCAGACAAAAAAAAAAAAAGGTCCATTGTCAATAGTGTAGGGATTTTTGCAGCTTTCTGTTCTGTCAGCGATTGCAAACATGAGTGAAAACTGCATGGGGAACTTTTCCACCTCACATAGATTCCTATTGAAATGCCTGGATTTCACCAGTGAAATTTTGCCGAGCAGCGATAAATGTGACCCCACGTTAACTGAGAATCATGTTGATGCTAGTTCAAATCCTGCGTGGAGCAGCACAAGTAGGACCGGTTATGTTGGTGCCGTGACCCGGATCGAAACCCCTGTTAGAGTGGCTCATAGCAGGCTGATTTGGACCGGTTACAAATTCATAAACCTCACATCATGTCTTGTTCACATTATAATTTTGTTAGGTGAAATGTCTATAACATTGTTCTCTTTTTTCATCTCACTTTTTCATATCTTTCCTTGCAGATCGTTTTTGAAGCCACAGTCTCATCCGAGCAGAAGGGTTACATCGGCCTGGACGACATAGTGCTGTTAAACTACCCCTGCTGTAAGTTAAGCCCCGCTACACACAGAAACATACTCTCACTGACCTTTTCCAGCCTAGAGGGGGGCGTATGACCAGGTCGGCCCACCCGGAATGAGGAACAAAGGTGGCCAATTCCTCTCATCAGAGTCTCGGGGTACTTGCTTTTGATCTGAATAGCCATCATAAAAGACAATTATCCACTGACACTTTGCCTTCCATTTCTCTTGTTCTTGCTCACGTCCACTTCCTGCGGCTGACCTTTTGTGCAGATATCACTCCATCTTTCTGTCCCAGCGGTCGTCGTCTTAGATTTATTTATTTTCTGTGGGAAGAAGAAAGAAAAAGGGCTTCTCTCTTTGGCTTTTGTGCCCTGTGTGCCGCTACTTAATCTGTTGCTTCGCTCAGGTGTGAATAAGAGCGAATCTCCTGTGTCCATCTCTGTGCTGTTATTTTTGTCTCTTCTCACTGTTCCTGTGTCCTCACTCACCTGCTGACCTACACTCCATTAGCTCTGCTGGAAGTTTGTGTTAGTGGACACCGCATAATTCTGCTCCAGTAGTTTGGACTTGGGGCGCTCCAAGCCACGGCCCACTGTGAGTCTCGCTACCTGCTGACTTCTGGGAAATGCAGTGCAGTCATGCTGACAGGAATGCTGGAGAAAGGAGATTGTATGCGGATGGGGATCGTGCTGTTGAATCGTGAGACTCAGTTTGTGGGCTGCTTTAATTTGATGGAGTCGACAGTAGACCTCCTGCATTTCAATTTTGCACCCCACAGCAAGGACGTAATTGCAAATGCTCCAGAAACAGGCACACGAAGACTTTTACCCAAAGCCCAGTGTTGAGCTTTTACATATATTTAAAGAGTTCATTTTTTTCTGCATGAGTGCGGAGACACTCTTATGAGAGGGAGACAACTTAAAACTTTGGTCATTAGTGGCAAAACCCTGCTTTTACTATTACTTATACATAGGGTTAATGATTTGAACAAGCTCTCTCTACACCACTTGGGCACGTAACAATCCTACAAATCATCTTTTGAGATTAAATCTATTACATTTTCTGGGCTGCATTGCACAAAATCACTGTGAGCTAAGTTGATCGTTGAGAACATTGTTGGCAATGATCTTCGCGATCAACTTGGGCTTGCAATGCTTTTGGGAAATACCTGGACAGTTTAAAGCTCTCTGTTCAAAATGCTGTTTTAGGCTGATAAAAGCTTTATTATTGCATTTGAAAAAGAAAAATAGAGGCTCTGAAATGTGCAAGAACCTTATAATTGAATTTCTTGCTGTACAATTTCTTCCTTATACATTTGAAAAGCTTTCCTAGAATCTCTAATTGCGCTAAAATCATTGCTGTCTGCCCAGACTTAAATAATGTAGACAGGGCTCTAAGTGACACTTTTAAATTGTAATAATATTTCTCAATATTACTGTTTTCACTGTATTTTGTGATTTTGATTTGGTGATGCATTCTTAAAATGATTGCAAAACTATCCCAGGGGTGAAATCAAATCAATGAACTCTGAGGTTTAGCTAGTAACACTTTATGGATAGGAAAATATTAATTTACTGTTAACAGATGGCCATGCTTTTTATCAGCATTAATATTTAAAAACACTCAATTATATCTACTTTTGCAATTTTCTGGATTCTACTGTTGTGGTGTATAGTACAGTAACAGTGAACTTTAGAGACAGGAAGATGATGCTCTGTTTGGCAAATTTACACATTGCTGATGGAGACCAACTGTAAACATTGCAAAAACTGCTGACAGTCTCTGCAAACCTAAAATAAATTGCTAACCGATCACTCTATATTCCCTGACATGACATTATTTTGCTTGCTATGTGTGCTTGCAAGAAGTATTCATGTTTTCATGTTTACATCAACTAATTATATGTACTGCAGTTATTATTATGCAGTTATTAAAGGTGCCCTCGAATTAAAAATTGAATTTATCTTGGCATAGTTAAATAACAAGAGTTCAGTACATGGAAATGACATACAGTGAGTCTCAAACTCCATTGTTTCCTCCTTCTTATATAAATCTCTGTTTAAAAGACCTCCGAAGAACAGGCGAATCTCAACATAACACCGACTGTTACGCAACAGTCGGGCTCATTAATATGTACGCCCCCAATATTTGCATATGCCAGCCCATGTTCAAAGCATTAGACAAGGAAAGGCAGTATTAACGTCTGGATCTGTGCACAGCTGAATCATCAGACTAGGTAAGCAAGCAAGAACAACAGCGAAAAATGGCAGATGGAGCAATAATAACTGACATGATCATTGATACATGATATTTTTAGTGATATTTGTAAATTGTCTTTCTAAATGTTTCGTTAGCATGTTGCTAATGTACTGTTAAATGTGGTTAAAGTTACCATTGTTTCTTACTGTATTTCACGGAGACAAGAGCCGTCGCTATTTTCATTTTTAAACACTTGCAGTCTGTATAATTCATAAACAACTTCATTCTTTATAAATCTCTCCAACAGTGTAGCATTAGCCATTAGCCACGGAGCATAGCCTCAAACTCATTCAGAATCAAATGTAAACAGTATAACAGTATACAATACTCACATAATCCGACGCATGCATGCCGCATGCATGACGAACACTTTGTAAAGATCCATTTGAGGGTTATATTAGCTGTGTGAACTTTGTTTATGCACTGTTCAAGGTAAGCGCGAGCTCCGTGGGAGGGGAGCACAAGATTTAAAGGGGCCGCACAGCATAAATCGGCTCATATTTAATAATGCCCCAAAATAGGCAGTTAAAAAAATTAATTAAAAAAAAAATCTATGGGGTATTTTGAGCTGAAACTTCACAGACACATTCAGGGGACACCTTAGACTTATATTACATCTTGTAAAAAAAACGTTCGATGGCACCTTTAATCTATTTTCTTTACTATAAAACAATCATTAACACTTTATTTTATAGTGCCCTTATTTGTGTAACATTATTTGTGTAATTACACTGTGACAACATCACCCTAAAATAAAGTGTAACCTAAACCAAATTACTATCCCTATAAATTTGCAATAATATAAGCAAACATCACATTTGTGTGGCACGCATTTCAAATCAATCACTAATGAAGTTCAATTATTTGAAGATAGTTGCCTATGTAGACAGCACAGCAGCTCACTAAGTTTTGAAACATCATAACTAGCTAGTTCCGACAGTAGTAGCGTATGTAATTTCTTCTGCAATCTTCAGCTGACTGTGCATTACCTGAAGTATAATCCTCATTAATGGTAATGGATGATAATATAGAGTGTTTCTGAGAAATTAAAAGCTATCGAGACATACTGTCTGATCAAGACAGACCACTGTTTCTCTCTGAAAAATTCACCCAGAGGCCCTTACCGCAAAACCTCACCTCAAGCAACAAGCATTTGTCGTCTTGAATGGCAATGGAAGAACCAGTCCTGGGGTCAGGATGAAAGACTGTCACCATGGAGACAGGTTTCCCAAAAGCACCAGATCACTGTGGTCCTCTGCAGATGCAGCCGCCCAACAGATATCTGTTCACCAGAGGTGTAAAGTATTTGAGTAAATGTAATTAGTTACTGTACTTAAGTATCTTTTTGGCTTTTGTAGTTGTACTGAGTATCAAAAATATTGGCAACTTTTACTCTCTACTTGACTACATTTTTGAGCAAGTAAATGCACTTTTTACTCCACTACATTTGTGATGAGTAATACAATTACAAATTACATTTTTCATGGCAGCTAACTTTTTCTGCAGCAGTTTATATATAAAGAAGCGATATCACCATCTAAGGGCACTGAAGGTACTATATCTTGTGCGTTTTGCCTTCACTCCCCCAAAACTTGTCAACAAGGCTACTTTACGTGAATGTGAGTGCATTAGCAGGTAGTTGCTGATCGCAGGTGTTTGATTTATTAGATGAGGAATTGACTGCAGCTGGTGATGAGGCTCAAACCAGCATGTACACTTTGACTATTTAATTTTACTTTACATTGTTTTATTTATTCGCTATATTGACAAGACCATTTTGACGGATATTGGTTTACTTTTATGGCCACTTGAGCTTAACTGAGACTTGAGAGAGTTTGTAGACGTTTAAAAGTTTGTGTCGACCTTGATTTATTGCAATATTGAGGCGTTCAGTTTTAGTTTGATTCTAGAAAATAAACTTGATTTCTCATCTTACAAACATTTTTTTCTTATTTTCACTGGCAGTCTCTCAGGACTAGTGCATCTCTGAGCCTACATTCAGCACGAGTAAAATACTTAAGTACTGTTAAAATCATATACTTTAACTCAAGTCGTATTGGAATTGGCTACTTGTAACTTGTAGTGGAGTCATTTTCAATGCAAAGTATCTGTACTTTTACTCAAGTAGGGTTTTAGGTACTGCTGTTCACACATTTTCACAGAGGCTGCGTGACAACCAGACTGCCCAACCTTAGGCATTCACACTTCCCCTTTCCCCTTTCCAACTCTTGACATTTCTGTGTTTGTTTCTGGTTGTTTTTTCCACATGTGTTCTCACCAACAAAATCTGTCAAATCCTTGAATTTTGCTTTGTTAGACCTGGGATACACTAGACGATTTTCAACTCTTAAAGGGGTACTTCACCCCGGAAAGATGAATGTGTATTTAAAATTGGTCATTTATGTAGTAGAAATGTGAAATTATTTTTGAATTTGGAGCTTTCTAGACTGAGAAAAGGCAGAAAATGTATTTTTGACTAATGTGGATGAAAGACAACAACTCCCAGAAATGCACTTGTTTTGCTGCCCTTGCGAGGCCACGCCCAACAACCCTATCGTTACAGGCGGCATTACCAGGAAAAATTCAAACAAATAAATCGTGAGTTAGTTACATTTACAGCGAAAGGGTGCTAAATTGCTTTGTACCTGGATGTACACCCAAAACCAGGAAAGGACAAGTAAGTTTCCATCATTTTCCGATTAAGTTAAAGATTTGGAGCGTGTAAACAGTGGCTGCGGGCCATCAAACCCCCGAAGTTTGGAGATGACACCGTTATAGAAAACCTAAAAAACGCAGAATGTAGTCTCCATTTCAAGCACAGGACTACGAACCAAATATCTTTGCAATGAAGAGAACCATTCTGAAGGACACCGCGATACCATATTCCTTTACCAGAGGACGAAACAGCCTGGGCATCTGGTACTAAGCGTATTCGCACCAGAGGTAAGACTCGCTGATACTAGACTGATAAACAGTAGCCTATATGTAGTGTTGTAGGTAGCAGTAAAACTGCAAACTTAGCAAAGTAACGTTAGATAGACAATACATATAAGTTGCCTATAGTTGACTGTTATCAAAGTAAAGCCTCTGTTCTGTAAAACTGAGTTTATTTATCTATTTATGCTAACGTTACCACAAAAGCCTGTTGCTGTATTGGTTGAGATGACTGCAGAGACTGATAAATTGCGAGATGAACCACTGATGTGTGCAGACAAAATAAAGTTAATTACTGTAAGCTTAAAAATATAATTGACACCCACTTTTGATAAATCTTTGATCTATGTCCGTGAGTAACCCGAACGTGCATATGTATGGCGTGGTGAAAAAATGCGGAACTACCTGCTATTACTGGCTGTAGTTTTAAGCCTCTGGCCAAAAAAGCCTCCGATGACGCAAAATGACGATTTTTGCGTCATCTGAGGCTTTTTTACAGAATAAAAATGCATAAATCTCTCATCTCGGGCTGATATGAAGGGGGAAAGCACGGTAATTCAAAAATACTAGTGGTATTCTACTAATACAAAGCTTAATGCTAAATCCTGAAGTAACCCTTTAACCAATTTTAAAACCGTGGGAGATCACAGACATAAGGGCAATTTAAACTTTTTTTACATTATAATCCTCCAAACGCACACACGAGATGATTCGCCCAGACCGCAAGACCACAAACCTGCCGACTGTAATAACGATTTCACAGTGGCAAGTCAAAAGACATGAGATCGCACATAATCAAACATGATGAAAATCATCCGACTTTGCGGCAGTTTGGGCCCATACCTTTACCTTGTCGGCCCTGTTGTGATAGTTTTTGCACTACACATTGTAAAGACACTTGTACTGTTGCCGTAGTTGTACGAATCGATCTTCTTTCCCAACATCTGGTTGGTGAAGCTTGCTCGCTCTCATTGGCTATTTAGGATCACTCCGAATCGTAATTGTATGCTGTAAAACAATTGTAATGACACCACAAAATTGGGGATTTTTTGGACAAAAAGTGCGTCGCACAAGCCTCGAATTGGGCCACACCCCCTGGTCACTGGGGGTGCAAATCAGGCTAAAAATTGGGCTTAAAGCGTGTGGCCATCTGTAACAAATTTCGAGTGAGATCCCAAGTGCAGTTTTATTTACCATAATAAAAGTGAGCAAAGCAAACAAACAGAAACTTGACTAAGCATAACTTGACTAAGCATAACTTGACAACATAACACTCACCAACAGCAGGTTACAAAGAACAAAGCTAGACCCAAAAACAATGAAACATGAGGGCTATTTATACAGAGAGACTAATGAGCAGACAAGGGACACCTGTGCACAATCAATTTAATGAACCAATCAGAGAACATGACACATGACCAGACTAAACCAATTAGAACATGACAAAAGACTAGGAAAGCATAAGACATGGCAAGAACAAAATAACAGACATGAAACCTACGCGTGAACAAAAACCCAAAACAGATGTGACACCAGCATTTATAGCATGACTAAGACAAAACAACATGCTTGAAGGAACTTTAGAATGGACTGGCTTATTCTTGTTTTCCATAAGCCTTTGTTAATATTTATTATTATATGTAAATAACAAATCTATTATTAATATTAAATTACTTGTGCTATTAAATCAAACATCAGGAAGCCATTTTGTTGACATGTAAGGACAAAGTAAAGACAAAGTATTAAAAAAGAGAAATTGCATTACAGAGAAGACCACTGTAGACCCCCATGACTTTATGCAAATGTCAGCAAGTCTAATACAAATATAAGAAATTGGCAGAGGTAAGAGGTATCCAAAATCCTTCCTGTAAAAACCTTCATCGCTAATATGTCAACTAAATGAAAAAAAAAATTAACTTGGCTTAATCCAATCTTTAGATTTATGTTCCTGAAAATCTATGCAAATTAGTGAATATTTAATTAGATTAGAGTGCATCATTTGCATATTTAAACATAACGTTTCAGAAAACCTGTAATAATAATACAAAAAAAAAAAAACTGATGTACTGTGATAACTGGGGAAGTATGGTGATGTATAATAGTGTGTGTGTATATATGTTTTCTCCATTGATGATTGTTATTTTTGGTCCAAAAATGTTGTTGTATAAAACTGTTGTAACTGGTTTTTGTTGTTGCTGTTGTTGTGTTTTTTTTACACACCTGGAACCAACATGAATACAAAGCTATATTTCTATGAATTTGGCAAACACAAATACAAAGAGAAGGAATATGGATTATGGGAGGATTCCATTAAGCAGTTTTAGATTCACTGATCAGTGGCCAGATTTAGGATGTCTGTAAACTATGGAGACATTGTGACAAAAACAGGCCATTGTGTTTACCCAGAATCCTGTGCTCTTGCCAAAGGCAGTGCTGTGAGGTTTTTGCTCAGATACCACACGGTTCCAGAAGTAGAGCGAAATTATGCCTCTGGAGTCACAACCAGAGCAGACAGGCTTGTCTGTCCTACATTTTCCTTGTTTGCTTCACGGATATTTTCTAAATCGACTAGACGGAGGGTTGTCCGAATGTCTGAACAACTAATCAGCCTCAAGGAAAACTTCAGGTTCATGTTAACAAGACACCAGTTGTTTCTTCGAAGCTCTTTTACATAGGAGGTGTTCTTATATTCAAAAACAGAAGGACTGAGGTCAAATACAATGTAAAAAAAATGTCTTGAGCCATGATTTTAAAAGTTTTGCCTTGATCATGTCAAGAGATGATGGAAACAACAGTAAGAATGGTCAACATTGTCATTAAAAAAATGTTTATGATAACGCTGCTTTGATAGCTGTCAGAGACTTTGGGCCCTATAATACACCCGGCGCAATGCGACGCAAGTGTGTTTGCTAGTTTGCGTCCGGCGCCGTTCGCGTTTTCCCGTTCAGCGCCACGTCCTTAAATTAGTAAATGCATTTGCGCCAGTTAGTGCGCCCATGGGTGTGCTGGTCTAAAAAAGAGGTGTGTTCAGGCGCATTGCTATTTTAAGGAGCTGAAACTAGACTGCGCCATAGACCAACTCAAACCTGGTCTAAAGTCTAAAGTCAATGCCGCAATATTTTTTTGTTAGAGCGCGTTGGTAGAAACTGCGCCTCTGGGCGCGTCCACAGTGCGCGTTGACTTTGCTTATTACACACAGGGATGCGCATCACACAAACATGCCAAATATTAAAAACAAAAGGATTACAGTGTAAAAGAATATTATTGTGTAGGCTACATAAATATAAAAATGTAATGATGAATAGTCATTGCGTGTATTAGAATTAGGCTACCTATTTTCAATTCAGCCTATTACTACTTATAATGATGAACGAAATTGGCTAATTAATTGAACAATCGTGCCAATACACACACATATATATTAACTGACTCATCGCCAACAAATTCCGCCATGTAAATAGCAATCCGCCATGGCGCGAGCGCATCTCGCTCTTAAAGGGAATGGGAGATGACACTCTGATTGGTTTATTGAACGTTACGCCCATTACTCATTAAGAGAATAGGGACAACCCATTTCAAAAATGCGCCCCGGCGCACGGACCGTTTTCCGTCGTTAAAATAGCAAAAGTGGATTTGGACACGCCCTGAGTGCACCTGCGCCGTGCGCTTTACACTTTGTGTTTAGATCGTTAAAATAGGGCCCTTTATGTTTAGTGATGACATTTAGTGATGTAACTTCTCAGAGAGGGTGTTATCATGCTATCAGTCTGACAGTTACTGTTAACTTTCTCTACAATTTTCTTCAGAAAAAGCATTTCTATCCATTACGGAAAAGCAAAAATATGTTATCACACAAATATTTTGTGCATCCTATGTATTTTGGGCTTTTTTATATACAGTCAAACCAAAAATTATTCAGACACTAGATATAATTTTTTACTAGTTGGTGCAGTAAGTGAGGATAGCAAAATAAAGTAAACTGTGACATATTATACCCACAAATTCGTCATACAGTGGACTACCAGTAAAATTGATAAAAAAATTGGGACCAAAAATTTTTCAGACACTTGACCTGACCATGTTTTGCTTAAAGGTGCAATATGTAATATTTTTGCAGTAAAATATCCAAAAACCACTAGGCCAGTGTTATATATTTTGTTCACTTGAGTACTTACAATATCTCAAATGTTTCCAACTATTTGTAAGTCGTGAGAAAATTGCAATTTTAACCAAGGCCCTGGGACGTGTGAGGAGTCGCCTGTCAATGGCGTCATACCCGAGTTAACCCTCAGTCTGCCTCGGTTTCTGGTTTTATTTTGTAGAAACCATGGACCAAACCAAAGACGCTTTAAAATATTACATGTGTTAATAGACAAGGGAACATCTGTTTTGATAAATTTATAGACAGAAAACGAATTGTTGTTAGATAGCTCAACACATTTAGTCTTATTGTTTAAATCAATTTTCTTGATTTTTTTTTTTTTTTTGAGTGCCATGCTTTACCATGCCTCAGAGAAAAACACTATTTTGTCAAATAACATAGCATAATCAGATGCAGCTTTATTTGTATTAACAGTAATACATAATTTTCTCCATGATACAATACGTTTTAAAATTAATTGCATGCCATTTATCAACACAAGCCATCCAGTATTTAATATGATATTGTAAAATCGATCTATCGTACTGCAGTGTGTATGTCTGGTGAGCAGAGCTGCGTTACCTCATACTCATGACTGGAAAAGCGGAAGCGGCGCTGGCGACTGTGTCATAATAAAAGTCCCGCTGCTCGTGAGGCGTGTGTTGCGCAATCGCTCCAGCTCCTCGTTCAGCTCCCACAACACTCGCTCCGGCTCTGCTTCACACTACAGTAACGTTAATAATCGCATCCATAAACATGATTTCTTCCCGAGTCCTATCCCTATTCTTTTGCACCATCCGTTGAGATGGAGACCACATGTCCCAAGATTCCGCTCTCAAACTTGGCGTCATCAAGCTACACCTTTGTTTTGAATAGGCTTCTAGTGACCTCTAGCGGACAAAATTATTACATATTGTACCTTTAAGTGTTATCTGACATAATTAAGATTGTTTTTTCTGACACAGTTTAACTCTGAGATCTTGTCATATTTTATTACCATTTTTTTTTTTTTTTTAATAAACTGTAATAATGAATGAAATGTTCAAGGTGTCTGAATAAATTTTGGTTTGACTGTACCTTTATTGGATAGGATTGTACTTATTTGCTTCTCTCATTTTTTGAAAAAAAAAAAAAAAATTAAAATATTTTTTTAAATTATTACCAACTGAACAACCCCATGCAACTAAAAAAGCTTTATCACAACACCATGTGACTAGAATCATATGATATTTTCTTCTGTGGTGGGCACTTTGAACATTATTGTAAGTGTCCTCTCAATTTTTCCAAAATATTATCTACAATAATAAAACATTTTGTTGGGTACATTGTTATGGTTTGCAATATTTTTTGTGATTTCAGTTCAAATTGGACCATCAAGCACATTGTTTACATAATGGCACTTTTTGCTATATTGGAGCTTGAAGTTCTGTTTGTCAGCAGCGCACAAGCACTCACAAGTAGAGGAACAAAGATTTACTCTCCTCTGAAAATTGCTGCCATCATGTATGTTTGTCACTAGACTTAATACTCATCCTTAAAATCAATGTTATTTTACTCTTATATTCAATAATAGGGAATTCTTCAGTGCAACCAATACACTCACATGGTATTACAGCAACAAAAATGGCAGTTAAACGACCAACATCTTAATTCAAATTATAAGTTACCTATTAAACAGTCAATAAAACACCATACAGCTCTGGCCTCAGCTCACTCAGGCAGAACAAACTGAGATTTCATTGTATCCATTTACATCTGGCTTTTTTAAATCGCTGCCATAAGAAAGCCATCATTAAACTTCAGTTATTAGTGACGTGTTAGCAGACTGATGCAATTATAGATGAGAGCTGGAAGGCCACTGAAGAGATGTATTGTGTGGAAGTGAACAAAGTGCTTTTCAAGAACCGGTCTTTAGGTAAAAGCTATAGAATTTACTTTAGATGGTGGTTTGCGAGTGTTTTGAGCATGCAGCGCTTGCAGACTTTTCATTATGATGCTCTGAAAAATATAGAAGGCTTATAGGAATTGAACGTCTACCTCCTGTCCGGATCGCTATTTTGTTTTGCATTGGTCACGTTGCATTCATTCAGATTCACTCTAACAGAAAATAAATCTGGCAGTGCTTGTATTTTCAGCAAAGTGTCGGGAATAAGTGAAGTGCAGACATGTTATGGCATCGGTGCTCTTGATATCGAGAGCGTGTAATGATTTTATACTGAGCTGACAAGCACAGGCAGATAAGAACAAATGAGGCATTCCGTGGGCATAAAGACAAAACATGACGCTCAGAGATAAGTGATATGAATGGACTGCATAACAACTAGGGAAATGGTATAAATCATTTTTATTTTGCACTTTATTGGAAAAAGGTGAGGGCTAAAAAGATTTAAGAAGTAAGAAAAGAACAAATACTACAGGGAATATTGAAAAAAAAAAAAAAAAAAAACTCAAACACATACAAAAATGATCATTAAATTAATATAAATAGAAATGATATGCACTGCCTGTTATGCCCATAAATAATACAGTGAAGATAGTAATTTGGCTTGTCACTACACCAAATTGTTTTAATAATTGTTTGTAAGGGCGTTGTAAGGCACGACAGTGAAGTGGATTGCCTGCAACCCCTTCAGCCGTGACTTATTCACGATACAGCACTAGCCTCGAGTACCTTATTGCTTTTATAAAATGGTTACCACACAATACAAATATTAAAGCCAAAAATACGTATCAGTGCAACTTTCATGAAGTAAAGTTTCACTAAAAGCCTTGCTTCCGCCGGAAAAAATAGTCCCTGACCGTGAACAGCAACAGAAGTTACATTATTACACCATTAGATGGCGGCAAAGGCTATCTTTATGAGTGTGTCAGTCAGTAGCGAAGACTTTTACATTGAAAAGACTGAATTGTTGTGAACACGGAACAAGACGCAACTGATAAATGCTTTGACTAGCGCCGTCAGTCACGGGAAAACCCCTTAAATGTTAAAAGGACAGGATAATACATCGGACATTTAAACAGATTTTTTATTATAAACATAGGATTGACCTGAAGGAAAATGCTAAATCTAAATCTCATTCGATCTTTTTTTCTCACAATACTCTTCTACATAATACAGTAAGCTTCAATAAACAATATCAATTGAGAACATACAGTTTACGTTGCTAAGAGTTGTTGCTAAGGGTGTTGTGTAGTGATACACGGAACTGTTGGGTGAAGCAATAAAACACAGCTATTAACCAATCAGGACAGGACAGGAAGTAGCCTTATATCCAATGGAAGGAGAATGATGGTGTAAAGAACCCAAGAGCAGTTTATTGTGAAGGTCTCGAAACATAAACATAAACTTCATCCAAGACATGAAACTTGAGCTGGACCTGGCTATAAACAATGACCTGGGGCCACATTTATAACCATTGCGTACGCACAAAATGGGCATAGAAATATGTGTACAGAATTTTCCACGCACATATCAGGATTTATAAAAAATAAACTTGCCGTAAACATGTGTGTACTGTTCGGAAACTCTAGACCATGTGTACAAACTCTTTTACTAGAGTGAGACAAGTAATGAAGTAAACAGAACGATTTACATTAACATTCCACTTTCATTAATGTTGATAAGCACTGAAATTACATAAAGTCATTGTGCAGAAGTTAAACAAAAATTATATGAATTTAGATAGTGGATGTGCTACTTTTAATCACTTTTCCTGTGACATGCTGTTTTAATGACTAGGCACACAATAATACCTCTTAAACTAAACTGCAGATCTCATGTTATGACAAAATATTTTTAGTGAGAACGATGATCAGTGATGCACATTACTTCAATATTATGGCAGACATGAAGGCATCTTCAAACAATTTAAAAAAACAAACACTGTATTTGAAGGCTAGAACTTGAAGAAAACGGTAAGATTTGCACGTTTCCTTTTTAAAATACTTTGTCAGTTTGTACACTCCAATAAATAAGTAGATCTATCTGTTTCCACTAAAAATAGTATATAAACATCCTAAAAGATATGTTAATATACATATGTTCAGCATAAATTTGATTTGATTTGAATTGTTTAAATCAATTAAAATACTATTTGGCCAGTGTAAATGAATGAATCAACTCTATTCTAAAGACTTTATCTGATAAGTATGTTATACAATTTTGTTTTTAATGGATATTTTGATATATTTATTCTAAAACATAACAAGGATATTGGATGATTTTTATCAATGTAATGTGTATGGCACAAATTGCTTTTTTAAATCTGTATCTAATATTTTCCAATGTCTTGTACCTTTGACGGTGTTACCGTGGTGTCACATGGATGGGAATATGCATGGAAATGATATGCAGATGAGGTTATGCATAGGCATTGTAAGCTCCATATATGGTGATTTTGGGGAGGAGACAGGGTGGAGACTGGTGTTTATAAAGAGATTTTTTTGCACAGGTTCTGGCATACGCATGGCTTATAAATCTGAAAACGTTTGTGTGTATGCAGAATCTAGCTTTTGTACGTACATACACTTTTAGGATGACATCTATGGAAAGTTTTATAAATGAGGCCCCTGGAACTTGGAACATGGAACAGCATACGTACTTCAACACACAACAAGGACCATGGCAAACATGGGGGCTTAAATAAAAGACAATGGGTAATCACATGACATAAACAACCAATGAAAAAACAGAACTGATAACTAGGTAACAGGAAACGAACCAATGTGAAAGAATGACGACTATATTCATTTCCCGTGGTATTTACATGGTGAAGAATATCACATTACCTTAAAATGATTTTTATGATTTTTACAAGATGACAATACAATTGTATTTACTTGTTAGTGTAATATTAAATATTTAACAAGTAATAAAGTAACATCTTTGAATTATATATATATTTTTCTCCAGCAAAAGGTCCCAAAGAAGAGGAAGATGATGACGACGACGATGACGATGATGATAATGAAAGGGTTTATTAGAACAATCCAAACTGATAGCCAACATGCGAAACAGCCTGTAACATAAGACACGAACAATACCGGACAACTAAACATAACACAGGCAGAAACCTAAATAAATACACAGTGATGATTAACTAAAATATGAACAGCTGTGATGATGACTGTTAGTGTCCATTGTAACTGATGAGTGGCAGGAAACTAGAACAAAGGAACACATGTGAAAACCAAAACAAACTGAACGTGACTGTGACACAAATATTCAAATGGGATTAATTGTGATTCATTTGATTAATGAATCAGTATGTCATGCAACATAGTAATAATTGTTACTTCTCTTTTTCCACAGATAAAGTGCCTCATTTCTCCAGACTCGGGGATGTGGAGGTGAACGCAGGGCAGAACGCCACATTTCAGTGTGTGGCAACCGGACGGTCTGCTAAGACTGATCCCTTCCTGATGGAGGTTAGTGTGTGCGAGGGAATTTGAATTTTAATAAGCTGCTATTGCTTAATGAAGCAGCAAGCTTAGAAAAAACTATATTTGGGATGTTAAACTGCTGGAAGTCGGAAACATGTGACCTTCAGAAAAAGAAGAAGAAAAAAGCTCATTAAATTCAGTGCACTTCCTTTTTAATTAAGCAGAGGCAATTGCACTTCCTGGCCTATTTGATGTGTAGAAGATAGATGGAATTATTTTATTATTAAATGTAATTTATCTCTACATTATGCGCAGTGTTATAAAAATATACAAAAGTCATACTTGAATAAAGGCTAAAATAAAAAATATTTAGCCTTGTTTTAATAAAATATCTAAACATCTTTAAAACAAGGTAAGTGTGGTTGGGAAGAAAACTGCATAAGATGACATTTTTAGGCAGTGGATTGTCTGTATATTTTGGCACTTTTTTTTTTTTTTTTTTGCTAAATATATTATTTATCCAAAATTGCTAAATGCACATTTCTTTTAATAAAATATCTATTAATCCTTGATACAAGATAAATGTGGTTGTGAAGAACACTGAATAATATATTAATACCTTTTATATTAGGCAAAACACCTTTTCTTTTTGTGATAAAGATCATCATTATCACCAATATAGCTTTATTATTTTATTGCAGTCACAAAAGTAACAAACACATCTAGGGAAATGTATCAGGGGAGAAATATTAATTTTCCTTTCAAAATGTAATGGAACATATGGAAGCTTGTTTCCTCAATGGAATAAAAAATAAAAGATAATTGCGACTCACTTATACTCACAATTCTGACATTTTTTCCTCACAATTGCAAGATGTAAACTCACAATAGTGAGTTATAATGTCAGAATTGCAGGATATAAACTCACATTTGCAAGAAATAAAGTCAGAATTGCAAAATATAAACTCACATTCTGACGGTTTTCTTTTTTCTGACTCTCAGTTTATATGTCACAATTATTTTCTCACAATTCTGACATTTTTTTCTCAAACTTCTTAGATATAAACTCGCAATTGTGAATTATAAAGTCCCAATTATGAAGAATACTGACATTTTTGACTGACATCACAATTCAGATTTTATAACTTGCAATTGACAGTTCGCAAAGAACCCGCCCCCTTTAGTTACTGTTGCTATGTCCGACAAGCCATGATGATCTCTCGCCACACATCATGTTCTCACGCGTAAAAAATACATTGCGGAGCAAAGAGGACACTGACAACGCATTGACAGACAAGACAGAGCAGGTTACTTTTGATATGAAACAAATTTCAAATTTCAAGTTCAAGCGGCTCGTGAACCGATCATCTCTTCCTACCAGTTCATTTATAGCATCAAATAAACATGAATGAACATCAGAAGGAATGTTGTTTCAATCGTGGAAAGACATCAATACACACCATTTTTCAAGTTCAAGTCCACCTACGTCAATCTGCCAACTCACCTGACTTTGTCGGACAAAATAGCGGATTCGGCATTATGATTGGTTAGGTCGCCTGTCAGTGAAACTCGTGGCGAAGGGTCAATTGCGAGTTTATATCATTAACTCCCTGAGGTCTGAAAACGCGCCGGCGCGTTTTGCAGGTTTTTTTTCACATTGCAGCAAAACAGACTTAAATACTCCGTCATTTTTTGCCATAGAGACATGAGTAATATATCAATTGAAACTATAGAATATCTTCTTTTATTTGTATACACTCAGAGTAAAAACAAAATGTTGTAAAATAAAGAAAACTAAAATGATGCATGATCTGTTCTCTCCCTCTGAAAAAAGTTTAATCTGATAGTTCTCAGAAAATGAACTGTAACTTAGTGAATACTAATCACAAAAAAATTAGACTTATGTCTAAAGACACGTTGAAATGTCAGGTTTTAAATCATGTAAGTCATATCGAAAACAAAAATTCTGTGTTTATGTAATCTGTATGAAAAGAGAGCCATGTCCGTGATTCAGCTCATTATCCGCTAATGCGACCACACCCACGGAGCCAGCGCTATTCAGAGGCAAATTCTGAGGCAATGCATGCATTCATCGTCTCAGTCATGTATTTATTGTCTTGAAAAGTGTTTATCTGTATGTAAAAGCCATGGTTAATAACCTCTGGAAGACATGCCGTTAGTTCCTGATATGTCCTCTTCTTCTTTAGAATAATTTGTGGACTAAATGTGCACACAGAGCGCCCTCCGGCTGCAAGTATGAATTGAAAACACCATTCCTGAAATGTCGTCATCTTCTTTAGAATAATTTGTGGGACTAAAGGTGTACAGAGCACCCTCCGACTGCAAGTATGAATTGAAAACACCAGCGCTCATAGTGATGACAATGAATATAGAATAAATATAACTCCTCTGTATAGAAAATTGACATAAACATATGAGAATCCATCAATATTTCTCCAAATGTGCATGCTTTTAAACTAAAAACCTATATTCAGATTCTTTGCATCACAGAAATACATTATATTTAAAGAATATAATAGAATACCATTATTTTAAATTGAGCTGAGACATGATTACAGAGGTTTTTTTCACAGCCTACCTGACTGAAAGGCCTCATTATTATGCAGCACCATTAGAGGTTCTTTATGCGATTCTTTTGTCTTCTCAGGTGTAAATGACCCATTATTCATGATGATTCACGCCTCCACGTATACTGTGTTTCTTGACAAAAAGTGTCTTACAAAAACTAAATCAATATATTGTTTTATATGAACAAGTAGGCATTATAATTTTTACATAATTTTGAAGCAAAAACTCTAGTCTACAATCTCCAATACCCAGAAGTCTTGTAAACACAGATTTAATATATATTTTTGGCCTTATTTCAGTGACTTAATTTTTGTTTTTTCAATAACCACGCATAACATATTTCTTCAAAAACACAACATGTACATACATGTTCCTCACATATTTGTAGCCTAGTTTGTGCTGAATACAGTGTAATGACACCTTTGTCATTTATATGTTTATGAACAACTGAAAAAAGCACAAATGTCAGGGCATGTCAAAACTTCTCCAGGCCCCAAATCAGCCTCAGACTCCAGAGGGTTAAATTCTGAAGTCAGAATTGTGAGATTTTTGCAATTACGAGAAAAAGTCTGATTTGTGAGATAAAAAGTCACCATTAACCTTTTTTTTTTATTTATTTATTTTATTCAGTGGTGAAAAAAAGCTTCCATAAAAACATTTTATAATAACATGAAAATGTATATAAACTGTATTATGTATATCTCTAATTGGTAATTGTACCTTAAATGATGTCACTGATAGCAGAATTCACTTACAGCTTACCACACAGAATTTTCTTGAGGAATTGTATCTAGTATTCCCTTTTCACATCCAGTTTATGATTTATGGTAAAACTAATAGGACTATAATATGTGGAGATACCCATTAACATTCTCATAAATCTCAATGTCTGGTGCAGACCCCGCCCCCCCCAGAAGCAATTTGAAATCCTCCATCTTTGCTCATGGACCACAGAATATTTTGAGGCAATAACCTTAGCCACAAATGCCACATAATTTCTTTACAGCAACAGGAAAGTGATGTTATGGCAATGATTACTGGCTGGCGGCACCACAAAAGTTGCACAGTTCAAAACTATTAGTGAGCAAAGTGAGTTGTGATTTCAAAAGCACAGAAATTTAACTTCACATTTTTAACAGCCACCATGTTAACCAATTAAATCTTGAGCCTTCAGCATGGCACCTTTTAAGAGACATTTTTTGCGTTCTGTTTTTTTTCTCCAAAAAGAAAAAAAAAAATCCACACATTCACACTTGTAGTATATTTAGTCACTGTATTGTGTCTTTCCTATGACTCACCTCACTGCTGTCTCACACACAATGTGCAGCAATTTTGACAGCATGTCAAGTTAGAAAAAGTAAAAAAAAAAAATAAATAAATAATAATAATAATAATTCCTTAGACACTAAAAGTGGTACTTGAGGCCCACTCAATGAAACCATTCACTCATATACCTAATCTCTAGACCAAGTCTGCAAAACTTGAAGCACATTATGTGCTTTAAACTCAGTTTGCTATTTCAAATTCTGTACAGCTCTAACAAGCCAATAATGTCATTCTTCAGCTCAAGTCAGTTCAGTATTGATTCAGTTCAGTTCCATAACTGTTTAATTCATCAGTTGTGCGTACATACTGTATACAGTGTATTTGTGCACATGTATGTGTGAGTGCTATGACCAACTCCTGTGCACTCCACTGCACTATGAACAAGCAAAACACACAACACAAGATGCATTATGCATTATTCACATCTGTGTAGTTTGGTGTGTGCATGGCTAATCATTTTATATTTGTGTGTAGAGTTACTATGCAAAAATACAATTTTTAGAAGAGTTGAAATAGTTTTGTATGAAGTGTTTGCTTTTGTGTGATGCTTTGCATGTGTGTTTGTTTTGTGGTTTTGTGTGTAGAGTTTTGAGAAATGGAGCCATAATTTCAAGAACTGTGTATAAGATTTTTTTTTTTTTTTTTTTTTTTTTTTTTTAAACTGTTAAAACGGTGGGATTGTGTTCCATTGTAATGCACTTCTACCTGTTTCTGAACACAATAATGAATCCAGTGTGAATGCCCCCTATCAGGCCGATCCCCAGCAAAAGCTCTATATGATGGATCTGTTCGCTCTTTCAGTTTTTATGTTTGGTATTAGAGCAGAGGTCTCACCCCAGGCCATGTGTTTTATAATCATTTCACTGTCTTATTTATGTTGTTGAGAGGTTCAGTATGAGTCCATTACTCTGGAAAGGTCACACAAGTTTGAACTTGGTTGTGTTAGAACAGTCCAGTATTAAAGCAAGCTACAGCAAATTGAAAATCCACTCTGGAAATTCTGCCCATGTCCAGAAGCAGTGCTTGACACTACTTGTTTGTTAAAGGTACACAGTGTAATTTTTCCATTTTTTCCCCAAAAGTTTACACCTAAAGCATTTCTTTGTAGTTATATAAAACAGTATGAATAGCCCTTTCTATGAATAAAGCAATTGTGGTTAGAGTTTCATATTCTTTTGAGTGAGTACTATTAGATATGCAAGATAAACCATTATCTAACATAAAGTGAACACAGCATGAAAAGTAGGTCATTATAAGCACATTAATTGTCTGCATTGCCCCCAGCCACACACACACACACACACACAAGCATAGTGATGATGGTTATGGTTGTATCCAGCAATTAAAATCACGGAACTTTATCACAACTTTGTCATAATCTTTTCAATTGCTGAGAACCTATTTTAATTAATAAGATTTAAATTTGATTACCATAATGTCATTTGCTTTGTTATAGCATTACAGAAAGTAACATTTAAACAAGCAAGCAAATGTCCATGACTCATTATATAGTGTATCATTTGATGTGTTCAAACTATTACAGTTTTTTTTTTCAGTTGCTAACAAGCATTGTTCAATACCGAAACCACATTTATTAAAACTCTTCACACAGTCTGCATTAGCAGCATGAATGTTGGCCAAACAGTTCATCTCACGTACAAAACTCACTCAGACCAACATAACACTGGCAACAATTCTCGTTCAGAAAACACACATTTCATTCACAACTCACTGACCTAAAAACACTAACAACAGGAAGCATTATATAATTAATGAACTTTTCTTTTTTTAAAGTTTCAATGATTTTCCACATAAATCAGTTCTTCATATAGAATACTGTAACACAATTTCACTTTATTGAAAGCATTTGTAACACGAATGAATCAGAAATTAATCAAAATTTCATTTTTTATATGAATATAGTACTTGAAAATTATAACCAAAAGGTGAAAAAAAGAGGGAAAATGATAATGATAATAAAAAAAGAATAAATAAAATACATTCTACACGTTACTGTAACAACATGTGTAGTTGTTCATTATAGTAAATTACAGTGATGGTTCTAGTCTGCTCTCTCTCTTGCATTGGAGTGGGTGGAATTTCAGCTAAAATTGCAATTAGCTTGTAATGATTATTTTTTTCATTTTTGGCTATAATATATATATATATATATATATATATATAAATTACTGCATAAATGCATGAAATTTGCCATCATTCTGTTTTGAATGTGTGGTTCAGTTTTGACAGCAGTGTGTTAGCATTTGAACAAAGTGCTGTAAATCCACAGTGTTGTGCAGGTTGTGGTTAAAGTCATGGGATAAGTGTGTAGAGTTTTGTGTTCAAGCAATGAAACACAGTTTTTCTACTATTCACAGCACATTTTCTACTATTTGACAAGTCTATCTAAATATTTTAAATCCTGTAGATATGATACTTCATATTTTTCTCTGCCTCACTCTCTCCCGGAGCCGGCAAGCATTTTGTATTCTTTATAATTTGTTCAGATTTGCATTCACATGCATAATAAAACTTTTTATTATGAATCACTGATTATTTTTTTTCAACTTCCACATTCTCTAATCAGCTATTTTATGTAGAATCCTTGGATAGTTGGTTGTGGACGATTGCCCTGACATAACTCACAAAAACTAAAAAGTTATATATTTAAATAAAATGTATAATTATATATCTTTAAAAAATGGCACTTGAGTTTTGTATTTGATACAATAGGCTTTAATGGCTCATATGGTATGATATAGAATTTGGAGCTTGTACTCAAGGAAAATTGCTGATTTTGCTTATATTGATATGATCAAAAGGTAAGATGAAATTCCGATTTTAATGTAAATCACTGAGATCTTTACAACAGTTTAGCAGACTGCTCTGCTCTGTAGTTTTTATTGTGAGGGGCAAAAGTGATGTATGGATAATTAAGTATATCAAGTAAACCTAAGTAATCATTTTTAAATATTACAAACAATGTAAATTATTCTTATGTTTGTACTTCACAGCAAAAATAAATAAATAAATAAATAAAAATGTACCACGACCTAAAGGGGGATGATTTACATTTATATAAAAGACACTTTACTTGCTAAAAATGTATGAACTATCAATCAGACAACATAATGCATGTAGTCATGTAAATTGTGTAAAATACGATTTTCAGCAACATTTTGATCATGTTGATAATTTAGAGGCCTTATAAATTTGTGAGTAAAATGCTGTATGGGGGTAGGATTCCTCTCAAATCAATATTTGGTCCCATATTCGGTAGCCTGGAGCTACTTTGACATTTCGTTTATAGAGTATTTTTGACTCGACAAAATAGCAGTGCCACATTTCCAAAAGAGAAAGACAATCAACTTAAAGTGTTACTCATCTAATTCCTTTGTTATAACAATAAAATTTGTATGGTGCATGGGAAATACAGGAAAAGCTCCTCAATAAATGATCAGCCATTTGATTAACAAAGCATCTAACCTTCAACATCAATCACATACTGATTTAGTGGCAGTTTTCTCTTTACTGAAGCTCCATTTTCTTTGTCCCAGTGTATAATCTCTCTCTCTCTCCAGGTGGTCAAAGTGGGCTTGAACTAAAACTGAGTTCTTGCTCCATCATTGACTGGATCCTCTATTTATATAGTTTTCAGTGATTACACATCAGAAACACTTTCTGGGTGACTGAATTTGCTGGGGGCCTTTTTGCATTTTGAGTTTCGAGTCCCAAGGCTTTAGTTACGAGGACTTTTTTGTTGTTGTTGTTGTTGTTGTTTTTTTCTTCTCCATTTTTTTCCAAAGCACTGTTTCTTTTGTATGCAAATCCAATTGGAAAATTGGTTTCAAAACAGAGGATGACACTAGCTCTGTTCCTTGTGAGCTGAAGCTAGTAAACCTCTTTGCTACTGCATACACTTTCTATATAGGCAGCTTCCTTCTAAGGCCACATCCTAATTATGATGGAACCCCATGATATGAAAAATACAAAGCATGTGTACTGTGATTTTTTTTTTTTTTTTTTACTTTTTTATTATATTATTATTATTATTATTATTATTATTTGATTGAATAGTTTTAAATTTATTCATGCAAGTATTGCATAAAATATAAGCAAATTTTAAACCAACACTTTTTTTTAACTCTATCTGCCATCTTGAATTGTTTATTCACTGTTTATGGGATTGACTTATCTGCATGCTAGAATTTGGCCAACACTGTTTTATTTGCATTGTGAGCTCACTTTTAATGTTGTAAAATAGAATCTTGTGCAAAAGCTCTTTCTCACACACAACATTCTATTACACACAAGTCAACACAGGTAAATAACATAAAATAATGTGAAAATTTAATTTCCTCACATTAATTATTCCTCGATTCTGCTTTTGCAAACATTGTGATTTGCACATTTACACACAGATCACATGAGACTCACATGCTCCCAGCCTTTAATTAATATAGTTAATGTCTTCTTCAAATCCTCACCACAGGCAAACACTTCACACTGATATTTTCTTATATCAGTTATCGCTAACAACCAGCATATGCATTTAAATGATACCTAATAAGGCTGTTACAGTTTTACAAAAGCACATTTAACTTGCACTTACACTGCAAGTGTGCCTGTTTAACAAATTACTTTACTAACTAAAATGTAGAACTTAAGATTCAGATTCAGTCAGATTCAAAAATAGCATGTCAAGATTTGACATGACAGATGCATGTGTCTTAACCAAACACCACACAACATTTTAAAAATATGGAAATGAGAATGAGATACAGAGAGCTGCCATGGACTGGAAGATTATCTGTGAATAACCAAATAAATCATCCTTACTTGTTATTTGTGAATCTGTCTTCATTTGTTTCGGATAATTGGTCAATAACTCAGAGCGATATGGCAGATATGAGCAGTACGCAAGGTAGTGATCAGTCAACGTGATCTCATGAGAATACATGTGAATTTTTACGTAAAGTGTGGTTCTACCACATGTATATTTACTTATGTTTTCATAAGTGAGTTTACTTATATGAAATATCATTTCTGTGCTCGTTTCGGAGGCTTACATAATGTTAAAAAAGTCTACACTTTAAAACCTCAAAATGAATAACATTTCTGTAATTGTTTAACCATTTTGTAATATTTAGTTTGTTTGCTGTGCGACACAGAAGGCATTTTCTCCTATGCAGCGACTGACAAGATACACCAAAGCACAACATAATTTCACAAATCACATAAATTTTATTTGTTTGCTGTACTCCAAATCTTTAGAATCCATATGTTTGTAAGGAACAGATCCAAATTCAGCTTTTTATCCGATCTTCATCTTCATTCTCTGGTGCGACCGTCACGATCAAAGCCCGCTCTCGTTATGATTCAAATTTAAAAGATGCGCCCTCGAGAACCTTTACGACATGGTTTATGGCACTGATATCGAACGCTCATTGGTTCTCACCTGCTTCGTCACAGATTGCAACATGCCGTGTTTCAGTGGGTTGACATTTGAAATGAGTACGTGCCATCACGGAGAGAAGTCGGATTCATATTTTCATGGATTAATAACTTAAATTCTGCTCTGTACCCTATAAAAAACTATTACCACCAGAGAGGACTGCGACTGCAACTCATCATCATTTGAACTACTTTTGGTACCACTTTTAACATTTTCGCAATAAATAAATTATTGTGATTGCGCTTGTTTGTCTGTTATTTATACAGTATAGTTTTAAAGGTGCCATCGAATTGAAAATTGAATTTACCTTGGCATAGTTGAATAACAAGTGTTCAGTACAGTACAGTGAGTCTCAAACACCATTGTTTCCTCCTTCTTGTGTAAATCTCATTTGTTTAAAAGACCTCTGAAGAACAGGCGAATCTCAACATAACACCGACTGTTACGTAACAGTCGGATCATAATATGTACACCCCCAAATTTTGCATATGCCAGCCCATGTTCAAGGCATTAGACAAGGCAGCCAGTATAACGTCTGGATCTGTGCACAGCTGAATCATCAGACTAGGTAAGCAAGCAAGAACAATAGCGAAAAATGGCAGATGGAGCAATAATAACTGATATGATCCATGATAGCATGATATTTTTAGTGATATTTGTAAATTGTCTTTATAAATGTTTCATAAACATGTTGCTAATGTACTGTTAAATGTGGTTAAAGTTACCATCGTTTCTTACTGTATTCACGGAGACAAGAGCCGTCGCTATTTTCATTATTAAACACTTGCAGTCTGTATAATTCATAAACACAACTTCATTCTTTATAAATCTCTCCAACAGTGTAGCATTAGCCGTTAGCCACGGAGCACAGCCTCAAATTCATTCAGAATCAAATGTAAACATCCAAATAAATATACTATACTCACAGGAATCGATGCATGCATGCAGCATGAATGACGAACACTTTGTAAAGATCCATTTTGAGGGTTATATTAGCTGTGTGAACTTTGTTTATGCAATGTATGATAGAGTCGCGAGCTTGGGGCAGGGAGCGCGAGCATTTAAAGGGGAAGCACGCTGAATCGCCGCATATTTAATTATGCCCCAAAATAGGCAGTTAAAAAAATGAATTAAAATAATCTCTGGGGTATTTTGAGCTGAAACTTCACAGACACATTCGGGGGACACCTTAGACTTATATTACATCTTGTGAAAAAGCGTTCTAGGGCACCTTTAAGAAAAGGTTATGGGTAGGTTTAGGGGAATGTGTAGGATTAGCAGCTCATTTTAATGCTATATTGTTACTAAAATTGTCATTTTCCTACACATTTCTGTCCATTATATTTTATTCTTTTAACATTCTGTATGAAATGGATATGTTTAGGTTCAGGATGGGGTTTAGGGATCTTACATTTATCTACAAAACGATAAAAGGGAAATTATATTTATATTGATATATTTAAATCTAGAGTATGTTTAAAACGATGAGTTGTTCTGGTGATGTTTTGCTTGATCCCAAATGAGTTTAGTAAGTCTGTAAACACAAATCCCAACACATAATTTGTATTATCTACATGAATATTAAAATCTTAGACAATCAGCGCTTTATCAAAGTGGGCCAATAGGTCTGAGTGAAAATCCACAAACTCTTTTAGAAAATCAACAAAGGACCCTGGAGGACCCATGTAGTCACCAAGTTACCAAGCAACGTTAGAGTATAAAGTGGACCATCAAAATGAAGTGTAACCTTTTTTTTTCTTATATCTGAAAGTGTAATACAGCCTCCAGCTCCTACTGTACCGTGTGCAGCTCGAACAGGTCCTCACCTGCACACAATACACGCATCCGATCTATTTGCCAGTAGAACAGAGAAACAGTAATTTTCTGTTAGAAGAGTTAGAATGTAAACAAGAGTAGCCGGGACCACACTAGTGATGCTAACGGGTGATATTAAAGCATTCTGATTTTGATTATAGAATTCTGGTTTTGATATAGAATTCTATTGGGGATATGTTCACCCTCTGTAGAAAGACAAAATGATTGGTTGTAAAATTGGTTGTAAAATGTTTTTGAAGTAGAAAACAGAAGATTAAGAATCAACTTGACGGAACTCCAAACTCAAAACCACGCGGCAGCAACAAACAGGAAGTGACAGCCCATCTTCCCTGTTCATTAATTTAACCTGAGGTCTCTTGTCAAGCAATGGCGGTTCAGATGCTTTAATTGCAGCTTCTGTTTTGATTCTGTTTTGGCTTTGAGCAAATCCTCATTGGGCTGAGATTCTCTCTTGGCTATGTTTGCACTGCAGTTTAAATAGTAAAAAAAACATCTGTCTGTGTACTTCGCTGTTCACTAGCAGAATCTCTGCCTCCTTATTCTCTGGCAGAGGGGAATAGTTCAAAACGTTCTGACATTAGAAGGTTTGCTTCCCGGTTTAATTGATGTGTATTATTTATTTTGATGCTCTGGTATGGCCGTAAGGCACAGTGCGGTGAGGCGAAAAATGGTGATATTTACTTCATTTGTGTAATTGTCAGCCATTTCAGTCTTCTGTTTATTTTCTCTTCTGCTTTGCCAGCACCACGAATGCTTCAAAGCAATTCAAGAAAGATTAAGGCTGTTGAAAGTGCATTTTCAGGCAGTAAAGGATGTTGTGTTATTAGGTCTTAAACTATGTGGGATTTAGGAATAGTTCTCCCAAAAATGTGAATCCTGCCATCATTTACTCACCCTCATGTTGTTCCAATCCTTATTTCGAATACAAAAGGATATATTTTGGCATGTTCCTGCTGGTCTTTGCATTCTAATGAAAGCCGATGGTGACCAGGGGCTGTTCTGCTGCAAACAAGAAGAAAAAACACCATAAACATATTATAGAAGCAGTCTATACAACTTATGCACAATGTTCATAGTCTTCCAAGCTTGTGTTTGTTTTTTTAATGGTAGTTTCTTGTTAACTAAACCTAAATCTATTAAAAAATTTTAATTTTAATTTATTAAAATAAAGCTAAAATAAAACATAAATATTCAATGAAAAGCTCAAACATAATAAACTTAAGTGGAAATGAGAAATGAAATAAACGGAAATAACTGAAATAGAGTAGAAGTTGAAGTACTAAAATGATGAAGGGTGAACATTCTCTCTCTCTCTCTTTTTAAATATCTTTTTTTGAATGACAGGCTCTTCATTTGATGTTCTCTGAATTTTGGGATCACTTCCTGTGCGAGTCACTGCTTTGTCCAAACACCTGAAGGGTGTGTGCATTTAAAGGAATGAAGGGACTATGTGTTCCTTCGCCTTCTGGGTGACCGGCATCACAATCTCAATCTCAATACAGCACTAGTTTGATGCACTTGACACCCTCTGCCCTTATTCTCTCATATTATAGGCTATTCAGAGATGCTAGTTGGGTTTAAATAACGAGGCAATCAATGGTGTTCATCATTACAGCTAAAAACATAATCAATATATGCCAGTTCTTATGAGAGCTTTGAGTTTTGTTTTGTTCTTTATGCACCAAAAAAAAAAAAAAAAAAATAATAATAATAATAAAAGAAAAGAAAAGAAAAAAAGTAAATCATGGATAGACAACCACTTAAAACCATGAACATTAATAAATACTATTGTCATTATAATAATGATCATTATTGCCATTATTGCCTTGCCTTACCAAATACTAATAATTGCTTTTATTTTTTTTATTTAGTTATTTTACTCCCTTCAACACGGCACCTTTGAAACTCATACCTCCGAGTGGGGCATTTAGGCATTTTATGCATTCCAGTCAGAAATATAACATGGAAGTAGCCTAACACAAAAATAATTTTATTTGAAAATTAAACCTAATTAACCACATCCAAAAAAAAAAAAAAAAAAAGTTTTAATAATAAAAAAAGACCAATACTAAATCTTTGCATTACATAAAGCAATTTGTGATAGCTAATACACATATTGTCTATCAGCTGTTCTGTATATCACTCCTTTAAAATCATTAAAATATATTCACTTAAAAAAAATACAGCATGTAAAAAGAGACTTTTGTTAATAATTGACAATTAGCTCCTATTAGTTAACGTTAGTATGTATGTTGAAATTAACATTAATTAACTTAAATGCTTTTAAATAATTTTTAATTGTTAATTCATGTTAACTAATGCAGATACTGAAACCTTTTTGTAAATTGTTACGAAAACTTTCATTACATAACAATTATTATATATGGCTTTGCTTTCATTCATGTATTCAGAACTAATTACAATATTTCCAGCTTTACTTGATAAATCTTGAATTTTCCAAGGAAGGAAGGATTGAATTTGCCTTCCCATACTACCAAATGAGAGATATGTGGAGTTATTAATCATGAATATTAAACAAAGGTGTTGTTGTCATGCATGAATCTAGTGGAAATGCTTGTTTTATGTTTTGTGTCATAATTAAACTTAATGCTGCTTTGGTCAAGAAAAGAGTGCTCCAAACATTTGCAGACACCTGATATAAATGTGTTAATGACTTGTATCTCACTGATCATAATGTTTTGCATATCCATTTTTTATGTAATAAGTATTTTTGTTTTTGTAAATATATTTGATAAAGATTAACAAGACAGTGAGATCACATGGAGGATAAATTCTGCATCACGTACCTCTATCTCTTTTTCAGAGGCGTAACGGTGTTCTGATGTCACCATACTCAGTGACGTCATCAGTAGGAGAGCGTCGACTGGTTGCATGGTTTCAGGTGGGCGGAGCCCAACGTGCAGAGCAGGACCTCTACCGATGCATCACTCAGTCAACATATGGAGCTGCAGTGTCAAACTTTGCAGAACTAATCGTCAGAGGTATGTCAAATGTTCTTTCAAATGATGTCCTAGGTTTACTTGTTTACATGTGTGTTTTTATAAATAACTTAAAATTTGTTATATATGTCTATGCTGTAAACCCGAATAAGTTGGCAAAACTCCAAAAATTGAGGTACATCATCATCAGTTACATCAAACTTTTTAAATTAATAAATTCAAAGTAAGCAGAACTGGCATTTTTCAATTTTGCACTGATACATTTTAATTGCTCTTAACTTAAATTCAAATATTTATTTAAAATGATCATGTAATCTCAGCAAATATTTCAGTAGTGGAAATTTAGCTAGTTATAAATAGTTAATCCTGCAAATGTTAATTGGTAACACAATGCTTTTACATTAGTATTGCATAGCAATTGCTGAAAGTGTACGGTAATATAGAACATTTATTACCTGTTCTCAAACAAAAAAAAACAAAAACAAACAAAAAAAAAAAAACTAAACACATTAAACACTACTAAATCTCCCACTTAACATTAATCTTGCACGCACACATTCACACTCACAAGCACACACACACACACACACACACACACACACACACACACACACACACACTATATAACACTTTTATCATTAATAGAAATAGAAATCCCAGCCAAGTTTCAGGTAAATTTAAGTTTGTCTAAATTAAAACAAACAAGTTCATAAAAATTAAAACAATGAAACAATTCAGATTACTTAAAATGTGTCAGTTTCGTGAACTCAAAAGAAAAAGAAAGTTCAAAATACTCATAAAAGTTCATTTGATTGAACAAATTGTTTAATTGGAGTTTGCCCTACTCAAACCAATTAATTATTTTCAGCATTAGGGTTTACAGTGTATGCATGGAGCTATTGAATGCTTATTTCTGATTTGATGGATGTGTAATTATAAAGTATATTTGAGACCATAGATCTGACTATGTGAGACTGTTTGATTTAATCCCTTTTCTTTGACACATTGACATTACAGTAATAGCTCTTTCAGCATTAGCCTGAACATTATATAAGCATTCTTTCACATATGAACAAAAGAAAGGCTCTCAGGAGCTCACAAAAAAATCACATCCTTTTGATTTTCCCAGCAAAAAAAGTTCAGAGTCCTTCATATAAAAATCAGTCTACAGGCTTTCATAGACAACCCAAGAAGTCGGGGAATGTCTCATTTTTAAAATTTTCATTACAAGCTGTTCACACATTGGCAATACAAATGATGACAGATATAATATGATATAAACGGTGACAGAATTTACATTTTCGGTGTACTAACCCTTTAAATTATGCTGTTTTAATTAAATATTTAATCAATGTCAGATGGCCCCTTTTATGTCTGAGTAGAAAGTTCTCTACTAGAATAATGAACAATAAATTCCAGACTTTATACTTAAGAAAAGAAAAGTTTTTGGCCAATTCCAATAATTACAAAATTCCATATATCATCAGTTTTATCAGGCTAGCAGTCAGCCATTATTCTTTGCTATCACCAGGTTATCTTCTTAAAGCACAGAACGTTCTGGAATCTTCTGATCCCTCTGAACATCCAATCAAAACACCACACCTGAGTATGTCTCCTTGATTTACTGTAACATCACATCCCCACCTAGAGATCTCTTCAGCAAAAGCCAAAAGCCTGAGTGAGTTGTAACCAATTTGACTAGAGCACTCGAGAGAACCGGTGGACTGATTACGGTCATATCCACCAATCAGAGACATATCTCACCCAAAAATAACAGAATTACTGGTGCAATCAGTTATGCAAATGACCCCATGCTGCCTCGTTATGGCCCTAGTAATGATTCTGCTCCCTACAAGTGCCTCTTGTGATGGTGGCATGATTGAAAGAGTGAATGACTCATGTTTCTACTGGAACTGAGGTAATGTCACTGAAAATCCACCAAACAAAAGGAGTAATCACTGTTGTTGTGTGGGGTGAATTGCGTACTTCAAATTGGCTACGTTTTATTATTTAACTTCCGTTATTAGCTGCTGAAGTGTGCTGTGTTTGCGTCACAGTCTAAAATTTGATCACACTCGCACGCATGCACACGCGCAAATAAAAGAGCAACACGCCAAATCAAACCCCTACAGATTTGTTGTACTGCTCCATTCAGGAAAATTTCCTAAAATACATACTGCCATGACACTTTACTTACCATATTAACATTCAAATTCTGATTTGCTTAACACACAAATCAGTGAGTTGGTGGAGTGAGGGGAGTGAGTGGGGGTGGATGAGTCATTAGACTCACTAAGTCATTAGATTCAAACTGAAAATTCATACAATGTATACTGATTGTGTCTTCTTTTTTTCATAGTCAGAATTTAAAGGGTTAGTTAACCCAAAAATTATGTCATTAATGACTCACCCTCATGTCATTCCACACCCGTAAGACCTTCTGAACACAGTTTAAGATATTTTAGATTTAGTCCGAGAGCTTTCTGTCCCTCCATTGAAAATGTTTTACGGTACACTCTAAAAAATGTTTGGTTAAAAGCAACCCAAGTTGGGTTGAAAATGGACAAACCCAGCAATTGGGTTGTTTTAACCCAGTGGTTGGGTTAAATGTTTGCCCAACCTGCTGGGTAGTTTTATTTAACCCAACTACTGATTAAAAATGACTATATGGCTGGCTTAAAATGAATCCAAAATAGGTGAGAAATTAAAAATCAGACACATAATTACTAGAGGTAACAATAATAATCAAAAGGTGTACATTTATTAATGAAGCAATTTAATAAATGTTTATTGTTTATTATTCATTATCTTATTAATAAATGCTCATTTATTAAACATATTAATAAATGTTAATTTCCAGCATATTTTGGGTTCATTTTAAGCAAGCAATACAGTAATTTTTATACAACAGTTGAGTTAAATAAAACTACCCAGCACGTTGGGCAAACATTTAACCCACCACTGGGTTAAAACAACCCAATTGCTGGGTTTGTCCATTTTCAACCTTGGGTTGTTTTTAACCCAGCATTTTTTAGAGTGTATACTGTCCATGTCCAGAAAGGTAATAAAAACATCATCAAAGTAGTCCATGTGACATCAGTGGGTTAGTTAGAAGTTTTTGAAGCATTGAAAATACATTTTGGTCCAAAAATAACAAAAACTACGACTTTATTCAGCATTGTATTCTCTTCCGGGTCTGTTGTGAATCCGGGTTCACGACTCCGCAGTGACGCTGCTGACGTGTTATCTGGTGCGCTCGAGCTTCGTTTACAGTCTGAGGGAGACGCACGCTGTATTCAAGCTATTCTACATTGTTTGTATTTTGGTATTGCTATATTTTTAAAAATGGTGCGTAAGTGTGCATGTCGCGGATGTCCTAATCGCCAAAAACAACGATGTAAAAGTGCATTACCAATGCCGACAGATGAAAGGATTCAATGGAATCAATTCAATGGAATCAATTCAATGAAATCAATTCAATGGAAAGGATTCCGGAAGAGAAGACAATGCTGAATAAAGTCGTAGTTTTTCTTTTTGGACCAAAATTTCGACTTCACAAATTCTAATGACCCTGATGTCACATGGACTACTTTGATGAGTTTTTATTACCTTTCTGGACATGGACAGTCTACCGTACATACATTTCCAATGAGGGACAGAAAGATCGGACTAAATCTAAAATATCTTAAACTGTGTTCAGAAGATGAATGGAGGTCTTACGGGTTTGGAACGACATGAGGGTGAGTCATTCATTTTTGGGTGAACTAACCCTTTAAGAATAGGCCTCCTTCCATTATGATTTTCAACTTTGATTAACTGCTGGAATTTAGTAATCCATTAGAAGCACATGTGAATAAAACATAATTATTTGATTAAAAGTATAGTGATAATATTATTACAATTTAAAATAACTGTTTTCTATTATTATTTTAATATATTTTCTATTAATATTTTAATATATTTTAAAATATAATGGTTCCTGTAATGGCAGATCAAGGTTATTATAGTTTTGCATTTTTCATTAGTTTTCATTTTTATTTCGTTTTGACTTTTTGTTTACAAATTCAGTTTAGTTTTAAAGTGGGTTTGCTAGTTTAGTTTAGTTTTTATTTTTTGAAAATGTTTTGAAAAGTTTTTATTAGTTTTAGTCTTTTTTTAATTTGGGTTATTTGTCAGGGGCAAGATTCAAAAAGGTCAGAAAAAGTATTGTGTAATAATAACTCAACAAAAAAACATCATACAATTTTAGAAAATATTCATTCAAAAATAAAACCAGTACATAAAATGCACATATGGGCACAAATATGTAAACAGTCTCAACACTCCGCAGTAAGTGCAAAATGTGTAAGTGCCAGTAAAAAACCTAAAGAGCCAACAGACTAAAGAAGACATACATGAACCGCATGTATTCAACCCATTTTTAAGCCACGACAAGACATTTCTGTCAGATTGTCAGGGAGCTCAATCTGAGAAAAGAACATGACAAATAGCAAATAAAAAAAAAAAAAAACCTTTAAATACAGCTTTTCAATTTTTTTAGTGTGCTTGAGTGAGTGTGCATGGGTGAGAAAGAGAGAATTCACACCCTATACAAATACCACAGCTGTACAATTTTCACACCCTATACTAAATTTACCCTATACAATTGCCTACTCATCTGGATTGAAGCAGCAAACATTCAGTGTAAGAGTAAACAAATGACATGACATTATTTAATATTTGAATCACAGCTTATATAGTGTTTTGACATCGACAACCCAAGTGCATTTTACCTCAAACTTGCGACTAGTTAACTTCCTAAAGTAGCAATCGACATTAACACACTGACAAAGTTATATTCAGAATTGAAAATATTTTTATATCACTTTTTAATGTGTGATTGTGTAAAGGTGTTCACGAGATACCAACCTTTCGCGAACTTGCTTTTCAACACTCGTTCTCATGGAGACGCGGCGTGCACGGAGGGGAGGGGCTGTGTGTGTGTGTGTGTGTGTGTGTGTGTGTGTGTGTGTGTGTGTGAGTGAGAGACGCAGGGAAAGGAAATGCAGCTGAACGTTATTTGCTCTATGAAAGACATTGACAAAGATGAAAACTAAGGACATTTAATCTATAATTTTATTTTATTTTAGTTAGTTTTGCCAAACACACATTACAGTTTTGGTTAGTTATTGTTTTTTTTTTTTTTTTTTGTTTTTTGTAATGCCTCGTTTTTATTTTTATTTAAGAATTTTTAGCAGCCATTACTCCAGTCTTTAGTGTCACATCCTTCAGAAAGCATTCTTATATGCTGATTTGGTGCTTATGAACCTTTATTTTTTATTATTACAGTTGGAAATGGTTATGCTGCGTATATATTTTTTATTTTTTTGAAATGTGATTTTTTTTTTTTTTTTAGTCAGAATATTAGTAACACATTACAATAAGGCTAATTTTAGTATTAGCCACGAGTTTAGTTAGCACTCTGGGAGACCTAAGGGTTACAGTGGGAGCTTCTTCGTCGGGCTCACCCCTACAAACCTCCCACTCCTGTAGCATGCAGTGTGCCATTGAGTTGCCAAATGTTGATGCGGGTCCCTCACGTGAGGGACCTTGTATCTCATTCAGCGCTCCGGATGAGGAGCTGTTGTCGATCGCTGTATCAGAGAGTGGGCTTTCGTCCTCTGGAGAGGATGACGAGGTTAAGGTGCACCCCTCTGGGGTGGTTGCTTGTGCCGAGTCAGATTCAGAGTTGACGTCCATGCTTTCCCGGGCAACTGTGGGCATTGGGCTCGAGGGGAACCCTCCACCATGGATGATTGGTTCCTGGGTGCGGCGCCCAGTTCACTGCCCAGTGCCACTCCAGTGCCTTTCTTTCCAGAGGTGCATGAGGAGGTTCAGAAAACATGGAAGGACCCTTTTACTGCCTCCTCCACTCTCATTACCCTCAATATCGGGGCCGCCAAGAGTTACATGGACATTCCACAGGTGGAGCGTGCAATTGTGGTGCACTTATGCCTGCAGTCTGCCACCACCTGCCATAATCGTCCACGCCTCCCTATGAGTACTTCCACACATTTCCTCCCTTCAGGCAGGGTGTGGTCTCTGTAGCGCTCCCCTCCTTTTGGACCGGGTACTAGAGGTCTGCATGGTAAATCACTCTGACTGTAGGTTGTTTGCACATGACGTCACAGCAGCAGCGCGAATGAGTCTGGAGGGCAGGGAGTGATGTTTCTATATAGGAATCCTATCAAAAACTCAAAATTTGCATGTTTTGCATCATCGTTTATGGTTGCTCAAATCGATAAAATCGAGAACCCAGAAGGTGTTTATATCGTTTACATAACTTAAACCGTTTTTTAACTTTAAAAGTTGTCGCCTTTTATAGCGTTTTGCGTCTGCGGATACTGAAATGAATATGGATACCTGCTTACCTTTTTGACTTGGTTAAATATTCACATTCTTCATGCTATGTTTGCAGAGAGGAGAAGATATTTTATCCTATTTAATTATAATTTGGTATTTTCACTTCAGTTCTGTAGTTTTCTGTTCACAATGTTGATCTGGTTACCATGAGAACAGTGTCACGCGCTGCTGCTTCAGCCATCGTATGGTAGAAAATGTCCAAATAAAATAAATGTTCAACAAGCTGACAGAAGTCGATCCATTTATTTGTTGGAAGCGTGTAAATGAAACTAGTTTTAATGTTGTTTTTGTAAATATTCACTTTCCCATATGACCACGGAGGAGAATCAGAGGGTCAGGACACAGACACGCTGTATTTTTGTATTTATTTCAACAAATGACAACCAAAATCAAACCCATAGAAGCTCGTGAACAGTTTTGAAGTGGCTGTGTGCAAGTTATACTCATTCACAAGCCGAGTGATCATACTCTAAAACATAATGTTAATTATTACACAAAAACCAAATACAAAACTCAGCAAAGTATGTGATTATTTTGAGTGAAAGGCAGTGGGTTTATTTAGTGACATTATTACATTTGCTAGTCGTCTTCCCTCACCTTCCCTCAAGGCGAAAATCCATTTTTTTTTCCACGAACGATATCGTGAGTTCCTATTACAATTCTCGATTCAGCATAAATGACCTACAATGGCGACATTTTTCACAATCACGACAGAAAATCAAAATACTGCTCTAACTTCACTAGTAGAAAGGCAGCGTGATGTAAACAAACCCAGACTAGAACTGAACATCCTCTATATCTGCCTCCTCGATGGCAGGAAAGTCTTTCAATTCAGCGGAAAAGTCGCTCCTCTTCATAACATAAGGATCGCGTCTAACATATGTTGTGATTTTCTGTTTATACCTTTCTAAACCAGCACAGAAAGGACTTTTCTCCATCTCTTCCATTCTAAATTTCATTGCTTGCCCTCAACCGGAATTTCGCGCGTCACCAGAACCACGTGATTGCAAACAACCTATTATGCAAATAAATAAATAAATAAATCACTCTGTTCACCCACTATCTGCTTGTAATGATTTTCTTCCTGACCCAATGGGTCCCACTGAATTTAGATTTTTCATTCTTCTCCAGAATCTCACATTTAATCTTCTCCTAAAGAAAGAGAGTGATTGGGGATAACGATTATAAAATGTTGGATAGCTTTTACAAGGTTTTTATTTGTTATTTGTCTTATGATGCTGTCAACACTGTTGTTACGACCCGGCTCAAAGTCACAACATAAAGAGGACACTTCACAAAATGGGTTTCAATAAAGAAAATATAAGTTCATTCAAAATTAATCAAATGATGTCTAGGGTCAAAATATTAAAGAAAAATAAAAAAGAAACAACAAATCAAATCACAGTTGGAAAATGGGGTTTGTGGAAACAAAAAAAATAAAAGGGGACACAAAATCTCAACCCACTCTTCAAACAAAGACACAAGCAAAGTGAGCTCAAATTCCATGAGCCTCTTAAATAGAGTGCCACAGGTGCGGCCCATAATCAGCACTGGAGTCCCGCCCATCAAGGAGAAGCCGCTGTACCTGCAATCTTACAACAACAACAACAAAAGAAAGAAAGAAAGAAAGAAAATAAAGGCAGGGCTGTAACATTGTAAAAAAAAATGTAACAGAAAAAAATGTCACAACAAAAAATAGGCTAAATGTCACAGAGAAAAATAGGCTAAATTAAATACAACATCTGTCCCTCAAAACTAAAAATACGAATAAATGAAAACTGTTGGCTTACTCGCTATATTGCAAAATTAAATGTTTTTTTAACATCCACGCAAGAACAGAAGGTCACTGACTCTCGACAGTTTCAGTAGGCTACCGAATGTCTCTCCTCCAAAATCTGACCACAAAGGTGGCATGTTCTTTCTGAAGGTGCAAAGAACTGGGATGCAAAGAACATATATTGCCAGGTTGTCTTGCATTGTTGAATGTTATGGTGTTTTTTGGTTGGCAATTTCACCTTAGTTATTGTCCTGTTTGTGCTGTTTACTGAATTAAAAGTTCTCTTTGAAGATTTCCTTTGTCGTGTGCTTGATATCAGCCACACAATGTAACAATTAGATCTATGCAAATGTTTATTGAGCCTTTTTTTTTTTTTTTTAAGTTTTAAATTTCACTTTTAGCATTGCGCATGTGAAGAGCAATTCATAGCACTATCTACTCCAGTGTTGTGATCTAACAGACACCCGGTAGAAAGTAACATGATTTAGAAACAACAATAAACTCTAACAAGATGAAGTCCTTTTATGCAAAACCATAGATCTTTATGTATTGAAGCACAAAAATAAGTAAAAGAAGACTCAATTCAGCTTTAGTTTGAGCATGAAATTTGTCATCACTTTTATACATTTTCCAGATTTGTCAAGCCAAGATGTTCAACCAGTTATACGTTGTATTCTGCAATACATACAGTAACAGATGCATCAAGTCCTGGAACATCTTGTCCAAGTCGATTGGAAGTAAAGGGGTCTACTAACTGCAACTTTTAAAAATGCCACTTTCCAATGGGGGGTTAAATATGCTCAGTGGCATTGCAATTATTGTCAGCAGGCAAGCGTGAGATGCAGATACTTTTTACTCATTCTCCTTGTGGAATGAATTTAATACTGGCCAGATATCTTGTAATGGAACTCTGTGTTCAGGCATGTTTTTATGCTCCTATTAACTTGTTGACTCATATTTGCTTTATATGCACATAGTAAGATTAACTGCAATATTTAAAGTCAAGGTTTCACAGTCATACTGTTACTAATAGTATCTCATACAGAGATGATGATTCATTTAAATTGAGAGATTAGAAAGACTAAGCAGTCATGGTACAAGTTTAATTCATTTGAATGTGACACTCTCAGATATCAGTAAAAAAATGTCACCGATTAAATTTGAACGTTGTGGGAAATATATGCTTTTAATGCATGAAAGCTGCTTCTGTCTGACCTCCCACTGCTTTTTTTTTTTTTTTTTTTTTTTTTTTTGTAATTTACTTTAATCTGAGATCATTTCATTGATACTTTTCTATGAAGTCCATGCTCATAATGCATTATACACTGATATAGTATTAATTAGTCAGTCTTATGGTTCCATTAATGTATTAAAAAAGATGTTTTTTTTCATTGTTATAAAGTTATTATATTATAGTTTACAATGATTTATTACTAATGCAGATTTATTTCAGTGCCAAATAAATTCTTCTGTAATGCATGATGAGCACATCTTCATGATTTCTTAATATTTGCATTAGGAAAATTGCATCCTATAATTTCTCTTTACTTAAAGAACCCCTGGGGTTTTTTAATGTTCTTTATATGTCTATGTTGTTGTTTTTTAATAAAACTGCAGTGTACCAAAGAGTCTCAAAAAACGTGGTTTGAAACGGTCCTGTTTCCGACCATCATAAACCAATAACCAATCCGTCAACATGCGGGACGGGGCTTTTCCTTTCATTCCATGCTCTGTGGGCATTTTAACACAGTGATCACAATCAACACAAACTCAGCACACCTGAGAAAATGATAGGTGCATAGGAAAAAATCTAACAAAAACTGTTGAATACAAAAAAAAAAAAAAAAAAAAAGCATCCTGCACACTATCAGTACATGCTAAATATAGAAATGTATTGTAAACAACGTTGCAAACAACACAGTGATCACAAGAACTTACTTTAAGAGGGGACAGGAAAAATTGGGTACATTAATATAGCGGACAAATTATGTGATGTATATTACAATGTTATGACATGAGCTATATGTCTACTTACTTTCTATGATGGTCAACGCATTTCTAAGGATGCTGATTTTAGAAGGCAGCTGTCTGACTCTATGTTGGCGAAACGGGAACATGGTTTATATGTAACATTAGCAACACATTATTAGCTGTTAATAGCTGTTAATAGCTAAAATGCATTACCATTCTGATACATCGACTTGTAGATGACCCTGTATATTTTCTTCTTCTGAATCAGTTTCCGGTTCAAACATATATGGCTGAATTGAACCAATATTTTCAGTTGCCATTTTGTACTCTCTCATAAAAAAAAAAAAAAAAAAAGAAGAAGAAGAAGAAGAAAAGCCTTTTTAAAGAATTAATAGTGTTTTTAGTAGCGTTTACTAAAAGTGTTATTGGGTGGAGATGAGGACTAATTTGCATATGTATTCTTAATCCAATGAAACAAGGGTATAGAGTTACATTCAAGCTAATTTAAGGCATGATTAATTTATTTTCACAGAAAAAAAAAGATATTACAAATAAATGTAATTTTGATTACAAAAGATGAGTTTTAAGGGATACAATTACTGACTGCAGGGGGACTTTAGAGCCATCAATGATGCATTTATAGGTTAGATACTGTATTATCACAGTATTTAAGATTAATCAACAAGGCTGTTATCAAATATATAAAACAATTCACTTATTTGACATTGAAATACATCTGCATTACTAATAATTAATTGCAATTATAATATAATAACTTTATAACAATGCATGATGCATCTTTGCATTCATAGAACCACATCTGACTGACTCATTAAAACAATGATCGGGATATATAATGAATTATGAACATGTGAATTGAAAAAGAAAATGCATCACTTATAAGTTATTATAACAATAATATAAATGCATCTATAACCGTTATTATGATGAAGTATATGTCTTGTTGTGCCTTTATAAATGTATTAATAGAATAGTTGGTTACAGTTGGTATAAGTCAAAATTCCACTTGCATAATTATTTGTTTACAGTTGTTTTCATTTAGTTTGTTTATTATATATTGTATTGTAATAACTGACAAAATAAAAACACGCTGACACACATTTCAGACAAGAGTCGCTAGATAAAGGAAGATTTTAACTCAAAACTTGACAAGCTGAAGTATATTGGAATAGACATGTTTTTCATATAATTTCATATAGTTTATTGCAAACAATATTTTTTTATATATTTTTTGTTCGCCTTTACACTTGATTTATTATTATTATTATTATTATTACAAAATCCAGTCATTTTAATAGGATTCTGACTAAAAAATGATCAACTTTAAGATTCAGATTTAGAAAATATCAAATTTCTTTGACATTTTGCGACAAGCGAGTTCAACGTGCAATGAAATTTTGCATATCAGTTTTAAAACTTGCTCCTTTGCACATTCAAAAAAGAGCTTTTATTAAAACTAAACTTCAACAAGAATGTTCAGAAATTTGGCTTATCTAAAGTGACAGTAATGCAATATAAGTTGGATAGATAATCCTAAAGAAGATTTGTTGACATAAGAGTTAAAAGTGCTAAAGTCAAACCCTGTCAAACCTTGTGTTGGTTCTTTCTGTGTATAGCTGCAGATCCTTCTGAAGAAGATTAGAAACAAACACCTGAAGTTTATATCACCCTTTAATACAGACTGAGGCCAAAGAAAGGAGATGATCCTCACTGCAGAACACGAGATCCAGGGGCGAGGTTGGATCCAGATCCAACTCCTAAACCTCCACCCCCTGAATCTGGATCTAACTCCTCCCACTTTACATATCCCTAAACCTACTGTCTCCGCCCCCTGGATCTTGTGTTCTGCAGTGAGGGGCTACTGAAATAAAAGGTGATTCCTGTTCAAATGCACCCTGTTTCAAAACTTTTTTTCTTTCTCCTCCTGTACTCTTTTGTAGTCCCGCCCACACCGATTGCTCCACCCCAGCTGCTGCGCTCTGGCCCCACCTATCTGATCATCCAGCTCAACACCAACTCTATTGTGGGTGACGGGCCAGTGATCCGGAGAGAGATTGTGTACAGGGCCAGTCATTCTCCATGGTCTGAAACACACGGAGTCAACTCACTAACATATAAAGTCTGGCACCTGGAACCAGATACAGAGTATCGCATCAGCGTTCTTCTCACCCGGCCTGGAGAAGGTGGAACTGGACCGCCTGGACCCCCGCTGGTCAGCAGAACCAAGTGTGCAGGTAAATGGAGCCTTAAGGTTTGCTTGTTGATGGTTTAAATCTCAGACAAGCTGATGGATTTATGTTTACTGCATTAAATATATGACTGATGAGATGAATTTTTGCACACTATTCATTGACATTTTTTTTTTTTTTTTTCCCATGAAGTTTCATCATTAAAACTCGAAACTTAGTTAACAACTTGTTGTTATTGTACATTTCCACACAACTGGAACACTTTATTGACCAATCAGCATCCAGGACCAGAACTAACCATTGTATATTTTAAATGCATCTGCAGTTACTTAAATAAGAAGCAGGTGCATTGCTCAGCTGTTCCTTTATTATAAAATTACATCTTTCTTGTTAGCTGCTCTTGTTTAGATTTCTTGTCTAGCTTTCTTCCTCCTTAATTCATTTTTAAATGTTAATTAAAAATACCACTCAATGGAAATTGAGGGCAGATTTTAAGCTTTTATAACTAGCAAGCTGTTTTCATACATACTCTCTATACTACCTATTTGGTAACTACAATGATTATATCTCATGAGAAAGAAAATGAGATTAAAAAATGAATTATGGGACATCATAGTAAAGCTACTTTTATATGTACTCCAGCATATAGATGTGCTCAACAATAGCAAACATTTACTAAAAACTTTTTAAGGCTTTGATTTTATTTATTCAAGTTGAAATAAGTTGCGCCAAACAGAGTCAAGTAGTACTCTATAATCACATTTCCGTTTTATACTCTGATTCTCTCAGGAGTATGTGTTCTTTTTTTGTTTGGCTGAGGTAAAATGGACCCAACTGTAGTATAAATGTACTTGTGTTATAACCTCGCTTTTGGACTTCGTAATGTATCACTGTCAAAGGTGCTCTGAGACTCTATTTATTTTGGTTGCCAGTTGCGGCAGAAAAGCACAGCCCCTGAAAAAACACTGCATACATGTTGCTACTGTGGCAGACATCTTTATTTTTGGTACCTGCTGTTGATGACTGTTTGGGGTAGAGGATTTATGCTTATTCTATGCTTATTTTTTTTATTTTTTTTACTGGATTATTACTCTGCATAATTTTATAAGTATATCTTTAAATATTTATATTGCAATATAATATTGTATATCTTTTCCTCCGCTCAAGAATTTATTTTCATGTAGGTATATTGCTAACATACATATTATGACTGAAACTGTGTGTCCTTGGTTTGACATCAGTTCAGACTTTAACACCCAACTCTGATTATATTATATTATATTATATTATATATATTATATTATATTATATTATACTATTATTATATTATATATTATATATATATATTATTCGCAGTGGTGGTCAGAGTTATTGACACCCTTGGTAATATGATCAAAGATGACTGTAAAAATAAATCTGCATCATTTATCCTCATAAAAAATAGCAAAAATCTAACCTTTCATTGAAGGAAAAGAATTGAAAGTGGGGGGAAAATCACTTTATGAGATAAATGTTTTTCTACACAGGCAATTTTTGACTTTCCAATTCACCTAACCTGCATGTCTTTGGACTTGGCGGGAGACTGCAGTGCATGGAGAAAACCCACACTAGCACACGAGAACATGCAAACTGAAAGCAAAACAGTGTTAAACAATGAGCCACCATGCTGCCCCTATATTGACAATAATTATTTAATTTGTTTAAGATTTTTGGAAATATTGTATGGCATTTTGATTCACTTTTATAATATAGTATATTTATAAACTTTATTGAATTTTGATTAAATTAGATATATGCTAAATTAACATTTTAAAAATATTCAAAACTAGACACTACAGGCCAGCACACCACTATTCATCTATTCTTTTTTTTTTCCACCCTTCATTATTAATTCTGTCTTTTTTTTTTTTTCTTTTTTTTTTTGGCATGGGCTTTTCCCTTTGCTGTGATTTTCTTTCACTGTATCTCTTTCTGAGTGAAACAAATTAAATTTATATCAGAGGTCAAACTTCAGTTCTCAGAGGATGTGTGACTCTGTTTGCTGTATGGGTGTGTGTCATATCCAGCTGTTAGGCCATTCCTCATCAGGCCTGTGGGAGTTTTACTAGATGTGTCTCATTAATTAGTGTAATCAGGTTGATTTGTCTTAAGGACTCTGAGGGAGGGGAGGGGGTCTGTATGGTGGTTTGCGGGCATTCACAGCAGGGTTGACTGGGCATTGACTTTCTCAGGCAGCTCTGAGTGTAAACACAAAATGTCTCACGAAAACATCAGGGTCAAATTTCACTCCCCAAAATCAAAATAAATAAACATAAGAAATTAATTTGTTTGCATGAGAACAAGGAAGTCTATTTTGTAAGAGTTTTTGCATTAATTTTCATAACATTTCCCCCCTAATTTATCATAGGTATGAATTGTAAAATAAAATGTTTGTTTCCAGAATGAGCTTTTTTATTTTGACTTTATTTTTTATTGGAATTGCTTAATATATATAATATTTTTAATGAACCTGAAAATTATATATTGGATTAAAAAGGTAAAATAATAAAACATGAAACACCATGAACAAGACAAAACACATCATTTTTTTTAATATACATTGCAAATCATAAAATATTTAAACACAGAGAAAACAAGACAAAAAGATAATACCACGTACACACACACCACACACACACACACCACACACACCAACAGGCAAGACTCACTGGGTCGTCTCCTGTCTCTCTCTCTCTGAGGAAATCGTCCTTAGATAGAGGGATTAAAGTGACGGAATAGAGACAGGACCCCCCTTCACACAACATAGAACTCATAGCAGTTCTAATCGCATCTGCGCTGAGAGAGAGGAAGCAGAGAAATATATTATATGAACTATATTAAAAAATAATTTATATGTAATGTTTGAATTATCTATTAAATGTACTTCATTGCTCTCTTTAACCACTTTTCTAACTTTAGTTTCATACTTGTTAGTGAGAAGGGTCAACTGTTCTTTCTCTCTGGCTCCATCCATCTGCAGTTCATGAATTGCTCTGTTTACCAACAGAAAACAATTTTATGATTGTATAAAGAACCCATAAATTCTAATTCAGAGATCTGTCTTATCTTCCATCTGTTAGCTTTGAACTATATGCTCTACTTAAAGTTGCAAATTTGTTCTAAACTTTTGTCAGCTTAATTAAGACTTAAGAATTAACAGTGAATTAAGATTAATTGTTTTAACTGATTTCTAAGCATCACATGTATATACTATTAAAAATGGGTTATCTATGGTCTCCATGAAATGGAAATTCACTATATTTATTTTCTAATTGCATATTACAAATCTTATTGGCCACGTAGACACTACATCTAAATTAGGTTGTCAGTTCACCATTTAGAGCTTAAACATGTTCTGTACAAACAGAGTTCAGTAACTTATCACATTCCACAACCAAATTAACCACAGCCGGTAGTGACAACTGCATTGAAAAAAATTCTATGCATTGTGTATGAAACCAAACTGAACAAGTTGTTAATGACATATTTAAATGCGTATTATTACAAGAGAACGCTCTGTGAAGCAGCCTTCCAAGCATAAACAAAACACAACACCTCTGTTGATGGCGGTACAGTTAAGACTCTACAACACAAGTCTTTGGTTGCTGTAATATTAATTTGGTCAAGAATAGTGGATACCAAACATGCAAGATGCCAGAATATTACTATATGGTTACCACGGTCTCAATCACCGCAATTTGTGTTCCGTACACAGATCTATAAGCTTTTTTTTTTTAATCTTAATTGTTAATCAAAAATACCAATGCACTGTGACAAGCTCAGTAAAAAAAAAAAAAAAAAATCAAGATGTTGGACAAGGCAGGATAAAGGTTGATTATATTTTAAACAATATCTCGATGAACACAAAAACAATTTCCAAAATGTTGACAAGACTAAGTTTAATATAACATCTGTTTAACTTATAACATGAAAGTATGGTTAATAATATAACTTAGATTACACATTTTTCAGTTTTACTCAAATTAGGGTGATGCAAAAATGAGTGCACCCCACAACAAAAACTACTGCATCTAGTACTTTGTATGACCTCTGTGATTTTTAATGACAGCACCAAGTCTTCTAGGCACAGAATGAACAAGTTGGCGACATTTTGCAACATTATCTTTTTTCCATTCTTCAAGAATGAGCTCTTTTAGAGACTGGATGCTGGATGGAGAGTGATGCTCAACTCGTCTCTTCAGAATTCCCCACATGTGTTCGATTGGGTTCAGATCAGGAGACACTGAATCACTTTCACCCTGTTCTTCTTCAGAAATCCAACAGTGGCCTTAGATGTGCGTTTAGGATCATTGTCATGTTGGAAAAGTGCACGACGCCCAAGGGTAAGGGATAGCCAGCATGAAAGCAGCCCCGACACCACACACTCATGCAGCCCCACATAATGACACACCACCATGTTTCACTGTAGCACCATGCATTTTTTTTGTATTCCTCACCTTTGCGACCCCATACAGTTTTGAAGCCATCAGTTCCAAAACATTCGTTGTCAAATCCAGATAGATCCCAGTATCTTCATCTTTGTCAGATGGACCCTGGCAAACTCTAGGCGGGCTTTTTTGTGCTGGGCTTTAGGAGAGGCTTCTTTCGTGGACGGCCCCATGCATACCATTCCTCTACAGTGTATGCCGTATTGTGTCAGAGGAAATAGTCACCCCAGTTTGGCTTTCTACTTCTTTAGATAACTGCATTGAACTTGCATGCCGATTTTCTTCAACCATTCTCATCAGAGGACTCCTGTCGAGGTGTTAACTTCCGTGGACAACCTCTGTGAGATGGTTGCAGTTCCATCTTTTTTAAAATTTTTGTACCACTTTTGCTACAGTATTCTGACTGATAAGTAAAGCTTTGCTGATCTCTTGTAGCCTTCACCTTCAGGTGTAAAATAATTATTTTCTCTCTCAGGTCTTGTGACAATTCTCTTCCATGTGGTGCCATCGCTGACAGCATGAAATGGGAAGGGGTTTTAACACCCTTTTATAGTCAACTGTCTGCTGGACACCTGTGTGATGAATAATTAGACTCACCTGAGGTTGAATTCTTGTTAAATTAGACATTTGTAGTCTAAAATTTAGCTTTGCTCCAGAGACTTTCAGTGGGGTGTACTCATTTTTGCATCACCCTAATTTGAGTAAAACTGAAAATTTTGTTCTCCAAGTTATATTAACCATACTTTCATGTTATAAACAGATGTTATGTAAAACTTAGTCTTGTCAACATTTTGGAAATTGTTTTTGTGTTCATTGAGATATTGTTTAAAATGTTACTTTTCAAACGGGGTGTACTCATTTACGCTGAGCACTGTATTTAAAACCTTTCCATTTGGTGTTTGTTTTATGCTTATTAGAGTACGCATGTGTAGCTTAGCAACATGTAACAGCAAACTCAAATTCGTGTGGAAATGTGAAATGTGCATAATTCAGTTCCTCTTTTTGTCTATTCCAGAGCCCATGCGTCCCCTCAAAGGTTTGACGGCTTCGGAAATTCAGCCTCGTCAGCTGCTACTACAGTGGGAGCCGGTCGGCTACAACCTGACGCGCTGTCATACATACTCCCTGTCGCTGTGCTACCGCTACTCCACTGCTACTGGGGGCGGAGCTGGCGGGAATAACGCCACAGTGAGGGAGTGTCTGTCGGTGGAGAGGAACACCTCCCGCTTCACACTCCGGGATCTACCACCATTCCATGCCGTTCACGTGAGGCTGGCTCTGGCCAATCCAGAGGGCAAGAAAGAGAGCCGAGAAGTGACCTTTCAGACAGAGGAAGACAGTGAGTACTGATTTTTTATTTTTTTTATTTTTATTTATTTTTTTTTTTTGGTCACCATGAAATCAAAATTCAGTAACATATAATAGGTATACAATAATAAAGTACCTACAAATCATTTGCAAACTATTCATAGTTAATATATTGTATTTTATACATTGTTAATATTTATACTTAAGTTATTATTATAGTATTATATACTTAGTATATATTCTCATACTGTATACTTTCGTAGATTATATATATATATATAATCAGATATAAATATATAAATACAGTCAGAGGGATTTATTTCAAAAACTGACAATAAACAAAACAAAAAAAGTATTACAAAGGACTTGTGTTTCATTCCAATTCTTCTAAAGCCATATAATAAATGTATGTGAGAAACAGATTGAAAACTTGGGTATTTAATTATGTAACTTTTGATTTTTAACAATGTATTAGTAAATGTTGAAATTGACATTAACTATTTAATAATGCTGTAAAACTGTGTTCATTGTTAGTTCACTGCATCCGTAACCCTAAATTTTCCGTGCTTTCATCCTTAGCTCACACAACCCCAAGCCGTTAGTCTGCGTCCCCGTCACCCAGCTGTAGGCTGGCAGGATTACGGACATTTGTCTCCAACCCACTCAACCAATTTGCCACCAGCTGTACTCATTACCTGACATAAAGACTCACACCACCCACCACATGGCAAAGTCTTGTTTACCTTGTGTACATTTCTGAGTGTTTATTCTTGTCTGCCTGTCTGTTGTTACCGTTCCTCTGCCTGTTACCCGTTTCGACCCGTTGCTGCCTGTCCTGACCCTTGCCTTGTCTGCTGTTCTGTGTGATGCTATCTGCCTGTTCTGATCATTGCCCGCATCCTGACTACACTCTGCCTGTCCCTTGCTGTACCTGTTTGTTCCTGTTTGACCCTGCCTGTATGACCACGCTCACGTTCATAAAAGCTTGCAAACACATTACACATTTATTGCCTTTTCTGGAAGCAGCTGAATATACCCTCTGGAGTCTGAGGCTGATTTGGGGCTTGGAGAAGTTTTGACATGCCCTGACATTTGGCTTTTTCAGTTTTCATAAACATATAAATGACAAAATGTCATTACACTGTATTCAGCAAAACTAGGCTACAATAATATTTAGGAACATTAGTACATGTTTGTTTTTGAAGGAACATTTTATGCGTGGTTATTGAAAAAAACAAAAAACTTAAGTCACTGAAATAAGGCCAAAAAAGTATATTAAATCTGTGTTCACAAGACTTTTGGGTATTGGAGTTTGTAGACTAGAGTTTTTTTTGCTTCAGAATTATGTAAAAATTATGCTGCCTACTCCTTCATATAAACCACATATTGATTTAGTTTTTTGTAAGACACTTTTTTGTCAAGAACACAGTAGCGTGGAGGCGTGAATCTGCATGATAATGGCCCATTACACCTGAGAAGACAAAAGAATCACATAATAATGACCTGAATTGACTTGCATATTAATGAGGGCCTTTCGTCAGGTGGGCTGTGAAAAACCCTCTGTAATAATGTCTCAGCTCATCATAAAACAGCAATACTGTGAAATATTATTACAATTTAAAATAATGGTATTCTATTATATTCTTTAAATATAATGTATTTCTGTGATGCAAAGTGTCTGAACAATTTGTTACCTCTATGGCATTTCATATAGGCTTTTAGCTTAAAAGCATGCACATTTGGAGAAATATTGATGGATTCTTATATATTTATGTCAATTTTCTATACTGAGAAGTAATATTTATTTTCATCACTATGAGTGCTGGATACTGTTTTTTCAATTCATACTTGCAGCCGGGGCGCTCTCTGTACACCTTTAGTCCACAAATTATTCTAAAGAAGAAGAGGACATTTCAGGAATGGTCTCTTCAATTCATACTTGCAGCCGGAGGGGTCTCTGTACACTCCACAAATTTATTCTAAAGAAGAGAGGACATTTCAGGAATGGTCCCTCTTCATTCATACTTGCAGCCGGAGGGCGCTCTCTGTACCCCTTTAGTCCACAAATCTATAGAATGGTCTCTTCAAAGAGACCTTTAGACAAAGGACATTTCAGAATGGTCTTTTCAATTCATACTTGGAGCCGGAGGGGCGCTCTCTGTACACCTTTAGGCCACAAATTCATTAAAGAAGAAAAGGAACTAGGAACTAACGCAGTCTTCTAGAGATCGCTAACCTTGGCTTTAACATCCAAAACACTTTTCCAAGACAAAAATAACGATTGAGACGATGTATGCATTTATTGACTGAATTTGCCTCTGAATAGCGCTCGCTCCGTGGCGTGGCCGCATTAGCGGATATGAGCTGAATCACAGACTTCTGACATGGCTCTTTTTTCATACAGATTACTAAACACAGAATGTTTTTGTTTTCGATTTGACTTGCAACGATTTTTCAAACCTGATCATTGTTCAACGTTTTTTTTCTTTGACGTAATTGTAATTTTTTTTGTCATTAGTATTCTAAGTTACAAGTTCATTTTCCGAGAACTAATCAGATTGGACTTCGTTCAAGGAGACGAAGATCACGCATCATGTTTAGCTTTCTTTTATTTTACAAAAAGCACAACATTGTGTTTTTTACTCTGAGTGTACACAAATAAAGAAGACATTCTATAGTTTCAATTGATATATTACTATATGTGTCTATGACAAAAATGATGGAGGTTGTTTGTTTTTTGCTGCAATGTGAAAAAAATCCTGCAAAACGCGCCGGCGCGTTTTCAGGGGGGAGTAAACTTATCATGTGTGTGACTGACAGCAAACATTAGTTTCATCTGCGCTGAGGAGCCGTACTGATGCACAACCCACGGAAAGATGATACAAAATAACTGCATTTGCAGGTTTCAAACAGAGGAAAAACTTCTGGCTGCTTTACAAAAGTAATTAATATGTTAACTAAAAACATTATTGTAAAGTGTTACCAAATGTCATATCTCATTCAAGATAAATCTCAACTTTAGCATGATGCAAACAGTCACAAAACCCATGAAATCCCTAGTATTTCACAATCAAAGTTAGCGTAATGCTTTTTTTAAGGCGGCATTTTTTTTTTTGAATGTTTTTGTTTTGGTGTTACGGTGATTGCCTTTAGGTCTGTTCCTCACACAAAGCAATCATTTGACCTTGGAATACTAGGATATTTGTAACCTTGGATACATTTTGGCTGTAGTTGTATCTACCTGTTATATCCTGTGTTTAAATTGTTTTATATTAACAAATGATGTGTAATGTAAATAAATTGTTGTGGCTGATTAAATGACAGTCATAACCCAACATATACAGTTGCAAGTAAAAGTATGTGAACCACTTGAAGAATCTGTGAAAATGTTTCAATAATTTTAACAAATAGGAGATACAAAATGCCATGTTATTTTTTATTCTAAAAATTTTTACATAAAAATAATCATAGAATCCAAACAAAAAAATATTAACATTATTAAATTTGCCCCCCATTCATAAGTATGTAAACCATTGATTCTTAAACTGTGTTACCTGATGTCTACGACGTTTTTTTTTTTTTGTTTGTTTGTTTTGTTTTTTTTTGTTTTTTTTTTTGTTTTTGTGATGGTTGTTCATGAGTCTCTTGTTTGTCCTGAGCAGTTAAACTGAGCTCTGTTCTTCAGAAAATCCTCCCCTCCCTGCAGATTCTTCAGTTTTTTTGCATTTTGGCATATTTGATCCCTTTACAGCAGTGACTGAATGATTTTGAGATCCTTTTCACACTGAGGAAATTGAGGTACTCCAACACAACTTTTTAAAAAGGTTCAACATTCACTGATGCTCCAGAAAGAAACATGCATTAATAATGGGAATTTGAGGTCAAGGTAAATTGTATTTTTGTCTTCCGGTATACATCTTGTGTCTTCTGTTGTTTATCTGAAGGGCTACTAATAAAAAAAAAAAAATATAAAAGTCGAAATAAAAAAAAATTTTGACCTCTTCCTTCATTCAAAAGTTTTCACCCCCCCCCCACCCCCCCCCCCCCCCCCCCCCCCCGACTCTTAATTCTTCTGGAGCATCAGTAATGTTTGAACCTTTTTTAATAGTTGAGTTTGAGTCCCTCAGTTTGTCCTCAGTGTGAAAGACGGATCTCAAAATCATTCATTCACTGCTGGAAAGGGTTCAAATATGCAAAAATGCTTGAAACTGAAGAATCTGCAGGAGCTGGAGGATTTTTTCTGAAGAACAGAGCTCAGTTTAACTGCTCAGGACAAACAAGAGACTCATGAACAACCATCACAAAACATAAAACAGTCGTGGATCATCAGGTAACCACACACAGTATTGAGAATCAATGGTTCACAATGGATTATATGTAAACATCTTTTATGTAAAATATCTTACTCAGGTACTAATAAAAATAACATGCATTTTGTATGATCTCTCTTATTTTGTTAAAATTTTGCACATTTTCACAGATTCTGCAAGTGGTTCACATATACTTAATCTTGCAACTGTATGTTATAATGACAAATACCCCAATATATAACTCCACAATGATACAATTCCCATTCCTCCCATGTCTGTGTATCAACACTAAAGGTTTTTCATAAAAAGCAAGGGAGTTGTTTGTTTATCAATAAAGCGACACCAAAGGGTCACAATAATGACACTAAAGGTTTTTGACGCCTTGGGATTGACAATGGTTTGGTTTTAGTTGGATATGCATCACAATTGGGAATCATCTTTGCAACTTCCTCTGATTTATTGCTTATTTAGTAAGAGTTTTGTGTAATTTAAGTTACATAATCAATAATTCAGACATTTTAAATATGAAAACCACCATTTAGCTTATGGGGGGACATTAATATGATTAAATCATGCACTGAATTAACAGACCTTGCACAGCAACATTCATAAAGGTTTTAATAAGATATTATTGTCTTGATTGAAAGCACCATCATTTTCACTTCAAGGACCGTTTTGTAAACTCATAAAGCATTTTATCCATTAGCGTTTAAGAACAGTTTTCTTTAGAGCAAACTCCCAAACAGCTCAATGCATAATGCAGTATGTTAAATTCCAATGAAGATCACTTCATTACACTACTTATCTCCATGTTGTTCAGAAACTTTCTAAGTTTGATTAAACTTCCATTTACCCAGAGGTTTGTTTATTATTTATTTATTTATTTTGCACGGGTCAGTAGCCATAACTCATCCATCTTTGCAAAGGCATGTATTTATCTGAGCAATTATGATGTGGCGACCGCACCAGGGCCCAGTTTGCCCGCAGTGCTCAAAGCCCAATTATAGCAACAACACAAATATTGACTCACAGAATACCACGCTTCAGCATAATTAAATGGAAGATCATACTTTTAAATGGAAGTATGTGAAAAATTAATAAGAAAAGGCCACTAGCAAAATGGAATAAAGATTCCTGCTTATTTTTGCATTTTTATTTACATTGTGTCTCAGGCAGTGCATTTTTGCAGGAGGTGCATTCTCATGCAAATGCATTAAGATGAAACTCTCAGAGGTCAAGTGAAAACCTCCCCATCTGAAAATGAACACAGCTCATAATGAATGCTCTCCATTTATCATTTTCTTTTGGTTTATTCATAAGTTTTGTACACTGATAGAGCTTGTTTGTGCTTGATGTGTTTGGTTAATTGGAAACAACATCAAGAACTGAAGTTAATGAAAGAATTAATTCTGCAAGTAATGTTAAATCACAGGTAGTCAGCATGCTTGCTGAAAGAGACAGTTAATGAGAAATGAGAAGCAGGGATACTAAAACTCTCGGCTGCTTTTCAGCCTTTTCAGGCATCTGCATAGAGATGGGAAATGCATGGAATTTGAAGATTTTTTATTAGATTCCTAAATGTTTTGGATGACTCATTTTTACTAGTCAGTGTTTACTTAATCTCACCACATAGTAACGTTACAAAAAACAGTCATGACGGTTCTTAAAGGCATAGTTCACCCAAAAATTTAAATTATCACATGATTTGCTCAACCTCAAGCCAACCTAGGTGTATATGACTATCTTCTTTCAGACAAACACAATCGGAGATATATTTAAAAATATCCATAGTCCTCCAAGGTTTATAATGGAAGTGAATGGGGGCCCGCATTTTGAAAAAAAAAAAATGCTTCCATCCATAATCAAAATAAAGGCCTTTTGAAGCAAAGTGATGTGTTTTTGTAAGAAAAAATATTTAAAACTTTATAAATTCAAATAAGCAGCTTCCGGTGGACGACCGTACACTGTGCAACTCGACTTGCGGCAAATGAGTAACCCCTGACGCGATGTATGATGCAGGATATACGAGTATTGTAAGCTTAGACGTCTCTCGCGGTTCAAACAAATAGGGCTGGGCAACAAACTCAAGCTCCTCTTCTCTTATATCAAAATCCTCCAACATTTCTCTTTAAAATATATCGTTTTAAACTTCTAATTCATGACCGGTGTTTTGTTTTGCTCTCATTCCTCATTGCATTCGGGTCAAAGGTTGCTCTTCTGCCCAAATCAACTTGTGCAGTATGTATACGGTCGTCCGCCGGAAGCTACTTATTTGAATTTATAAAGTTTTAAATATGGATATTTTTCTTACAAAAATGCATCGCTTCGCTTCAGAAGGCATTTATTAACCCACTGGATTACTTTGATTATGGATGAATGCTTTTTTTTTTCTTTTCTTTTTTTTTCAAAAATGCGGGCCTCCATTCACAACCATTATAAACCTTGGAGGACTAAGGATATTTTTAAAAATATCTCCGATTGCGTTCTTCTGAAAGAAGATAGTCATATACACCTAGGATGGCTTGAGGGTGAGTAAATCGTGGGATCGTGGGAAGTTCAATAAATGAACTAACCCTTAAAGAAATTTTGACCACAGTACCAAAATTGTTTACTATGCATATGAATGTCCCTAAAATGAACTGCATGCTCAACATTATGCAAGCTTGTTAACTGAATTGGGAAATTCACATTTTTTTAAATGCATAAACAACATTTACAGTCTAGTTAGTTTGAGTGTTTGGTTTGTCACTTGAATTTCAGCAGTTTCATGATCTCTGCAGCCAATAATTAAAAGCACAAAACACATTAAGTTTGCCACAACAATAGCTATTAAACATATATACAGTTGCAAGAAAAAGTATGTGAACCACTTGCAGAATCTGTGAAAATGTGAATAATTTTAATAAAATAAGAGAGATCATACAAAATGCATGTGTTATTATACTGTCCTGAGTAAGATATTTTACATAAAGATGTTGCATTTAGTTCACAAGACAAAAAGTAGCTGAAATATTAAAATAACCCCATTCATAAGTATGTGAACCATTGATTCTCAATACTGTGTGTGGTTACCTGATGATCCACGACTGTTTTTGTGTTTTGTGATGGTTGTTCATGAGTCTCTTGTTTGTCCTGAGCAGTTAAACTGAGCTCTGTTCTTCAGAAAAATCCTCCAGCTCCTGCAGATTCTTCAGTTTTCAAGCATTTTTGCATATTTGAACCCTTTCCAGCAGTGACTGTAGGATTTTGAGATTCATCTTTTCACACTGAGGACAATTGAGGGACTCAAACTCAACTATTAAAAAAGGTTCAACATTCACTGATGCTCCAGAAGAAAACTCAATGCATTAAGAGTGTACCATATACATAGTTTTATTGGATGTACAACCTTCAGTATCAACAGCAAAAGATATGAGGAGGGCTTTTTTTTCTCTTAAAAGGTGATAAGCCTATTTCTAATTATTTTGTTGGTTTGTCAACTTTTTTTTCCTGGTTGCGCTTTTATTTTACATTACACGCAAATAAAATACACTGTCAAAAGTACTGATTAAGGTACTACAGGACTTTAACTTTAACTTAAAGTTAGGTTTAGGGTTTACCTGGTATATAATAATAATAATAATAATAATAATAATTATTATTATTATTATTAAGTAGAAAGTGCTATTATTTTTTTCTGTCTGTGACAAGATCAGACCTTTTGTTTAGAACAAGCACAAACTGACTTGACTCTTATGATTCCATTAGCAGTGTATATTGTTATCTGTGGAAAAGAGATAAACGAATAGACAATCTGTCCTTAATTGCAATCATACCATGAATTGTGTTTGTCTGTGAGCCATTTTGTGTACGCTATGTGGGGAAAAGTCTTCACATTACAAAGGAAGCACAAAACCCTAATGTGGCATATTCAATATTTTATTTCCAAATTGCTGGCATTGGTGCATTTATGCAGCAATCACAATTGCAATGTACCACAGAGCAAACAACTATAACAGATGTATATCAAATGTGTGTTGTATACTTGGGCCCATAATTGCTGTTTGCTTCTTTTCTTTTTTTTTTTTTTTTTAATGGAACCAATTCTGCAGTAGTTCTAAATTCCCTCCTCTGTTTGCATAGGGAAATCATCTTTCCTTAACTTTCCTCTTCCTAAACCTCATAACACTCACTATTGCATAAGTTTTCCCAACTTTCATACTCACTGAGCCCTAATGAGATGACTTCAGCCTGTAGACATGTTGAATGACTTTGGTCTGGATGAAAGTTAGATCCCTTTCTCTCTCTCTCTCTCTCTCTCTCTCATTTATTTATTGCAATCTGCACTATTTTCTTCCATAACATGTGATGGTAAAGAAGACAAATCATCTGTTGTGTCCGCTACTGCTGCACTCATATATGAGATGGGTCTGTGGGGTTCTAGAACATCAAACTGTCCTTCTAACCTCTGTTTCATCCCCTCTAGTCTGTAGAGGTGTCGTTTTTGCCTCCACCTGTTGCATCTCGAACTTCATCTAAGCTGTGGCTGATACTCTGTGTTTAGTAAGATGGATCTGATCGTACTCTGATTGTTTTCTTTCTTTTCCTGCAGTCCCAGGAGGAATTGCACCTGAATCTTTAACCTTCACCCCATTGGATGATATGATCTTTCTGAAGTGGGAAGAACCTTTGGAGCCCAATGGTCTGATCACACAGTATGAGGTAGTGTATCATTTAGAAAGAATTGTAAAAGAAAACATCTATTTTAAAATTAGACTAAGTAATAATTAACAAAAGTGTGTCAGGTTGTAGATAAAATGTAAAACTAAATAATTGTTATTATAACCCGGCGTATATCAAACTAATATTTAGCCTTTACATTGCACCTGAGGTGACATTTGTACAATGAAATAATTGCATTTACATATTAAATGCAATACAGAGGCAGCTCAAATATATTTATTTATATCATCAAAACTTACCCTTTACTACCCTTGTGAAAAATGAGCATATTTTCAAAAAGAGTACTTTTTACAGAATATTATGCAGAATTATGTTCAAATTGAAGGTGGCACAAGCTTCATTTACTCTGCAGGATAAAGATTCTTTCAGGGGCCTGGTCTCATTGTTTATACGTTTATACGTAACGTACAAGGACAAAACTTTTTTTTTTTCATACGTTTGGATAAATGCTGAAATATGCAATATGGACATATTGTTGTTACGTATTTACAGATGTAAGATGTTTATGCATCTTATGCAACCACACTTTATGTACAAATGCATACAAATTCTCATGTGATCACATGAGAATTTGTTGGTTTCACCAACAGGAGCGCGATCCATTTCCTCGTTTGTTTCATTCAGGGTTTGTTTTTATCCCTCATACTCCCTCCAAGTCAGAGAGTCATTAGTGTGTGTAAACTCTCTCCACCCTTCACAGAGTCTAGGTGTTCTTATTCTAATCATGCTGTAGTTCATTCTCCAGGCTCAATTAGTCAAGGAACAAACATAATTGCTTTTTTGCCTTTCAGAGACTGTCGGATAGGGCAATTGTGTTTAAGTACTTTAATCTGGTAATATTTCACTGCTTCGGCCCACTTCAATTACCTCAGCTGTCAGCATATACACATGTAAGCTTCTGCTTACACTCAACGCTCGTTTGGGAGTGACATGTGTAGCTTTATGTGCACCGTGCTATTAGTTGATGGACAGTTTATGAATTTGGTAATGATTTCTCAGTGGTTGATTTGCTGCACCAGCATTTTAATAAAGTAGTTGCAAAATAGAGCATATAATTTCTTAAAGTGCCCCTATTATGGATTTTTGAAAAATACCTTTCATGTAGTGTGTAACATTTTAAGTGAATGAAAACATCCTGCAAAGTTTTAAATCTGAAAGTGCACCGTATATAAAGTTATTGTCTCTCAAAAGTAAGAGTCGACTCTGAGTCAATTAAACGAGTCATTTGTAAAACACCTGACATCACAACGAAACATTAGCATATTGTCCGCCCACTTTTTGCACGTGCAGACCCAGGGAAAATCTATTTTTTTCAATAATACCACAGCAGTACATACTTTTGTTGTGTTTCCGTCATTTTACTGACTGCTTCTCAACCTCGGGAGTTTAACACAGGATTCGCAAAACGCTTGGTCTTAAAATATGGATCAATGCCCAGTTTATTTGGACCTGCTTGCTCCTCTGAATCTCAACCTGTAAGTATGATTAATAATTGATGTTTATATTTTCTAGCGATTGTTCAAAATTCGTAGTTTTGTATGTTATGTTGTGTAACATACACCCTATGTCTCCTGTTAACCGGCTAGTTCTGCTATTCAGATGTGGGTCCAATATTGTCTAAAAATGTGTCAATTAATGCAGCTTGTCTGTCTTATTACTTGGAGTAATGGTCAAGGATGGAGCACGACTTTTGTTCACAAAGTGTAATGCATTATCAGCTATTCACGTTTGTGCTCGGCTAACGTGGGAGTTTACAACATAGTTGTGGGCTCGGTTCGCTTACATAACGTTAAAACAAACTGTTTTCTTCCTCTACGTTTTTATTATTAAAATAGAGTGTAATGGGATGTTAAGATGCTAGTTCGTGCTAGTTAGTTGAAGTATTATAGTAAACACCCATTGTATGGTATAGCCATTTTTTTTACTTTGTTAATAGTTATGATGGAAAAGTCTGTACACATCTGGCCTAAATGTTTATCTTATGTTAGAAGTTTTCAGCTTCGCTTGGCATTCTGATTCAGTTCCCACAGGTGCACCTACATAAAGTATAACAGTGACGCTGCTATCACTTCTTATAAATAGCAAAATCTATGGTGACACTTTCCATATAGAAACGTTGTACTCCAATCGTGATTGCGAATCGGTTTCTGGTTGAGCGGCTACTTCAGACGTTCCATCGTCGGAATTGATATGGTAAAATCGATGCTATCTTTTCTGTCTATACATTGTATACAATGTCTTGTGAATTTATAGCTGTCATTCAGTTATGGCAATGGGCGCACGGTGTGCACAGTAGACCAATCGCAAAGGATTAGGCCATGTGACCAATCAGAGCAATGTAGGCTCATGGAAAGGAGGGGTTTAGAGAGACTGATTCTTTGAACTGCTTCTAATGAATCGTTTACAAATAATAGAGAACTGAGGTAAAATTAAGGGCCCTATAATATGCAATGCGACGCAAGGCGCAGCGCAAGTGTGTTTGCTAGTTTGCGTCCGGCGCCGTTCGCGTTTTCCCGTTCAGCGCCACGTCCTTAAATTAGTAAATGCATTTGCGCCAGTTAGTGCGCCCATGGGCGTGCTGGTCTAAAGAGGTGTGTTCAGGCGCATTGCCGGCGCATTGCTATTTTAAGGAGCTGAAAATAGACTGCGCCATAGACCAACTCAAACCTGGTCTAAAGTCTAAAGTCAATGGCGCAATATTTTTTTGTTAGAGCGCGTTGGTAGAAACTGCGCCTCTGAGCGCGTCCACAGTGCGCGTTGACTTTGCTTATTACACACAGGGATGCGCATCACACAAACATGCCAGATATTAAAAACAAAAGGATTACAGTGTAAAAGAATATTATTGTGTAGGCTACATAAAAATATAAAAATGTAACTTCGTTTAACTTCTAACTAAACGTTTAACTTCGCGCACGAGCAGAACGGTTTCTTCGCTTGAAAAGCGTTCAGCTTTTCCGCCAACAAATTCCGCCATGTAAATAGCAATCCGCCATGGCGCGAGCGCATCTCGCTCTTAAAGGGAATGGGAGATGACACTCTGATTGGTTTATTGAACGTTACGCCCATTACTCATTAAGAGAATAGGGACAACCCATTTCAAAAACGCGCCCCGGCGCACGGACCGTTTTTCCGTCGTTAAAATAGCAAAAGTGGATTTGGACACGCCCTGAGTGCACCTGCGCCGTGCGCTTTACACTTTGCGTTTAGATCGTTAAAATAGGGCCCTAAATGTGTATTATGAGAAAACAAAAGAGTTTTTTGACCTTGCATGCATGTAAATCTGTTGTAGGAGACTCCCAAAACAATAGTAGGAACCTTTAAAAAGGCATAATGGGGCACTTTAAACTGAAGGATCTTGAGAGGGATAATGACGTTTCTCTGTTATTCATTTAACACTTCAAAGTAGTTGTTTTCAATTCTTTGATGTGTAATATATGTCTAATGTAACCACAGTACTCCGTATCTATGCCCTGAAGTACCTAGAAAGGGTAAACATTTTTCAAGCTTTCTTGTGAGTACTTGTGCAATAATTTTTGCATTAATTAAGCAATATAAATGAGTCACAATTTGTAGGTGGCTCCTCCAACTTTAAAGTTAATGTTATAAGAGTATTCCAAAGTGAGGGCGGTAGTGGAGTAGTTTCAACAGATTTTGTAATGAAGACCATAATTTCAAATCTGAGGTGTACTGAGTAGTGCTAAAATATGGGTGTTTCATGCATATTTTTATGCAAAAAAAAAAAAAAAAAAAAAATTCCCCAATGTGTATATAAAAAATCTTTCTTTAAGACTTGCAGAGATAGAATTTGCTAAGTCTCTTGCTTGTGTAAACATTAGTCATTTCATATAACCTTTGAAAGCCTCCCATCTAGTCAAAGATTTTAGTTTAAATACCCGTTCATGTTTTTTTCAAGGGATTGAGGGATTTTAGATGGTAAATGTCAACACTGTGTGATATGACTACAATGGATCAATACAAAATATCAGAAACAATGGACATACATGCATAATCTTTACAGAACTGAATTGTTGTTTTAAAACTTTTAATGAGAGGATAGATCTAGTTGTGGGTCTACTACAGTTAAAATGTCCTCTCATTATTACAATATTTCACTATATAATGGAGACAGAGTTAGAAACAGGTTATTCTTTGAACCATTGTCATTAGGACCACATGAGTTTACCAAAATAATTTCTTGACTCAATTGGAAACTCTGGATGAAAATGTATCTGCCTGCTGAGTTGCTTTTTATATGAAATATACTAAATGGTATATACACCATGAGTCCTCTTGCATGAAAGAAAATGGAGCAGCAAGTTCTCACTGCGGGGGTAAATGAGTATAGAAATATTATGTCTGAATGTACAAAGATGTTTAGGTCTTGAAATGACCTGCTTTAACTTGATGAGTTTCCTCATATCCTCTACATTCCATGAATGCTACCATTTTGTTTTATTGACTACAAATTCCTTGTATGAAGCTTAAAGTATGCTTTCAAAAAAAAAAGATAATGTAAGGAAAGAGAACTGGTTTTTTCTGTGGATCATGTGAAGCATACAGGAGTAGCTGAAGTCAGAGTGTGAGACTGCATCACAGGGATTCATCAACACTGTTCCTCCACCATAAGGTATTACATCATTTCCTCTGGGCTCACTCTTTGTTTTTGATTTTTAGATCAGCTACCAGAGCATCGAATCGTCAGATCCCAGCATCAATGTTCCTGGCCCACGGCGCACTGTATCCAAACTAAAGAACGAGACGTATCACATGTTCTCCGGGCTTCACCCTGGTACCACATACCTGGTGTCTGTTCGCGCCCGCACGGCTAAGGGCTTTGGCCAGACCGCCCTAACTGAAATCACCACCAATATCTCAGGTGAGGAAAAATGCTTTGTCACAAGGAATAATCTGGGATATAAGCCATGTCAGAAAACCTACAACTTTCAGCTGTGTCTCTCTGCATCTGACGTACTTAATTATAAGTTTTCCACTAGAAGCTAGATGGGCTTTGGTTTTATCGCTGGAATGAATGTAAGATGCCTGCAAGGGCCATTTAATTGGTTCAGGATTTATTCAGACTTTATTTGGACCTCATTTAGACATTATCTCAGCTAGGCAAAAGCTACTCTTTTAGCAAGATTGACTCTCTGAACAGCAGAAATATTGATACCAAGGTTTACCCAGGCTTAAGTCGACAAACTGAGGGGAGAACAGTGTAAACTGAAGGGAAGAACCTTTTAAGAAATCTTTTTTTTTTCACCAATTAAATTACAGACTTGTGGTGAAAGTCCTTGGCTTTGCATTTGGTAGCTCAATAAACTGATAATTACAGAGAAACTGATTAGTTTCAACTCCTTTGGTAGTTGTGACCAAACAATGAGTATTATTTGGACAATCCTCTTTAAAGATATAGTTCACTCAAAAATTATTTACTCATGTCACTCCAAACATCATGGAGCTGCTAATTTATTACCACAGGCTATCAAGCTCCAAAAAGGCAAAAAAGTACCATTAAGACAAGACACAATAAAATATTTTTTCATGCACTGGTCAATTTTGAGCTATTTTGTTTCAGACTAGTGGAAAGAAAATATCTAAAAGACATTTAAGTGTTTATTATATACAAATTTCATTTACAATACATATCTTTAAAGCTGTTTTCTCATGCACTGAGCCAGAAATCTCCATTCAGTAGCACTTAAAATACATTAAACTTTCTAATTTGATCCTTAATCTATATTTTTACAAAGGAGTTTTATTCCTAAAACATGTGTGTCTCGCTGATTTATGGGATGATAAAAAGAGATAATTTAACTCTGATATGTCAACAAAATGAAATAATTTTGAACATGACTTAATCCAATTTCCAATTTCAGTTCTGGAAATGTAATTAGATAATGCTGCCTTTACATATTTACACATAAAATTTTTAGCAAAGTTGTATTACAAAACAACTGTCTTAGTGTACCGTGATTAAATCAGCTGGGAAAGTATAGCGAGATCCATTAGTTAAAATTGTACCCCTATTCACCTGTGGTGTCCACACAACTCAGATACGGTATATTCCGAGTCTTCTGAAGTCATACAATAGCTTCCCTGCTTTGTGTCAAATAGGTTTGAGGGTATATAATTTTTGCATGAACTATTCCCTTAAATATCCTCACACACACAATAACCCGGCTGTTGGCATGAGCAAAACTTTTCTTATTTGTGTGTGTTTCCTTTGAGGTTTGTTCCAATAAACATGTCAATCGCAACATCCCACGGCCCTCTTATGAAACAGATCTAACACTAGCGCTGTGATGGCGGCTCTCAGTTTTTGTACTCTAAAATTTCTGCTTGTTTTGGTATGCTGAAGGCTGAGACATTGACCCGTTTCCCTGTACTAGCACACTAATTGACTTCCAATAATAAGCAGGAATGGGAGCAGGAGGTCTGTTCTGTGCTTACCCCCTCAAGAGACTTTATAAAGGACTGTGGATTGCTCTCATCCGCCTCTATTACTGTTTCATAGCCCTTGTGTGGTGCGCTCTGTTTGGGTTTTTTTTTTTTTTTTTTCTGTGGAGCAAGGGATTTAAGTCAGTGGAAAACCAAGACTAATTTGAAAGATTTTTGTGTGTTTGGTTGTGTGGTGTGTTTTTTTTTTTTTTTTTTTTTAAGAAAATAGATAAAAAATGAAACTTCTGTTGTAATTTAATCACCCTTATGTTTAATACTAAATCTGTATTTTAAGTCTTTTTTTTTTTTTTACTGATAATCTTTCCCTCTAGTGAGCTGTTAACTGAGAAACACTGCAACCAAATCAGTCAAATCATTCAGTGGAATTTGCGGACCAGCACAAAATAATGATTTGTTCATTGGTCCAGATCTCAAGTCACTCAGGCAGCATTTATTCTGGCACAAAAAAAATGATTTCTTACTCACATCTGACACAGATCAGATACTGTTTGCTCTTTCTTTCGCCTCATAGCGCCTGCATTTGATTATGGAGACGTTCCCTCTCCACTGAGTGAATCTGAGAGCACAATAACAGTCCTGCTGCGTCCAGCCTTGGGGAGAGGAGCACCTGTTAGGTAATAAACCCGATATAAACTGACAAATGTGATTTTTTTTTTTTTTTTTTTTCACACTATTTGATAAAAATATATATTTGAAGTTGACAAATATAGACTTCAAATATACAGGTGCTGGTCATATAATTAGAATATCATCAAAAGTTGATTTATTTCACTAATTCCATTCAAAAAGTGAAACTTGTATATTATATTCATTCATTACACACAGACTGACATATTTCAAATGTTTATTTCTTTTAATTTTGATGATTATAACTGACAACTAAGGAAAATCCCAAATTCAGTATCTCAGAAAATTAGAATATTACTTAATACAAAGAAAGGATTTTTAGAAATCTTGGCCAACTGAAAAGTATGAACATGAAAAGTATGAGCATGTACAGCACTCAATACTTAGTTGGGGCTCCTTTTGCCTGAATTACTGCAGCAATGCGGCGTGGCATGGAGTCGATCAGTCTGTTCAAGTGTTATGAGAGCCCAGGTTGCTCTGATAGTGGCCCTTCAGCTCTTCTGCATTGTTGGGTCTGGCATATCGCATCTTCCTCTTCACAATACCCCGTAGATTTTCTATGGGGTTAAGGTCAGCGAGTTTGCTGGCCAATTAAGAACAGGGATACCATGGTCCTTAAACCAGGTACTGGTAGCTTTGGCACTGTGTGCAGGTGCCAAGTCCTGTTGGAAAATGAAATCTGCATCTCCATAAAGTTGGTCAGCAGCAGGAAGCATGAAGTGCTCTAAAACTTCCTGGTATACAGCTGCGTTGACCTTGGACCTCAGAAAACACAGTGGACCAACACCAGCAGATGACATGGCACCCCAAACCATCACTGACTGTGGAAACTTTACACTGGACCTCAAGCATGGATTGTGTGCCTCTCCTCTCTTCCTCCAGACTCTGGGACCCTGATTTCCAAAGGAAATGCAAAATTTACTTTCATCAGAGAAACATAACTTTGGACCACTCAGCAGCAGTCCAGTCCTTTTTGTCTTTAGACGCTTCTGACGCTGTCTGTTGTTCAAGAGTGGCTTGACACAAGGAATGCGACAGCTGAAACCCATGTCTTGCATACGTCTGTGCGTGGTGGTTCTTGAAGCACTGACTCCAGCTGCAGTCCACTCTTTGTGAAAGTCCCCAACATTTTTGAATGGGTTTTGTTTCACAATCCTCTCCAGGGTGCAGTTATCCCTATTGCTTACACTTTTTTTCTACCACATCTTTTCCTTCCCTTCGCCTCTCTATTAATGTGCTTGGAGCTCTGTGAACAGCCAACCTCTTTTGCAATGACCTTTTGTGTCTTGCCCTCCTTGTGCAAGGTGTCAATGGTCGTCTTTTGGACAACTGTCAAGTCAGCAGTCTTCCCCATGATTGTGTAGCCTACAGAACTAGACTGAGAGACCATTTAAAGGCCTTTGCAGGTGTTTTGAGTTAATTAGCTGATTAGAGTGTGGACCAGTGTCTTCAATATTGAACCTTTTCACAATATTCTAATTTTCTGAGATACTGAATTTGGGATTTTCCTTAGTTGTCAGTTATAATCATCAAAATTAAAAGAAATAAACATTTGAAATATATCAGTTTGTGTGTAACTTTTTTAATGGAATTAGTGAAATAAATCAACTTTTTGATGATATTCTAATTATATGACCAGCACCTGTATATTGACTACAAATATATAGACTTGTTTAATGACAATAATCCAGATGTCCAGACAGAATAGCTGACAAATGCACACCCACATCATGGTGTAACTACTCAACAGTTGAATTCTGCGCTAAATTGCACAGAAGCTAAACTATTTTAATGGCAAGCTAAATTGCTTTCTATAGTTTTTTGCTTGGCTTTGAATTTTTTAAATCATGTAGCAAATATACTGTTGTATAAGCCTTTTACACTGTGGCTATTTTTGTTTTATTTAGCTGTTGTTCCATTAAGCACATGAGGCCATGATTTTATCAAGGACTGCAAATACAGTATGGTACAGTCCAGTATAGTTCAGTGTTTGAAGACCATTATATCTTCCTGTACAGCACGTATCATGTGGTTGTGGTAGAGGAGGACAGCTCCAGACAGGTGAGGCGGAGGGAGTTGGGTCACATGGAGTGTTTCCCTGCTCCTTCCTCCCATGGGGAGACTCTAGGGGGAGGAGGAGGGGCAAGTGGTGCACCGCCTCATTACTACACCGCTGAACTCCCACCCAGCAGCTTGCCCGAGGCAACACCCTTCACCGTGGGGGACAACCACACCTACAACGGCTACTGGAACACACCTCTTGACCCCAGCAAGAATTATCTCATCTACTTCCAGGCCTCCAGTAACTTCAGAGGGGTGAGTGATCCCATCTGTCCATTAAATGCTCATAAGGAACTTATGTATGTATGAGCAATTGGGAGAAACACTTTGGAGAAGCTGGTTTATTCCAAATATCCTGTCATGAAGAGGCAGCGTCTCTTAAGGGTTTCTCCCAATTTCTGAATATTACATTGTTGACCATCCCATCAGATCTTAGCATATGTATTAGCAATCAAAAACGTTTTGTTCGAACTTTTAAGAGTAATCTACGTTGGATCTACAAAAGAATCAAAGGTATTCACAATAATAAGCTTCTGATCCCTTTGAAAATATGTTTATTTCTGGATTGTTACTCATAAAATGTAGTCTAATCTAAGACACAATCTGACTTAATTGATAGCACACAAACAGTTGTACTTATCAGAATTTTATTGAAGACACTGAGTGATCACTGATAGGGCAGGCTGGAAAAAAATATGTTAACCTCTGTGTTGAAACTAAAGCTATTTGGAGTCAATTAGGGAGGTAAGGGGGAAGTGTGGGTTGCCTATAAAGGCACACAATACCTGGTACTGACAAATCTGTTCTTCTCAAGAATGTCAATGTGAACCATGCCTCGATCCCAAAAGCTTTCACGGGACGTTAAAACACATTACAGAGATGCACAAAGCTATAAAAGGCTATTGAATCAATGCTAAAGCCTTGGATATTCACAAATTTACAATAAGATATTCAGGCTTAAGATAGTCTTATTGTGAATTTGTGAAAATTCTGGACTGGTGGTACTCTCCCCTGGAGCAGGCATCCGAAAATCACTCTAAGAACACGACAGACAATCCTGGAAGAGAAAAAGAACCCAAGGATAACAGTAGATGACTTTCAGAAATCTTTACAAACAGAATAAAACTAAATGAAAACATTAAACACACATATCTGAGCCACTGAACAGTTCTAAGAACAGTAAGGAACGGTTCTAGTTATGTTTTCACTTGAGCTTGGAACGGCATGGCACAATTACAACAAGATGTCCGTTCTCAGCCCGGTTGGCCAACTGTGCTGAACTGTGCTGCTAGAATGCATGTAGTGACGTCGCAACTCAGAACTGGTCACTTGTCTGTTGCCTGGCTACCAATTTCTCTGTAGCTAGCTAAGCATGAAATTTGAGAGACGCAAACATAAATTAATAATAAAAATAAAAGAAATATCTGATCATCTTCCATAACGCGGTTGCTATTTACATCTTATAGACCTTATGTAGCCCCGCCCCTTTTCAGCGCTGCGCTCGTTGTCTTTTGACTTCCGGCTTGTATTTCCACAGCGATCTTATGTATTTATGAATGAACTGCTCATTTTAATATCTTCCCGATCTACTGACATTTGTTAAGACATCTGCTTTAAACATAACAATGCTCATGATAACTTTCATTAACTCTACAACACGTAAATCCACTTCACCAGCTAATTATTCTTCAACAGCGATGCCATTGAAATGTACAGGGCTGCAGCAAAAACGGAAGTTCAAAGACAATATTCTAAAGATGGCGGTGCGCATGTTTCTCTGGAAAATAAGGTCTATACCATCAGTAAACTGTTGCGTTACCAAGGCAACGTCTGACATATTTGTATTATATTCCAAAGAGTGGCCGTTTTCAGCCCCAATGAAACCATATCCATACCAGAATGGAACGGTTAGGCAAAACAATGGGTTGGCTCTGGTCTACTCTTTAAATATGGAACTGGAGTGTTTGCACTAAAATGTTTTTTTGTTGTTGTTGTTTTTTTGTTTTTCTGTGGAGGTCCTGAAACTAAAATAATGCCTTGAACTCAGCTATACTGCAATAATGATACAATAAAGATGGGGGGGAAAGTTACATTCTAATCATGATTAGGTTGAAATGCAGGAATCTTACATACAGAAAAGTCCCCCAAGCCGTATAACACCTGGTTCATTCTGAGACTCTTGCGTATTATCACATAACTACTTTTCCCAGCATTGCTGTCACCACTGTTGGTGTCACTTAAATAAATAACTTAATATGACTATATTTATATAGGTTCTATACTTGATCCCAGAGGCATCTTCTCTGCTCCTTGCAATGGATGTAGCAGCTTCAGCCACCAGAAAATTGCTTTTGTTGACATTTTCCAGTTGCTTCGCTTGCATTCCCACAACAAGAAGATACCAATTTCCTATGAATTCATTACAAAAAAAGTCTATCAATGGCTGATAATTTATCAGCTTGTTCAGCAGTGCAAACTATGGACCTTTTCGGCTCTATTACAGGTAATAACATTAAAAACCAAAGTCTTTGACCAAGATGTTGACCCTTTGACAAGATCCATTTGATCTGATTCATGTATGTGTCATACCCTTTTGGCCATGGCCAGTTCATTCAGTGGGTAAGAAAAAGGCAGAGCTATGTCACTCAGTTCATTTCGAAATAGCTTTAACAGTTGAATGGGTCATCTTCTCTTTCTTCTTTAGTGTGCTTTCAGAACAGGTCTTATTCATTGGCTGTTGAACTCTTTGCAAGGCAGCATATAACATCTTCAGTTCATCAGCTCTTTGAGACTAAACTGATTGTTCTTTCCTTGTATTCTCATCAGACCATTTTTCATTTGATTTTCTCATTTGAGACATTATCTCAGACACCTCACCTCTCATGGAAGATCCAGGAGTCTCCTGCATATTGAACACAATACAATACAATACTGGAAATCAAGCGAGTGATATAGAAGCCATGTTTCCATCTGGAATTAAGATGTGTTTCAGTGATCCAATCACAAGTGGTCAACTGAGACGTCTGGCTGTTTCCACTTGAGAATAAGAAGTGCACATCTCATGTGACCACTCCCCTTTTATTTTGTCACACTCTACATCACTTTACCTGAAGCACAGCGTGTGGCACACAAATACTATAAAGATAAATACAGATTTGTGCTATACCCCATTGCTTTGATTAGTTGGTTTAAGGGTGTTTAATTAAGGCTAGAGCTAAACTCTGCTGGAAGGTGGTCCTCCAGGCCACTTTAAAAGTTCAGCAGTATCAGTTCTTGTTTAAGCCTGCTTAATGCACCATAACCTGCTCCTCATTTTCAGTTAACTTTCATGTTGGGTGGAGATTTGGGAAATAGAAGGCAGACACGGAAATTATATACAGTAATAAATTATGTATGCTTATATAATTAATGAGAATAAATAACTACCACTGAAGATATAATTTGCTTCCGTAGCAACCTTGGAAAGCTATTTAAGGACATGAATCAATTGAACACAACATAACATCCTATTTACTGCTTTTAAGATGCCGCTTATTTCGTTGTGGTGCTTTTGGTCTGATATATTGAGGTGATATTCAGACCGCGGTACAAGAAAGTTTTCACTGTTAGTACAATAGAGAGAAGCATTTGATCATCAAATGTCATTTTAATGAGGCCTATGGAGTTGTATTCTGTCTCCTTGTCACAGGGATGACTCTGTAGTGTCCCTGTAGTAAAAAAAGGAGGGTTATAGATTTAGAGAACAAGACAAACTCACACTTTTTGACTCATGTTGGCTGGCTGTCTCATCATTACAAACAAAACAAAGGTGGCATTATATCCAGTAATAGGATTGTGTTGAAAATCCCTCCTCTAATGGGAAGTAATGAATACATAATAGGCCATAAACAGTAGCATCAACCACTCACACTGTCTGATGACTCTCGCCATTCAAAGTGAGTTTATTCTTCAAATTCATTCAGGTTATTGTTTATCTGACCCACACACATTTCCATCTCAATCAGCCTAAATAAATCTTTTTAACATGAGCAACGCTAAATACTCGGCTTTGCTGGTGCTTATTATTTTGACAATTATTCCTGATAATTAGGTGCAGGTTCGCTCTATTAGACTTGCCCTGAATTTAAACAGTAATTACTCTGACTAAAGTGGCTTACTGCAGCTCAATAGGCATATGGGTTGGGTTTTAGAATAGACAAATACATTTTAGAATTAAACAGAAATTATTAGTAGGAAAGGCTAGCTTCAGTATTACTGTTGCTCCAAACCCTTAATCCCCCTGATAAGTTTTAAACCTCATTACATAACTCATCCCGCACCATTTGCGCTACAGACTTGAGTGAGACCTCAAATTATGCAGCTTATAGACTTTATGTGCCAGACAAACAATTTTTTGAACTTTGTGTTTGAGTTTCTGTTTTAGCGGTAGCTCTGTATATTTCTATGGCATCGCTGTTGAGGATCAATTAGCTGGTAAAGTGGATTTTACTTATTTTAGAGTTAATGAAAGTTATCATGAACATGAACAAGTAGACCAGGAAGTTCATTCATATTAAAATCCATAAGATCTTTCCTTCATGCTGTGAAAAAATACAAACCGGAAGACAGAAAAGGGTGCTCAGGAAGACAGAAAAGTGATCAGATTTTTGCCTGGTGGACAAGCATTTCATAAACTTACATTGAAGGAGGAATTCAAGACAAGAAAACTGCACAAAACACCCCAAACCATCCAATAGTAGCTCACTAAAAACTACTCGGAACCCTGCAGCAATGTCCTTTAAACGACCCACTGCCCAGCATTGCACCGGCAACTTTTGCACTAAACATCTCCAGTGACATTTTCTTCTGTGAATTATTAATTTTAGCGGCTGTTAATTCCTCCCATACAAATTTCCACAGACACATAAGAGTCAATCACATTTGTGGGTGTGACAGACATGCACTTTTTCATTCTGAATATTGACCATATTGAATTGTGGGAAATTGATGGGCATGACCACTCTAAACAGCCATCGTAAAGCAGCGTTGAGCGTGACCTGCATATCATATCATATAGCTATCATCTGACAGTGATTAATTTCAACGCTGCCCCTCAGTGCTGCCTTGACCGAGGACTGCGGAACACATGTTTTAATGACATATTAAAATATGGTGGCAAATATGTCACATCTGCCCTGGTGAAATAGAGGAGAAAGCAACTCGAAGCTGATTTTCAATTTAAAAGGCAATTTACTGGCAGTTTGGGTGAGAAAGGTCTTGACTTCAATCTAGGTAGATGAATTTGCATAATTGCCACACAAAGCCACCATTTGCACCTGTAAATATTAATTAGATAATATCTCCCTATAGCTCACCGTGTGTGTGTGTGTGTGTGTGTGTGTGTGTGTAAGAGAGAGAGAGGGAGAGAGAAGGTACTCCCATAATGCACTGCTGAGTACTGCTGAGTGAAAAAAAAAAAAAAAACTATTTATAGTTTTACTTTGTTCATGGACCTTTTTTCTGAAACATTTTGAATGTTTGTCTAACGTTTTTGTTGTTTTAAATGTTACTACTTACTAATTGTTTCACATGTTCAGAGAACGTTCACTGTTAGCCCATAAGTTGAATTTACTTAAAAATTTGAGGAAACTGTTGCCCTAAAAAAATTAAGTAATGATTAGTAATGGGAACTTAATAATCGAGTTCATTTAACTTAAAATGTTTGTAATATTAATTACTTGTAGTTATTACACATAGTATATTTAAGTTCAATGTACTAAGCAAGTTAACTTGCCACCAATCAAATTCATCCATGCCTCCCATCATGCATTGCTGCATGAATAAATTATGAGCTGAATTTTCTTTATTCTCACTATTTAAATTTTGCTGTTTTTCTGTGACTTTTTAGTAGCTTGTTTTCTAATGTTCAGAGTTGATCTGTTTATCAGAATATGTTGCTTGTCACCATTGTTGAGATTCATACGCTGATTCTTGATGTCTGTGTGTGCCTATATATATATATATATATATATATATATATATATATTTTTTTTTTTTTTTTTTTTTTTGTGATAAGGACAACTTAAAAAAAAAAAAAATATTGTAAAAGTTGATCTTCTGCTGTAGAATCACAGTTCTGCTGTAATCAATAATGTAAATCTAACTCAGAGATTGGGCTCTAAATGTGTTCAGTGATTCAGATCAAATAATGATTATGTGAAAACATAACCAACACCACCTGATCATCTTTTAACTTTGCTTGTCTGGTTGGTTTTAATGCAGTTAAACCTGCCCAAACAAAATCTAATATTAAAAAAGTCAAGGGTCAAGAGCTCAACTAAAACAAACCCTGACCTCGATGATGGTAACTTAAAAATTGTGATTTTCTCCTTTGGTGAAAAACTATAAAAAGGTAAATGTTTGGAAAAAATGTCTGTAGAACAGCCAAAACAAATGTTCCAACTGCTCATCAACAGCTCCTTGAATTCACACACACCACGACAAAATGGCATCATTACCTGCCGCAAACCAGTGTGTAGGAGGCGTGGTCAGGAGAAAAACTTCATAATTTAAGTGCATTTAACTTACATTTATTAACACATTCAACATTCACATTCTCTCTGAAGTGTGAACTACTGATCGGCAGAGCGAGGCTTCGTGAAACAGTTGAAGCAAATGAGCCGAATCCACGGTGACACATGGTCACTTGCATGTGTTGATCTGAAATAACCTTGACATCGATTCAGAAAGCGCTGACGAATTATAACGTACATGTGGTTTTGCCAAACAAGGAAGTGTGTGGTGGTGTGGATAGTGTTCTCGACTGGGTTAAAATCCTGGTCAGAACAGTGTTTTGATATAAAAACTCAAATAAACAAATAAACACCTTTTACAAACCCATTGCAAATGTTTTATTGAAAGTAAAATATATAAATCATATAATAAGATTGAATATCAAGTGTATGTATGAAATGCCTTTTATCAATTTTCATGGCTTGTTTTGTTTGTTCCATGGATAGCTCAGCTAAACAGGCCAATAAGAGACTATTAACTACTATTATTCTTTTTTAATTATTTTATACATTATAACTAATGTATAAAACTGATCAGAGATCAGGTAAAACCTATAGACTTGATTCATGGGAAAATTTGAAATTTTGAAACGTTTTGAAACACTTATGACATAACGAAGCCTTGTTTACTGAAATCATGTGACTTTGGCAGTTTGATCCACACTCCGAACCACTGATTTGAAACAAAAGATTCGTAAAGCTTCATGAAGCAGTGCTTTGAAATTGCCCATCACTAGATATTGTTGAATAAAGTCGTTATTTTGTTTTTTTGGCACACAAAAAATATTCTTGTCTCTTCATAACATTAAGATTGAACCACTGTAGTCACATGAACTGTTTTAAATATGTCTTTAGTAGCTTTCTGGGCATTGAAAGTGTAAATGATCCTGCTGTCAATGGAGGCCTCAATAAACCATCGGATTTTGTCAAAAATATCATATATATTTATATATATATATATATTCCATTAAGTTACTACTATCAACCTTTTAGGAGTAAATAAAGAACCAAGATGTCTGACAGTACATGTGTTTTGTGTGAGAAATGCTGTTTGTTTGTTGTTGACTATGTAAAGGATTTCAAATCTGTCACTTTTGATTTTATTTAATTTAGGATGCTGACTTTGTGCTCTCTAGTTTTGGACCGAGCCTTCATGTTCAACCTATGTTCTCATTCATTTGCTAGTAAATGTCATCAAAGTAGGCATTTCAATATATTCCTGATTGCCCATGGGATTTCTAGTCAGATATTCACATAAATCATACACAAGCTATCCTCTTACCCTCAGATAGCCCTGATAACTTGCATCAACTCTCTGTTTTATCCTCAGGAGACCAGGATCAACTGCATTCGGATCGCTCGTAAAGGTAATTCATTCTTTATCTGCACTGTTTACATGCTTAAGGGCATGTCTTATTGACAGCGCATATACATCAATGCTAACCAAATGTCCCTGCTGCAGACTCACTCACACTTTGGCAAGAGATAAAAGCATATTTGTTACCTTAATATGGCAGTCTCTCGGTGATAGTTGGGCAAAATCCCACCCAGTATTATGATTCAAATATTACATAATCATTTTTCATTCAAGTTTGGCACAGTGAGCCAACATAATATAAACAGACTGACAGATAAGATAAAGTTAAAAAGGAAGGAGTAAACGGGCCCTTTTCCGCAACCTACCTACCCAGACATTTTTAAGCATCAGATGCACTTACAAAATGTAGCCATTAACATTATGCTACTTTCTAAAATATTTTATTTTGGCTAAGAGAACATTTCATGTACCATGCACTTATAAGGCAATCTCATGATGCATTGCGATGTTGGTTATAAAAACATTTTATTCAACAATGAAAAGTATATTAATATTTCTTATTATTATTATTTTTTTTTTTATCCAAAGCTACTTACATTGCATTCAAGGTATGCATTTTTATAAGTTAATTCGGGGAAGTTAATCAGGGAAGCTCACATTAACAGTTATGCATCATATAATAATGCTCCTCATGTGAAGCACCGTAATACATGGCTAAAGGCCCTTTCACACTGAACGCGACGCGAAAAAGCGAGGCGAATCGCGGAAGAATGGTCCTTTCACACCCGAACGCGAAATGACTGATCATCTTCTGCTAATTCACACCTGCACACTAGGTGGCACTGACCAACAATGCATTTGTCCTCATGTATGTGTCTCGTATATGGCTTTAACTTCGTCCGCTGCGTAATATACAGCATTAAATTAATAAAGTTTGGTACTACAGTAAAAACACAAACTATCTATAATGCTTACAAGAATACATCTTAATTAGAGGTACAATTAGCATCAAGCTACATTTCAAAATGTATATGATTATTAATGTATTTGCTCAAAATGCACTTTAAACATCATCCTGCCCTATAAGCCAGTGACTTCATAGGAAGTGTTTGCAACTGATTTCAGACAGATTTCTGAGGCAGCATAATGGTCTAATAAACAACAACAAAAAATAGAGTGCTTTGGTGATAACAAAGTGAATATTTAATTACTTTCAACCTTTTTTTCATCTCAGCTGACACAGAATTACACACACATAATAGTGTGATACCATTAGCACACTCACTCATATGGAAATATACAGTACATGTACATTGTTGTTACCGCTTCCCCGCATGTTTATCGATAAAATAGTTTTGCAACTAAAAAGTACATTACATTTTTCTGTAGCAAGGTGGTAACAAGATTTGCTATTAGTAAAGATGCTGCTCCCCAACACTGTTACAGCAATGAAAGCTTGGAATGAGAAATGTAAGAAATCAGTTCTACATACAAGAACGTTTTAAGGACAAAACCTGGCATCTTGATTTCTTGAAATGTGATAATCATGGTATAAGCTGAATAACTGACAATGGGCCATTTAATTATTGAAAAATAATGCACACCAAGGTGATAATGTGGCAACGAATCAGAGTGGCCATACACCTCACATAAAATGTATTATAATCAAAATATAAGAGTATTTATAATTAGCATTTCCCAGCATATTTCTATTCATTGCATTTTTTTTCCCCCAATGCAATGCATTCTGTATTCTGAAATTGCCTTATCTATGAAGCATAAATGCTATGCTGGCTAATGAGAAAGTTTAGAAGACAACCTCATTTTGAAAACATTTCACATCCAAAGTACGGTGTACATTTTAGGACATCCTTAGACCTCAGTCATACAACGAAAAGGCGTCATGCCTCAGAATAAAAGGCTTCAGTCATAAGAAAAAACAGCATAGCGCCTCAGACTGAAAGCCTTCAGGTCTCAGGAAAAACAATGACAGGTGTCAGGTTTAGTACAATTAGGCATCGGACAAAAGCCTCAGAATAAAAGGCATCAGACATTAAGGGCCCTATAATACACCCGGCGCAATGCGACGCAAGGCGCAGCGCAAGTGTGTTGGCTAGTTTGCATCCGCGCCGTTCGCGTTTTCCCGTTCAGTGCCACGTCCTTAAATTAGTAAATCATTTGCCAGTTAGTGCGCCCATGGGCGTGCTGGTCTAAAAAGAGGTGTTCAGGCGCATTGCGGCGCATTGCTATTTTAAGGAGCTGAAAATAGACTGCGCCATAGACCAACTCAAACCTGGTCTAAAGTCTAAAGTCAATGGCGCAATATTTTTTTGTTAGAGCGCGTTGGTAGAAACTGCGCCTCTGGGCGCGTCCACAGTGCGCGTTGACTTTGCTTATTACACACAGGGATGCACATCACACAAACATGCCAAATATTAAAAACAAAAGGATTACAGTGTAAAAGAATATTATTGTCTAGGCTACATAAATATAAAAATGTAACTTCGTTTAACTTCTAACTAAACGTTTAACTTCGCGCACGAGCAGAACGGTTTCTTCGCTTGAAAAGCGTTCAGCTTTTCCGCCAACAAATTCCGCCATGTAAATAGCAATCCGCCATGGCGCGAGCGCATCTCGCTCTTAAGGGAATGGGAGATGACACCTGATTGGTTTATTGAAGTTACGCCCATTACTCATTAAGAGAATAGGACAACCCATTTCAAAAATGCGCCCGGCGCACGGACCGTTTTTCCGTCGTTAAAATAGCGCTTTACACTTTGCGTTTAGATCGTTAAAATAGGGCCCAATAGCTTCAAACGAAATGGACTCAGACAAAAAGTCATTGGACGAAATGTGACCCGCTCTGGCGAAATGAGTCGGAAGTCGCAACGTTCTATTTTAAGATATGGGCCGATAATGTGGAAAAACAATGAAAAAATCTTTTTTTTTTTTTTAAGCTGATTTCAAAGAACAGACTTTCAAAAATAATCTCCCAAAGTTTCGTAGTCCAGATAATTGAGTAAAGGTATTTAAATGGCTATTAAATTTGACATGGAACTCCTCTCGTCACTTATTAGCATTTCCCGGTATCCCCTGAAACGTCTCTGCTCTCCAAATATGGTGTTACACATTGTATAGAACCAATCAAAAAGCTTAGAAATGTAAACACACTGACATAATTTTTGATTTTTTGATTTTTTCCCATTGATTTTTATCAATGGGAAGCCCCGTTTCGACTGACAGGCACGCAATCGGTCCAGCCATCCTCCTGTCAGACTAGCGTGCGCTCTGTGTAAACAAGCTAGCAGATCTCCTCATTGTGAAATGGATTCAAGGCCTGATATATTCACTGCAAAGTTCTTCTTTAGGGTAAAACAAAGTTGGAACTTTTTAGAGCAATATACAACATCCAAATGCCGCCCACGCTACTGAGAGTGGTGTTTCTATAAATTTGCACACAACAAATAACAGCAGTTCAGAAAGTATCCAATTATAGCGATGTGGATATGTTTGACCAGCTCTGCAATTCGGCCATCTAGTCTATTCACATCATGTTTATAGTAGGCCTACTTCATACAATAGATTACTTTATTATTTTCTATTTCTACTATAAACAAAGCTATGCTTTTGTATAACTTTCTGTTGGCTTTTATCTCATCATAATGCCATCCTTCAGTTGTCTTTTTGTGTTCCCCTTTTATTATATTTAACTGTAACTATTTTCAAAAATGATGTAAGGTGTGTGGTGTGTGTGTGTGTGTGTGTGTTATTCATTCTATGTAGGCTATTTATGTAATCCCTTGGCAATGTTCTTTATGTTATTGTTATTCAAGAATTAAAAATGAATAAAAAAGCAGAGAGAGAAAGGGGCCGAAGGTAAGCTGTAGGCTACCTGATATTTTAATCTTACAGCTTTAATTAAATATTACATTGGTTAGATTTCATTCAGAAAAGAACATGACGATTTTCACATTGGTCTGCAGAAAAACAACAATGGGCTGAATGAAAATGCAATCAACTCTCTGACAGTAGGTGGCGCTGGAACAGCAGAAATAAAGCTGTTTCCCTGGTAACCTCTGTACACAAAGCAGTTGTGCTTATTTATGACTTATGTCTAAAAAAACGTTGAAATGTCAGGTTTTTAAATCGTGCAAGTCAAATCGAAAACAAATATTCTGTGTTTATGTAATCTGTATGAAAAGAGAGCCATGTCAGAAGTCCGTGATTCAGCTCATTATCCGCTAATGCGGCCACGCCCACGGAGCCAGCGCTATTCAGACGCAAATTCAGAGGCAATGCATATATACATCATCTCAATCGTGTATTTATTGTCTTGAAAAGTGTTTTGAATAGCCATAGTTAGCGATCTCTGGCCTCTGTTAGTTTGGTTAGTTCCTGGATTGCCTTTTCTTCTTTAGCAGGCATTTGTGGACTAAAAGTGTACAGAGCGCCCTCCAGCTGCAAGTATGAATTGAAAAAACAGTATCCAGAGTTCATAGTGATGACAATAAATATTGAATAAATATTTCTCCTCTGTACAGAAAATTGACATAAACATATGAGAATCCATCAATATTTCTCCAAATGTGCATGCTTTTAAGCTAAAAGCCTATATGAAATGTCATAGAGGTAACATAATTGTTCAGACACAGAAATACATTATATTTTAAAGTATATAATAGAATACCATTATTTTAAATTGTAATAATATTTCACAGTATTGCTGTTTTTTCTGTATGTTTGATTTACACCATGATGAGGTTTGAGACATGATCACAGAGGGTTTTTCACAGCCTACCTGACTGAAAGAGCTCATTATTTATGCAGGTCATTAGAGCTCTTTATGTGATCTTTTTTGTCTTCTCAGGTGAGAATAACCCATTATTCATGATGATTCACGCCTCCACGCATACTGTGTTTCTTGACCAAAGATGTTTTAGAAAATTTAAATCTCTCTATTGTTTTATATGAAGGAGTAGGCAGGATAATTTTTACATCATTTTGAAGCAAAAACTCTAGTCTACAACCTCCAATACCCGGAAGTCTTGTGAACACAGATTTAATATTATTTTTTGGCTTTATTCAGTGACTTAAGTTTTTTGTTTTTTCAATAACCAAGCATAAACATTATTCCTTCAAAAACACAAACATGTACATACATGTTCCTCACATATTATTGTAGCCTAGTTTGTGCTGAATACAGTGTAATGACACTTTTCATTATATGTTTATAACAACTGAAAAAAGCACAAATGTCAGGGCATGTCAAAACTTCTCCAGGCCCCAAATCAGCCTCAGACTCCAGAGGGTTAACCAAGGTTTTACTACAAATAAAACCAAAAACATTATTGTAGTTAACCATGGTAACACACTATAGTTTATGGTATTTGTAGTAAAACTATCCTTATACAAATAATATCAATTCGCCTAAAAACATAGTTACCACACTTTTACTATAATAAAACCACACGATAGTTTGTAACACAAAGTTGCAATGTGTTTTAAACATGCAAATAAAACTAGTGATTAATACAAATTTACAAAATAATCTCAGTGGGACATGTGATATACAACATAGTGTAACATTTAACAGTTAGAAAACTGTGTGCATGTGACGTCACTTTGAAGTTGGACAATTGACTTCTTTCTGAGTCCATTTCATCTGAAGCTTTAATGTCTGAGGCTGTTTCGTCTGATGCCTAATCGTACGAGACCTGACACCTGACGTTGTTTTTCCTGAGGCCTGAAGGCTTTCAGTCTGAGGCGCTATGCCGTTTTGTCTTATGACCGAAGCCTTTTAGTCTGAGGCATGACCCCTTTTCGTTGTATGACTGAGGTCTGAGGATGTCCTAAAATGTACACCGTACCAAAGTGTGCATATGATGCAAAAATGTTTTCTAGGTAGGCTTTCAAACAGAGATGACTCTGACCTCTCACTGCTCTTTGCTGCGAGGAAACAACAATAGCAAAATGTACAGTAAAATGTCAAAATGCAGTGGAGTAAAAATAAGACTCAAGCTGTTGCTCTGCACTGTTAGCGGTTGAGCAAGAAGCTATTTTATGAAAGTAGTAATTACTTCATTATATTGTTAATTAGTTTGTGAGTTAATCTTTATGAAGATATTTAAGAAAGTATGGCTCCAAAAGATTGTGTTGGCACTACTGAATATAATATACAATTAAACTATAGCCCACAAGAAGAATGTCCCTTTAGCCTCTTCGTTTTATACGTCATATACTCGGTTATTTAGGTATTTATTTAATCAATGATATTGTAATTAATGTCCCTACAGCAGATGGTATAATGATGCACTTCCATCCCTGTGATTTTTCAAATGGCAATTTCTGCTATTGGAAGCACTGCAGGGGCTTAAATTAATCGAGAGAGAGATTTCATGCTGTTCTCTGGAGCTGTTTGGAAATTGACTGCATTTATAAGGAGAGAAAATGGAGACACAGAGACCCAGTAAATCTGAGGCACACATTCAAAATGTCCGCCAGTTTCAGTTTGTGACATTCTTCCTCAAGTTTGTGACCAGTAGGTGCAGCTGTCATCACTGGACATAAATGCTGGGCTCACTGAAATGTTGCCAGATCCTTTCTTATGTGCAGGCAGTTTTGTTCTGGATTGAATTAAAAAAAAATGATTGGAACAAGACATCCAACTCCAAGATTGTGGGCAAACTTTCAAAAATGTGTTGAATTTAAAACACTAGACAGCGGCACTGCATGTTCTAGACTGCTCCCATATCATTTTAATGTCAGTTTTGGCTAAATCTGTGCTATTTTCAAGGAACAGGAAGCCCATATGGCATACTAATATTTGTAAAAGGAGACATTCAGTCATGAAATTGTCTGTAAAAAGTGGGTTTTGAAAGTTCTAACGTAGATCCAACATGCTCAGCTTTAGGAGCTGAGCAGCTAAATTGCATCACTGACCTGAGTCTGTCAAAGTCAAAGATCTGGTCTGCTCTCGCTCCAAGGGCTCCCTGGGTTGAGCTTCTTCCCCTGTGGCTTATTCATGTGCTGCTTGATGCAGATAAATGGTTTCTTCATCTCTCTCCAACCCCTGCGATACCTTTAGCAGATTAACATTCAGTAGTGCGCCAGCATTACCTGGCTACTGTTCTAATCTTGTAATGCTCATCTGCTGGTTGAGATAATGTGGTGTGCTGTAGTATTAGGGATTCGACTGGGTAAATTATAGTTTAATATTTTTCAGTGTTTTTCAAGTGCATTTTTGGATATTTATATATTTGCTCTAAAATGGCTAAAAAGATTATACTGGCTCATACACTACTGTTTTAAAGTTTGGGGTTGGTATTAGTTTTTGAAAGAAGTCTCTTACCATTTAAAATAAATGTTTCCTATTTATTTTTTAAATGTATTTTATTCCTGTGATGGCAAAGCTGAATTTTCAGCAGCCATTAAAGCCTGGGGCACTTGACATAAAAGAACTGATCCACAACAATTGTTTGAACTTCCCAAATCTACCTGAAATTTGCATTTGAGATTGTATTAAAATATATATCTTAGCGCTCTCACATTTATGAGTCAAAACATAATTACTAGTAAAGCACTGATTAACATTAATTTTATAAATGTATAATATAATTTTATTTATGCTAACATAATATATAAATTGTATGAAATATTTGACATTTCACCCTAATTAGCAGTGATATTATATTAAAATCGTCGATTCTTTTTTATGTAGTTTTTTACTGATTTTCAGCAAATTGATCTGATGTCATTTGTTTTTCTTTCACATTCGTTCATTAACTCTTTGTCTTTCACTCTCAGTCGCCTGCAAAGACCATAAGCGTGCTCTGGAGGTTTCCCAGCATGCCGAGGACATGGGGCTGATTCTGGGAGCCTGTGCCGGGGGTCTGGTTGTTCTCATCCTCCTGCTGGGAGCCATTGTGGTTATTGTCAAGAAAGGGTGAGCATGTGTGCACTCAGATCCAATTAAAGTCAAATTCAATTCTAAGATTTTCTTCACTGTGGCACATCACACCAACAGCAGCACCATGCAGACACAGTAGTAAACCAGTCCACAAAACACTTTAACACATATTCAAAGGTTAAATTAAAGCTGGCTCCAATCTCACAGCTGAAATATTTGCTCAGACATGACAGATTCCTCTGTTACACTTTGGGGACAGAACTACATTATCCACTATTATTACATGGCTCCCTGGTATACTTCACTGTGATTGGTCAATCGCTGCATTCTACAGCTGTGTAATAAGTGTTATAATGTACAGTCAAGGGGTCATTTGAAAAAAAAAGAAAATAAAAACTCTCTGTGAGAAGATAATGAGTGTTTTTACACATACAGGTATTGCTCGTGTGAAAGGAGAGTTTAAAAAATGCTGATAAATCATTTACAGCAAAGAAGCATAGTAAAATTAAAGTTAAATATTAATGCTGCATGTGAAAAAAACACAACATTAAAGCAGTCATATAATGTAATATTTATTTATTTATTTGTATTTATTTTTTTACCTTGAGATCAAATAATTTTTAGTGAACTTTTTTTTGTCATAATTTACCATGGTATAAATGAAATGTATACAAACCTTTATTTCACTGAAGAAATGCACCAATTTGTAAGCACTGAGAACTGCTCCGATGTGACGAAGATGCAAAAAGCCTGCACTCTTGACTGTAAAGGCTCCGGTATACTTCAAACGAACTTCTTTTTTCGTTCTTCGTTTCGGGGTAAAACGAAGTTCGAAATGCGTGAGCAGCGATATACTGTAATCGATCATCTGACGCCGCCCACACTGCTGAGAGCGACGGTTAGATGAATATGTAAATAGGTGCCGTGCACTTTCTTCTCAGTAACAAAATAAACACAACAAAAATGAGAAAACAGTAAGCATTTATTATAGAAAGCATAAGAAAAGCGTCTGATCATAACAGCATGGGAATGTTAGCACGAGCTCTGCAAAGTAGCACTCCAGTCACGTCACGTCTTCATTTATTCAATGGATTGCTTAAAATCAAGCAGCTTTACAGTATCAAACATGAAAAACAGTGTTAGTGCCTCATTTTTTTACAAGCACAACTTCATTTTTGTACTATAAAGCAGCTATCTAGTTCATGTTTTCACCCGCGGAGATCTTACCTCAACAAACTCTACAGATCAAATGAGTCAAGGACGCGTCCCACGCGAGTGAAGGCGGAGCCTCAGCGCACACCTCCTGTTACGTTATCGTCACTGACCAATGGTAGTACGAAGGTGTTTTGCAGCTGGAGCTAACTTTTCCTGAAAGTTTGCTTTGGCAAGCCGTTTCGAACTTCCAAAAAGAACACAAAACGAACTTCGTTTTGGCCTGATTTTGTTTGAAATGATGTCACATCAGTTCTTTCTTCGATTTCGTTTGAAGTATACCGACCGGGGCCTTAACTCAAAAGCTGGGTTGTAACACCACCACTGTAATGGGTGGGGGAGGGGTGTATTTCAAATGTTAGTGACATTGACCCAGCCACTAACCCAATGGCTGGGTAACACAAAAACAACCCAACCATGGAAAAAATAACCCAAAAAAATTACCCAGCAGGCCTAACCTTGTGTTTGGGATATATAATATATATATATATATATATATATGTATTGTTTGTATCGTTTGTATCACTCCGCTTGAAGTGACCGTCATGGCGGCCGATCAAATCAACCGTATTTTTTACAAATACTACTTCTTGTACCACGAACTGTAGTTTTAATAGTTTTTTAGGCGAGAATGTAGTTGTTTAGACCTGAAATATGTGACTCATATTTAATAACAGCGCCTATTTTACAATTTGTTTTGACGTTTTCGGAGATGCGATCTCGAGTGCGTCAGCGGCCGTTCAGTGCTTCTGTAACCGCCGAGAACAGCTTCATCTCGGCCAGTGCCTCGGGGATTTGCCGCTGGCTCTTATAGTGGTTAAATGAGACATAATTCAATTTTGAGTACATAGAACGGGCAATCTTTGGTCTTATTAATCTATTATTTGTTCCAGAGCAAGTCGAATATGCTATATTAAATTTGATAATAATAAACGTTACGTTACATCCTTATAGCATATTGGCTACAACTAACGTTAGACGGCACATATCAGACTCTTCTCCGCTCTTTAAATACGTAAAACATTAAACTTTATAAACATATGGTTTTTTGAGTAAAGAAAACGCTTTATTTTTTTTTTTTCAAACATCAGATCTTTATTTACCTTTGCACTGCACAGAGGAGATGTCCAAACTGCGTGCGCACTTCATTCAGGAGGTGAGGCGATTAATGAGTTTGATTGACAGTTTGAGGATCCAATGGAGTTAGGAGGTTTTGTCACAAGCTCTTTAAAATCCTTTTCATTCGTTAAATATTTGTAAAACCCACATACCAGCGTAAATGGTGACCTATTTTTTTTTTTTTTAATAACTAGTGCTTTTTAAATAACTAATGTTTGACTGAACTGTACAATTGTGCTTATTTGTTGTTCAATAAATATTATTTTATATAAATATGTCCATTACGTAATATGGATTGAGTGAACATTACATTAATACGCCATTAGATGGCGGCAACACTTTACAGGAGAAAGAGTCAGTGAAGCACAAGAGACTTTTAAATTGAAAGGAACTTTTGCAAAAGGAAGTTGTTTTAGCGCTGTGGTGTAATGGATGTAAAAAAGGACAAATACAAAGATCGCTTTTCAGCGGGCATTCAAACGGACTTGTAAAGGATATATATTATGGACATCGACTTGAAGAATGAATGTAATGCAATATACCAGACACAGGTAGCCTACTATCTCTCTCTCTCTCTCTCTCTCTAATACTGTACAAATTCATGTGTTTCAATGAAGCGACTCAACTTCCTCTAACGGAGGCTTGGTCCAACTGACAACCTGAGATTTGAATCCGTGGCGGAAGGAAGTAGTGCTGCACAAAAGAGGGTTTTAAAGACACTCCGTTGTTGTTCTTATTTATTTACACACTCAGCCGTCGAACTGTTGTATAAACGCAATATCACACTCGTAGCCGTGCGATATGGCTGTATATCAGCACGCTGTGATTACCTATGGCACTCGGCCTGCGGCCTCGTGCCTACGGACGAATCACAGCGTGCTGATATACAGCCATATCGCACGGCTACTCGTGTGATATTGCTTAGTATACATAACAGTTTGAGCTAATAACAAAGTACCAAAAAAGGAGCCAACACAATTCCTTCATATGAGACCCAAAAAATAACATACAATTTCACATTCAGATTGAAATAATATATGAGAAATATATACAGATTCAATATGTCCCTCGACTACCCTACTATACCTACTACTGTATATTTGCCAGCAAATGATTTATTGTAAAGCCAAGTAGTGAAGCCAGTTGTGAAATATTTTTTTTTTTTTTGTATTTGTAATAAATTGGCTTGAAGCTACAGACAGATGTTTATCTCAATATCTTTAAATAATAAGCATATTTACTTGCCTGATTACTTGCCTTTCTGCAAAATAATAGAGAATGGTGCTAGCAACATCAAGGTCATGGGTTCAGTTCCCAAGGAATGCATGTGTTTAAAACATGTAACTTGAATGCACTCTAAGTTGCTTTATATAAAAGTATCTGCAAAATGCAAAAAATTACTAGAAGCCAGGCTAATCTCTCTCTCTCTCTCTCTCTCTCTCTCTCTCTCTCTCTCTCCAGAAGGGATATCTATTCGTACCCTTACTACCCGTAAGTCATTCTCTCTTCATGTCCATTCTTTTCCCATCAGCCTGTTTTTTTAGCTGTAATTTGTTGGAGATTACTAGACAAACTCTCTACATTTCTGTCTTTTAACATTCTCTATCTTGTTCTCTCACTTTCTCTGTCTTTCCTTTCACGCTCTCCCTTTTTAAATAAACATAGTATGTATATAGTGCTGTTATATAGTAATACATGTGTGATTGGTAAAATTATGCAGTTTATGGAGAGATGTGCTATTTTCTACATTTTTCCCTTCAATTAAATGGAAAAAAAAATAAAAAAACAATCCCCTAGGGCCTAGGCTTACATTGGTGGAAGGACCCAGTCACATCTAGAAACAAGAATATCATAGAGACTTGGCCTCTTTTGACTTTTTCCCTAGCAACTACATAAGAACATGCTACAACGGCTGTATAGCAATGACCTGGTGAAGACCCACTTACATTTTCTTTATAAATTGTTACGTTCTAATTTCTGTGTCTGTTGATGGCATCTCTCCCAAATCCTCTACTCTTCTGAGTCTTCTCCATTGTTTATTATGTATTCGCTCTTTTGTTTTTTCTCATGTACAGTCTTCTTTCTGTAGTCTCACTCTTGTCTTTCATACTCTGCAGCAGGAAGAAGGTGAACATAAACAAAGCAGTCATGACGTATCGTCAGGAGAAGACGCGTAAGCTGGGGTCACTGGACTGCAGTACGACAGAACACAGTACACTGCAACAGGACGACCGTACCGCGAACACCTTCATGGATTCACATAACTGCACTGCCAGGAGTGAGTACATACATGCACACACACACACACACACACACACACACACACACACACACACACAACACAGCAGAAAGAATGATTCCTTACACATATAAACTTTAATCTTCAGAGGAGGGGTAGGTGTTATGACCGCAATCTTATATAATATGAGTCATTTTATATATATATATATAAAATGCGGTAAGGCCTATTAATTCAATATTTCACAAATTAATGGTGTTAAGAAATGATCCACACCAATACCAGACCTTATATTGCCCAGACTAATCAATATCAGATCCTCCAAGACCCAGGCCAGTACCAAACCATAAAATCTAAATCCAAACAACGATCTAATCCACAGAGCCAAACCAAAGACCTGTCAGTTCAAGAACCATAATGACTGTTTCAAATAAATATAAATTGCAACTAGCGGTGTATTGACAATAACTATTAAGAAATTACATGTTGATATAATGTTAATACTACACATATGATAATATTGCAATTAATCCAGCACCAGTAACTAGTTTGACACTCCAACATAGTAGATGGCAGTATTGCACCTTAACGCTGGTTGCCACCTGTCATGAAACACAAAAAAAAAAAAAAAAAAGATGATGATGCAGTGTGTAGCTGGTACTGCAAAATCATGTTGGGTGAGAGCGAGATGCTCGAAAAAAGTTTGCTCGTCAGTGTGTAACAATAATATTGTTATAAAAATGTGAAATTGTGATAATCCTAATTGCAACATCAATTTCAAATACCAAGACTATCCTTGTGGGGACAAACCTGTACACACACACACACACACACACACACATAATGCTTGTATTGGAAAAGAGGTGAACAAGTTAACAAAGTTGTTGAGATGCTTACAGTCACAGTAAACACTTAACACTGTTTATCTCCATTAGTCATTATTTGCATATGGACCACTATAATCTGTCTCCGCATATTAAACATCCTCCCACTCTATGAGTCTTGAGTCAATGTCCTTATCTGTCCCCTGGAACAGATGAGTGTTGCTGTGTGCCAGTAAAGTGAAAGTGTTGGCTCTCTGTCTGTCTCCAGTTGTCTGTGCTTATGGTATACTTTGCTTTGCAGTGTGTAGTGTTTTTTGAACTAACTACTGTATTCTATTTCTATTCTGTCTATTCTGTTCTATTCTATTCAAATTTTTCACTTCACATCTCTACCTTGAAAGCAAAATAGATGTCATCTGGAATGGTATCAAGCCAGTGAGATGTAGGGCCCTATTTTAACGATCTAAACACAAAGTGTAAAGCGCACGGCGCAGGTGCACTCAGGGCGTGTCCAAATCCACTTTTGCTATTTTAACGACGGAAAAACGGTCCGTGCGCCGGGGCGCATTTTTGAAATGGGTTGTCCCTATTCTCTTAATGAGTAATGGGCGTAATGTTCAATAAACCAATCAGAGTGTCATCTCCCATTCCCTTTAAGAGCGAGATGCGCTCGCGCCATGCGGATTGCTATTACATGGCGGAATTTGTTGGCGGAAAAGCTGAACGCTTTTCAGCGAAGAAACCGATCTGCTCGTTGCGCGAAGTTAAAGCGCGCGAGCAGATCATCTACGGACAAGCAGGAATCCACCAAAGCTTCCCGAGTGAAGAAGGCATGGGATGAATTAGCAGTGATTGTGTCCGTTATAAGTAGTAATAGGCTGAACTGAAAATAGGTAGCCTAATTCTAATACACGCAATGACTATTCATCATTACATTTTTATATTTATAGCCTACACAAATATTTTTTTACACTGTAATCCTTTTGTTTTTAATATTTGGCATGTTTGTGTGATGCTCATCCCTGTGTGTAATAAGCAAAGTCGACGCGCACTGTGGACGCGCCCAGAGGCGCAGTTTCTACCAACGCGCTCTAACAAAAAAATATTGCGCCATTGACTTTAGACTTTAGACCAGGTTTGAGTTGGTCTATGGCGCAGTCTATTTTCAGCTCCTTAAAATAGCAATGCGCCGGCAATGAACACACCTCTTTTTTAGCCACACGCCCATGGCGCACTAACTGGCAAATGCATTTACTAATTTAAGGACGTGCCGCTGAACGGGAAAACACGAACGGCGCCGGACGCAAACTAGCAAACACACTTGCACTGCGCCTTGCGTCGCATTGCGCCGGGTGTATTATAGGGCCTGTAATGTTGCTAATTCTAACGCTATATGGGGTGATGGGGTGGAAATGTTGCATGAAAGTTGTAGAAACAACAGAGTGCTTTTTTTTCATTTTTATTTTAATTTCAATTAGTGTAATAGTGATTAGTTCACAAAATCTGTCATTGCTAGATCTGATCTAAACGGATGATAGAAAATGATTGCTAAAATTTACATTTACATTCATTCATTTAGCAAATGCTTTTATCCAAAGCGACTTACAAATGAGCAATACAAAAAGCAATTCATATTAAAGAAGCAATAAACACAGTAATAAAATGTAATAATAATAGAAAGTTTCAGACATCATTCAGAATATTACAAGATTGAACAGGGAGGGATTAAGGATAGTGAGAGCATAGACAAAAGAATGGTGAAAGGACAGCAATTTTTTTGTAGTGTTTGTTATAATGTCGGAAGTATATGTAAATGACTAATGTTTACTCATTCTACCTGGTGTTACCTGGACCAAGAAATTCACAAATTGTCTGCAAAAGTCCACTGGATGACGTGTTTTGACAGCTCTCCTGAAGATTAGACTTCCGCATTTTTGTATTCCCACAGTCAGATCAACAGAAGGTTATTAACAGATTATGGTTATTTTAAGGGTAGTTTTATCACTGAAAATTGTATCATACTATATGTCTGCTCTTTAAACAACATTATAGTAAAAATCAAACACTATCGCAACAGCTACAGTGGGTACGGAAAGTATTCAGACCCCCTTAATTTTTTCACTCTTTGTTACATTGCAGCCATTTGCTAAAATCATTTAAGTTCATTTTTTTCCTCATTAATGTACACACAGCACCCCATATTGACAGAAAAACACAGAATTGTTGACATTTTTGCAGATTTATTAAAAAGAAAAACTGAAATATCACATGGTCCTAAGTATTCAGACCCTTTGCTGTGACACTCATATATTTAACTCAGGTGCTGTCCATTTCTTCTGATCATCCTTGAGATGGTTCTACACCTTCATTTGAGTCCAGCTGTGTTTGATTATACTGATTGGACTTGATTAGGAAAGCCACACACCTGTCTATATAAGACCTTACAGCTCACAGTGCATGTCAGAGCAAATGAGAATCATGAGGTCAAAGGAACTGCCTGAAGAGCTCAGAGACAGAATTGTGGCAAGGCACAGATCTGGACAAGGTTACAAAAACATTTCTGCTGCACTTAAGGTTCCTAAGAGCACAGTGGCCTTTCAGTTTTTCAGTTTTTTAATAAATCTGCAAAAATGTCAACAATTCTGTGTTTTTCTGTCAATATGGGGTGCTGTGTGTACATTAATGAGGAAAAAAAATGAACTTAAATGATTTTAGCAAATGGCTGCAATATAACAAAGAGTGAAAAATTAAGGGGGTCTGAATACTTTCCGTACCCCTGTAGCTGTACACGACTGCAGTTTGCTTTTGGGGGGTTGGGTGGAACTGAGTTTCTTTCAGTTTTTTACTCTCCGTTTGGCCTAAAACACTTTGTTCGTGGTCATTCAATTTGAAATGGCGACTGTGATTTTGTGACTCTCTCTGATGGAGCCCGTGGCCGTTCTGTTTGCAAGCATCAATGTCTTGAACCTTGGTGTGAGCCCCAACCTGTGGCCAGCGCAGAAAGATAAACAAGTGTGGTGTAGACTCTTTCATTATCAGAGAAAATCATTCTCGAGTCAGTATACGATAATTTATTTATCTAGACAAGGATTTATCAGGAAAACTTTTGCAGTATTTCACCTGGGCTTTTGCTAGAGTTAAAGGGGAATCCCTACATGGAAGGCAGATGGACCTATGTAGGACATTTTCATCAAGTTTAACAACTTCTAACAGCCCCCCTTCTAACATCTCTGCCCCTGCAGTTTTACTTCAATTCACACTTGCACATTGACTGTGATTCACAGTATCAGGAAGAACTCCCTCGGCCGTTACGACTCACACCTTTAGTGAAACAATTCCCACTGCAATTTGCAAGTTACCTTTGACTGCACTGTAGCTTCTTTCCCTTTGCTCCACACTTTGTTTGTTTATCTTTCTTTCTCTTCTTTCTTTTACTCCTCAGATGAGCAGCGCAGCACTGTAAATGAGTCCAGCAGCCTGCTGGGGGGTTCTCCCAGAAGGCATTGCAGGAGAAAAAGTTCTCCATATCACACAGGGCAGCTCCACCCGGCTGTGAGAGTGGCAGACCTGCTCCAGCACATCAACCAGATGAAGACAGGAGAGGGGTACGGTTTCAAACAGGAGTATGAGGTGAGGGTCTGTTGAGGATATTTGACAAGCGATTCATGCCTACAGGGTTAGATTTAAAAGACACTGGCATATAGTAATGGGAAACTGAGTAATGAGTTTTATAACTTGAAGCAAAACTGTTATTAGCAAACTGCATAGCTCTATAAGCTTAGAAGTTATTTGAAGAACCTACATTGCCTTCAAAGTGACATTAAATACATTTATAATGACAAAAAATATTTGAATGTTCTCCTGAACTTTATATTTGTCAAAAAGTCCTGAAAAAAAATCATGGTTTCCACAAAAAAATATTAAACAGCACAACAATTTTCAACAATGATAATAACAAGATTCTTGAGCACCATTTCTGAATGATCATGTGACACTGAAGACTGGAGTATTTATAAAATTCAGCTTTTCCATCAGAGGAATAAAGAATAAATTACATTTAACAGTTTAAATTTTTAAATTGTAATAATATTTGACAATATTACTGTTTTTATTTTTGAGCAAATAAATGCAGCCTGGGAAATAAATAAATAAATACATACATAAAAGAAAACAAATTAGAGCGGTAGTGTATATTCTCGTTCTTAGCCCTCATGTTAATAAGTGTGTTTTATAAAAACATGGATAGATCCAGATCGTGACACCAGAGTGTGAGTAAAGTGCTGCCAAACCTTTCAAAGTTCTTTCATATCAGCCCTTCACAGAAAAGACATTACTCATTCAAAGTATTCCACGTATGTATTAATAATACCCTCAGTTCTTCTTTGCTCTCACCATCCTTTCTCAACGGAATATAGATATTCTTTTTGAGTCATTAATCTGAGCTCAAGAGACACATGAATCCCTCCTCTAGAATCCACATTTCTGCCTTTTTCTCTTTATTTTGGACCTGAAAACGGACAGTAGCTGCAAGACTCTTGGGCCTTAATTTCTTAGAAGGGTGGAATAAGCCTCTGAATGTTTGCTATGGCTGTCTCATGTGCTTCTGCTAAAAATCTCTTTAGTATAAAGACATCTCTTCAGCAAAGACTCTTCAGTAAAGACATTGTACTGGCTCATAGTAAGGTCATAGTTGGCCCTATGATTTGTCTTATGTTCTAATGCAGACTACGTCCACTGGAGCTGAAGCCTAGCACACATTACAAGACTGAAGCTTATCACTCTTTGATATTTTAAGTCTGTGACTAGTCTGCAACAAAATATGCAGCATCATAGCCCATGCCCGTCGCCCACACTCCTCTAGTATGCGCACCTGTGAGACACAGCGACTAGTTGATGCAAATATCTTTTAGATGCTGACAGCTCGTCTCAGCATCCATGTTTGGATTCTTTTTCTTTCTCTTTTTTTACTGCCACAAGAATCCAGAACATCGTTATGGTTATCACTGTCAACTGCCTTCAGGAGTGACTGCGGTATTCCTTAATCATACAGAATAATGTATTATTTCACAAATTTAAATATCTGTCATATCTTAAAATTTGCAGTGTATGTGGCCCAGCAGTCCCTTGTGAAAAAGTGCACTAAATTGTACTGAAAACTTTACTAAAATTACTTAAAGAAAGTACACTCTATGTCTCATGACTAAGAGCACTTTGTAATAATGTCAAGTATAAAATACTTATTAAATCATTGTTTTAATCATCTTAAAGTGGTGCTTTAAAGAAATATACATATTGCAATATTAAAACACATGTAAAGTCCTGGATTTTAATTGTATTATCTTACCTGTAGTGAGTTATTCAGCATTACATTTAATATATTTTGAATGTATTAAATTTCATCTTCCTCATTTTAAATGTGTAATTAGAAATATATTTAAATACATGACATACAATTTTCAGTAGAGATGATATTGATGTGTATTTACCATAAATACTTGTCAGTACACATTTGTATACTTTAATCATATTTCAAAGACAATAGAATTAGATAACACTTTACACATATTCACTATTAATTATGACATTTCCCTCAATAAATTCCTAATTCGCTCCTTATTAATAGTTAGTAAGGTAGATGTTAAGTTTAGGTATTGGGTAGAATTAAGAATGTAGAATAAGAAGGCATTAAAAGGCACCTATTGTGCAAAATCCACTTTTACATGGTGTTTGGACATGCATGTGTATTGGCAGCGTGTGAACACAATCAACGTACAATGATAAAAATCCAGCAACTCCCTTTTTTTTTTTAAATCCCCATTAAACCAAAGCAGTCTCATCATACATGTCATTTTCTGATGAATATGAAGTCACATTCCTCATGCCCTGCCCACAGCTACTGACTGAAAGTCCTGCATTACCATATTGGACACTATCCGCCATTTTCTGTAGTGTTCAAGCAGCATTCAAGTAAGAAATGTGTTCATATTAAAGCTACTAAAGTTAATTAAATTGAGAGCAGTGAGTGACTTTGTTGTTGTTTGATTTATATTAACAGCATATACCAGTAGGTACTGTATATTATGCTGCTTTCACTTTAATACACATATCTAAATGTGATTTCTTTACTCGCTGTATACATTCACAGACATAACCGACTGAGTTTTTGAAATAACCTTGTGTATTTGACAGTTTAATCGCAATAACACATAAAAGACAACTTTAGTTTAATGCATGCGCTCAGAAAACCATATATCAGAAGTTTAGACTTGATATGGCTTTAACCCTTAAATGCATGACTGTTTCGCCAATCATTCTTACATATTCGGGTCTTTATCGACCCGGATCTATATCTAACACGAAAGGATCTCTACCTGTCGCGATAATATAAAACTCCTCTGATATTAGAGTAACAATTACAGAAGAATAAAATAAATCATATTTTGTTACCTTTTGGAGCTTGAAAGGGCTCAGTTTGAGCAGATGTTTTATGCCATCATCACTGTCCTCGTCAGAGCTCATTTCCCAGTAAATTCAGCAAATAATGGGCTAGATTTATGTTTGAGGTCACGAATATGAGCCCATTCGTGATCTCAAACGTATTCTCAAAACTATATAATTTTCAACATCTTCAAAATCAATATTTTGATCGCTAACAGCTTCACCAGATCCATCCAGTAACAGTTACAGTCATATTTGATTGCGTTCAGTACTTGCTCTGCAGTAAATCGCTGAGTCATTTCATGTTTTTCTTATTATTTCGTTTTCTGTCTGAATGAATCGTCACTTCATCATTGTATATCAGACATTGCCACCTTGTGGAATAAAGGTGAATTGCACTTATTCCGTCATCTAAGATTCAATTATTGTTGTGCAGAAAAAATATACGTACACTCATACACACCTCGGGTCGTTTGCGACTCTATACAATTTTTACAAAAAAAGAATACAAAAATAGGAATTCTTTTATAATTTTATGATTTTTTCCTTGTTATATTCTTTATAATGAATTGATTGAGGAATACCAAGAAGGTTGATGTCTAACTTTAAAAAATGAACGAGGAGGAGGGTAGTGAATGACGTCCCGGGTCACTAAAGACCCGAGGTATGCATTTAAGGGTTAAAACGTATGCAGATGACTTTGATGATGAAGAATTGCAATGTCACGTGAACGTGTCCGTGATGGAGATGATCATCAAAATCAAACAGATATCATGTTTTAGTTTTTAGTAGAGATTCACGAGCTATTGGCTCCACCCTCTGTGGTGGGGAGCAGCAGCTCATTTGCATTTAAAGAGACACAAAAACAGCTTGTTTTTCTCACTCAAAGATTGCCATTTTCAAGATGGTATAATAAGTTATATGTAGGGTATTTTGAGCTGAAATTTCACAGACACACTCTGGGGACACCGTAGACTTATAACAAACACAGCTGCTGTCATTTTGTGACTATTGTTTTGTACACTGTTGGATTATAAGATAACAAACAGGTACAATTTTAAAACAGTTTCATCTCAGATCAATATCTCTTATTCCCATAATTAAACACCGATTCCAAAAAGTTGGGACACTGTACAAATTGTGAATAAAAAAGGAATTAATTATTTTATAATAATTTACAAATCTCATAAATTTATATTTTATTCACAATAGAATATAGATAACATATCAAATGTTGAAAGAGAGACATTTTGAAATGTCATGCCAAATATTGGCTCATTTTGGATTTCATGAGAGCTACACATTCCAAAAAAGTTGGGACAGGTAGCAATAAGAGGCTGGAAAAGTTAAATGCACATATAAGGAACAGCTGGAGGACCAATTTGCAACTTATTAGGTCAATTGGCAACATGATTGGGTGTAAAAAGAGCCTCTCAGAGTGGCAGTGTCTCTCAGAAGTCAAGATGGGCAGAGGACCACCAATTCCCCCAATGCTGCGGCGAAAAATAGTGGAGCAATATCAGAAAGGAGTTTCTCAGAGAAAAATTGCAAAGTTTGAAGTTACATCATCTACAGTGCATAATATCATCCAAAGATTCAGAGAATCTGGAACAATCTCTGTGCGTAAGGTCAAGGCGGAAAACCATACTGGATGCCCGTGATCTTCGGGCCCTTGACGGCACTGCATCACATACAGGAATGCTACTGTAATGGAAATCACAACATGGGCTCAGGAATACTTCCAGAAAACATTGTCGTGAACACAATCCACCATGCCATTCGCCGTTGCCGGCTAAACCTCTATAGGTCAAAAAACCATATCTCATGATGATGGTCATTTAAAATGGGTGGCAAAGTGCATGAAGTTCTTTTGGAAAACGTGTCATCCGGACTATTGTTATCAGCGCTCAGTTCTTACATGAGTGCCATCTGGAAAGGCACCATCAATGCTGAAAGGTATATCCAAGTTCTAGAACAAGCTCCCATCCAGACGTCGTCTCTTTCAGGGAAGACCTTGCATTTGCCAACATGACAATGCCAGACCACATACTGCATCAATTACAACATCATGGCAGTGTAGAAGAAGGATCCGGGTACTGAAATGGCCAGCCTGCGGTCCAGATCTTTCACCCATAGAAAAACATTTGGTGCATCATAAAGAGAAGATGCGCGACAAAGAAGACCTAAGACAGTTGAGTAACTAGAAGCCTGTATTAGACAAGAATGGGACAACATTCCTATTCCTAAACTTGAGCAACTTGTCTCCTCAGTCCCCAGATGTTTGCAGACTGTTATAAAAAGAAGAGGGGATGCCACACAGTGGTAAACACGGCCTTGTCCCAACTTTTTTGAGATGTGTTGATGCCATGAAATTTAAAATCAACTTATTTTTCCCTTAAAATGATACATTTTCTCAGTTTAAACATTTGATATGTCATCTATGTTGTATTCTGAATAAAATATTGGAATTGGAAACTTCCACATCATTGCATTCTGTTTTTATTCACAATTTGTACAGTGTCCCAACTTTTTTGGAATCAGGTTTGTATTTATGTGGCGAAATGCCATTTAATAAGTAGTATGACTGTACGTATCCCTTAAATATCCATCTAGTTTTAACTTGCTGCACTAGCAACTGCTCTCTCCGTGGAAGCTTTGCGTTTAAAAAGTTAATAAAATATTTTGACTCAGATCAATATTTTGTGTCTAATTATTTACTTATGTGGCAAGTAGCCTGTGTAATAAGCGGGATAATGTACATTCAGCCAGTTGTTATCTCAGAATAAACCCCTTCAGGCTGATGCAAGACAGATAAAAACCGGCTGCATCCCTTACTTATGAAATACCATATAAATATGTGTTTAAGTGGGCCAATAAATAAATAAATAAATAAGTTCAACGAATTGCATTTAATATAAATTGAACCTATAATACATTTTCATTTAATTGTAAATATTTTGCAATTAAGTGTCTGAAATCATTACATTCAGTTTGCGATTGTGTATTCTTTTAAAGTATATCATTTCCATAAAAGAATTATTCTAAAGTCTACTTCTTTTTCACGAGGGGTGGCTAGTGCTTTTTAAAGATTCCATTTATAGATTATTCATCAATCGCACAACATGTGCTTACATTTATTTTATTCCTTTGGTGTCTGCAATGTTGCTCCCAAAAGCTTCTAAAACTAAAAACTACTGCAAACTAGTATTTATGTTCTGTGCCTGCCTGAGAGGAAATAACTGTGTATATCAGCAGGTGGCAGTTGTCTGTATTCATAATTCAAAAAGGGAAACCAGAAGAGCTAGGTCTTTGGTTATACAAACCGAAAAGAAAGCAGAACGTTATATTACATATTTGATGAAAACACCTCAGATCAGATGAAGATGGAAAATGAGAAGATCCTTCTGTGTGTGCCTCTTGACTTCGTTGTTTGCTTGCTTTCATCACTTTTGCTTTTATTCTCATGCACTGGTTTGCAAAGCTGAACATCCAATCAGAGTGACCTCTCTCACCAACAGACTCCTCCACCAATTGAGCATGCCCAGTCAGTCGAAAAGCTGCCAACGGGGGTCTGACTAGTGCCAATGGTGCGGAACACACAACAAAAATTAGGCTGACAGACATTCAGCAATGGCTGACCATCATCTTGGTGTTTCTCGGCTATAGGGTGCTTTCACATGTGATTCAAATGGTTGGTCTGAACCAGAGTTTGGATTGCATCATTGAAGCAGCAACAGTTTACACCTGTTGCTAGGTAACAACTTTGCAGGAGAATTCTGCAAAATGGATAGTGTTGCTCAACCTTGCTTTTGTATTTTGGTTTTTGAACTTTGGTTTTATTTCCAAAGGGTCTACACAGAAAAGCCACCTTTTTTAAGCAGACTTGGGTTCGCGGATGCGCACATGAACTCTTACGTCAAATGTGAGTGTGCTCTAAAATTTATAGTGTGAAAGCACCCTTAGTGGATTTAGAAATTTAGAAATATATATATATGTATATGCTGGGTCACTTTTTGGAGTTCAAGAAATCACTGTCTTCAAGAGACGAGAGGGAGTTAGAGAAATGTTTCGAGGTAAAGACAGAAATATTGATTATGTGATTTGGTTCAGGAAGAATGAAAGAATGACAGACTTTGATGAGAATGTCACGCTGCTTAGCAGCTGAGCCTGGGGTGATTTTCAATGAAAACAGGACAGATGGATGGAGAGAAAGAGATAGTAATTGAAAGTGAGGCTGAACTACAGAAATAAGAAAAATACAAAACCGTGTCCTAAATGTCCCACATGCTGCCCTTGCAGACTGTGCAAAAGGGTGCATTGAGGGCAGAGATGTATAAAGTACTAGAGACCCAGACTTGAGTAAAAGTACAAGTGCTCTATCAAAAAGTGACTTGCGGAGAAGTTGAAGTGCTCTTAAAGCACACACTAAGTAGAAGTACTAAAAGTTTCAACATTTTTGTACTTAAGTATTGCAAGTAGTTTATTTTAAAAAGTACTACTCAAGTACTGAAAGTAAAAAGTACAAGTATTGTGGTATGTATTATAAAGAAGTAGTCAAAAGTTTGAACATCATATTGTTTTTATTATTCAAATGATTAACCTAAAGACAATCACAATTCCTTTGCTGTAACTTTTGTAAACAAAAACAGATTAAGTATGTCCCTCCTTTTAAAGCATCCTCCCTTCTCTTCCCTGTTGTTTTTTTTTTTTTTTTTTTTCCACAGCTTATACCTTCTTAACTAGTGTGTATAAAGCAGTCATTTTTGGAAGTTACCATTTTCTTTTCACCCTCAACTGTTAGGCAACTAAAAGATCTCAAAAGCCAGTAGGCCACATTCAAGTATTTCTATGTAAAAACAAAGTGTTGGAGCACTAAAAACCTGATACTGTAGTTCTAAGATTAAATCTTACTAACCACTCTTATTTTTTTTTTTATTTTTTAAAACGGGTAAGCACACTTATATTCTCATTTCAAGAGGGTTCTAAGTAAATGATTTGTTTGTAACACTTTATAATAGGTTTGATTGTTAATTACATTAGTTAAATGTATTAGACTTATAACCGACATGAATAACCATGATCAATACATTTTACTGTATTTATTAATCTTTGTTAAGAGTTAATTAAAAACACAGCTTTCATGTCGGTATATTTACTTCACGGTATACAACTATGTAAAACAAATGGAGAGCAATTGAGAGCAAGGGACAGCGCTCGTGTTGTTTTAGACAGTGAATGCGCGCGCGCGGCGGGGTCGCGCGCGCTCTCTCTTCTCTCTCTCTCTCTCTCTCTCCTCTCTCTCTTCTGCTCGTTCTGATATGCGCCCTGACAAGTGCAGCGTCATTCTATTCTAATCAACTCACCGAACAAAAAGGCTTCGGCGCCGCAAACATTTTCAATTCAGGAAACTCCTGCATTGTTATGTCAGTGTAAATCCTACTACAATTAACCTATAAAAACACTACCACTATAAAAACGGTGTGTGCATTAAGCAGCACCAAAGGAGACTCCTCTACGATTATTTTGGCAACAGTAGGCGTCATAAAATAAGAGAAAGCTGACATTAGTGATGGGTCAAAAATACCATTCAACGTGCTGCTGCGTGACAGCTTTTATGATAGCCAGCTAGTTAACGTTAAGTGAAGCCTGCCATCTACCGTTCTGGCAGTTTTATATTGTACGAGTAACGATGCAGCACATAAAAAAAATATCGGAGTAAAAGTATTACTCATCGAAAATAATACTGAAGTAAAAGTGGAAGTAGGAGAAAAAAATAATACTCTAGTAAAGTACAGATACCGCCTTTTAGTACTTAAGTACAGTAGTGAAGTAGTTCTACTTCGTTACTATACATCTCTGATTGAGGGTGTATCACACTTTTGAAGTGGGACACCCTATAGGCCACAAGTACACATCACAGTGTACACCAACTGTGCTATTTGGGAAAGCCACATGTGACATGGAATTTTGGACCAAGGTGAACTGTAATACTCAGAGAAAGCTAGCATTCCCATTCACTTCATTGGTACTTTTTGGACAATTGAAAGAACTATTTTCTCCCTCAGGGACAACCCTCTGTCATCTTCAACAAGATATTTTAGTGTCATTGAGGTAAAAAAAAAAACAAAAAAAAAAAAACAGGTTCATGTTCAAGAATTTACATGAACTAAAATGTTAAGAGGCAGCAGGCTTTTAATGTATGACAAATATGAATCATATTAAGTCTGTCTGACAGGTCTCTGTGATTACAACCCTGCTACACTCATCTGGATGCTTTGAATGCATATATGAAAACAGTCACTTCTGCTCATGCAGCAGTTTTCTAAAGAGGCCAGTAAATCAGTCTGATGTTGTGAAAATGGCCTTAAGCTGTGTCATGCAACATCTGGACCTAAGAGAAGCACAGAATATTGCTTGTGGACTTTAACTCAGCATTTTATACCACCATCCCAGATCTATTACTGAGCAAACTCTTCGGCCTGAATGTCTTCCTGACAAATTAGAAGCAGCATGTTCTGAAGTATTTATCAAGGATCATGTGACACTGAAAATAGGTGTAATGGCTGCTGAAAATTCAACTTTGCCATCACAGGAATAAAAAAAAAAAATAAAATAAGAGTAAATCTGAAAATGTCCTACGACTTTTGAAAACATCAATGATTTCAGGAAGCACACCCCAGCACTCCCCTCTGAGGTGATCAGAGATTCTACAGTCAATGTAGACTAATTCTGCAAATTCTTCTTTTCATCTCTCTCTCAGATGTGATAAAAAAAAGAAAATTATTTATGTCAGAAAGCACATCAATACATGTACTTCCTCAGATACAACCTTGACTTATAGGGCCCTATTTTAACGATCTAAACGCAAAGTGTAAAGCGCACGGCGCAGGTGCACTCAGGGCGTGTCCAAATCCACTTTTGCTATTTTAACGACGGAAAAACGGTCCGTGCGCCGGGGCGCATTTTTGAAATGGGTTGTCCCTATTCTCTTAATGAGTAATGGGCGTAACGTTCAATAAACCAATCAGAGTGTCATCTCCCATTCCCTTTAAGAGCGAGATGCGCTCGCGCCATGGCGGATTGCTATTTACATGGCGGAATTTGTTGGCGATGAGTCAGTTAATATATATGTGTGTGTATTGGCACGATTGTTCAATTAATTAGCCAATTTCGTTCATCATTATAAGTAGTAATAGGCTGAATTGAAAATAGGTAGCCTAATTCTAATACACGCAATGACTATTCATCATTACATTTTTATATTTATGTAGCCTACACAATAATTCTTTTTACACTGTAATCCTTTTGTTTTTAATATTTGGCATGTTTGTGTGATGCGCATCCCTGTGTGTAATAAGCAAAGTCAACGCGCACTGTGGACGCGCCCAGAGGCGCAGTTTCTACCAACGCGCTCTAACAAAAAAATATTGCGCCATTGACTTTAGACTTTAGACCAGGTTTGAGTTGGTCTATGGCGCAGTCTATTTTCAGCTCCTTAAAATAGCAATGCGCCGGCAATGCGCCTGAACACACCTCTTTTTTTAGACCAGCACGCCCATGGGCGCACTAACTGGCGCAAATGCATTTACTAATTTAAGGACGTGGCGCTGAACGGGAAAACGCGAACGGCGCCGGATGCAAACTAGCAAACACACTTGCGCTGCGCCTTGCGTCGCATTGCGCCGGGTGTATTATAGGGCCCTTACAGTTCTTCAGAGACACCACTAAAAGTGTAATCACGTCTTCTGTCATTGTTTGGCTATGCTAATGATTGTTCAAAGAAACATCTACAGCACATTATCTGGTGCCTCATACAGCAGTCACTGCAAGATTTCTTCCCTGGCTGAACTTTACATGGCCAGAACAGTGAACCAGGCCACAAAGATTACTGAGGATTCCTCTCCGCCCTGGTCACTGCTTGTTCTAACAGCTTCCCTCTGGCAGGAAATCCAAACTAAGACCAGCAGACACTGGCACAGCTTCTTTCCCAACACTATTTCCCTACAGAAGCACCTCTGTTACAGTAATTAATATTAATGTTAAATATCTAGTGATGGGCGATTTCAAAACACTGCTTCATGAAGCTCCCTGAACTCTACACATAGAGATTCTATAATGCAGTGGGTAGACTTTTTGTAATGTGTACCCTGTAATACACATTACAACAGAAACAGAAATTAAAGTGACTGAGGAAATGGCTTATTTCTCACTGCAGCTGTGACTGGTGGTTGGCACAAAACCTCTGATTTTAGATACAATTTTAGAATGATTGTAATTTTAACTGTAAAATTGCTACAGTAAAACCTGTTATTTGATTAACAGTGCCTCAATACAGTTTATAAACACTATTTATATTGTTATATTATATTGTTAATATCTTCATTGTTGTTTTAGAACAAAGCAAAGCTCTTATATACTCCTGAAACAACATGCTGTGCCCATCAGGAAATTAACATCAGAATCCTGATTATGCATCTGCTTCGTAAACTGCATCTGACTTGATAAAATGCGAGAGCAAAAGGGACTTAATGGACGAGTGGGGAAACGTGACTTGCACTTATTCTGGGGGGTCATTTTTTAAATTACAGTCATTTAGATGTAATTGCCAGGTGCTACGCTTCACCTGCTTTCGGGTGGAATGTGTACTAAACAGCTGTCACACATTAGCTCAAAAACTATGCGGCATTAGAAAGCACTTAGACAGCTGGAGTACGTTGGCAGGGCTCACAGCTTTCTGTGTACATGCACGCACAGAAGGTACTAAAAACTATCTGCTACATTCTTTTTTTGAGTTTGACACTGAGAAAGTACGATGCATTTCTTACATGAAAGAAAGATAAATGTGTTATCAAATTCAAAATAAATAACTAACAGTACCTGTAAAAGTGACAAGGATGTAAAGCTATATCTGGTGCCCATCTCACATCGGGTGCCGATAAATATGTGCAATTTCACATCAAGACCCCAAAGGATAAAGAAGAATGCATTCATTACGAATGATTTTCACACTGCTAGCTTCATTCATTTGCATGTGTTGTCTGTGTTGTTTTACCAGCTTCAATAAAGGAATTATGTAAATGAGGCAATGCCACAAACGTGGCCCCAAATTTAGTTCTGATCGAAATTTGCATGAGTATTTGCCCAGCTTGGAGAGTAATTCTGAGTGCTATTCAATTCAATTCAATTCAATTCAATTCAATTCACATTTATTTGTATAGCGCTTTTCATGATACATATCATTTCAAAGCAGCTTTACAGAGAATGCATGTCAAGATTACAATATTAGAAGAATGTAGTTAGGAAATAATGTAATAATTTGTGCAATTAATTTACAAACACTGTTAGCATTTAATTTTAAGGTAGAAGCAATGAGCTCCTGGAAAAATGAAATACATCAACAATAATTACTTAGGATAATAGAAATTGAGTGCTAGGTTGTATAGGATGCAGTTATAATGCTCTTCTTTATGATTTTATCATCACATGATGAGAAACATGCTACCAATAACGTTGCTAAATGTACATAAACATCCATTTGAAATAATAATAATAAAAAAAAAAACGTGAAATATAATGATTAAAATTATAAAAACGAATGAATGTTAATTAGTTAATGGTAAGTTCCTTACTCTATAAAGTAAAAAACTGTAATAAATCTAGCAAGACATTTGTTTCAATTTTTTGGGAGTGAAAAAGGACAAGTCAGCACATTCCCAAAATTGTCTTTGGCAGCTCACATTTGAAGATTTTTCAATGTTTTTTTGTTGTTGTTGTTTAATCATCATCAGTTATGTACATTGATGTATATTGCATTATTTTAGTAAAACACTAAAACAGCTGCTAAATAATTTTGTGGAAACCATGATACTTTTTTTTTTCAGGATTCTTTGAGAAATACAAAGTTCAGAATAGTAAATCTTTAGTAAATCTTTTGTAACAATATAAGTTTTTAATGTCAAATTTGATCAATTTAATTCTTAAAGGGTTAGTTCACCCAAAAATGAAAATTATGTCATTTATTACTCACCCTCATGTCGTTCCACACTCGTAAGACCTTCGTTAATCTTCGGAAAACACAAATTAAGATATTTTTGATAAAATCCGATGGCTCAGTGAGGCCTGCATCGCCAGCAATAACACTCCCTTTTTCAATGCCCAGAAAGCTACTAAAAACATGTTTAAAACAGTCCATGTGACTACAGTGGTTCAACCTTAATATTATAAAGCAACGAGAATACTTTTTTGCGCCAAAAATAACAAAATAGCGACTTTATTCCACAATATCTAGTGATGGGTGATTTCAAAACACTGCTTCATGAAGCTTCAAAGCTTTATGAATCTTTTGCTCTGAACCACTGATTCGAAACAAAAGATTTGTAAATCTTCGAAGCTTCATGAAGCAGTGTTTTGAAATCACCCATCACTAGATATTGTGGAATAAAGTCGTTATTTTGTTATTTTAGGCGCACAAAAATTATTCTCGTTCTCGTTAAGGTTAAACCACTAGTCACATGAACTGTTTTAAATATGTTTTTAGTAGCTTTCTGTGCATTGAAAAAGAGAGTGTTATTACTGGTGATGCAGGCCTCACTGAGCCATCGGATTTTATCAAAAATATCTTAATTTGTGTTCCAAAGATGAACAAAGGTCTTACGGGTGTGGAAAAACACGAGGGATGAGGAATGACATTGTCATTTTTGGGTGAACTAACCCTTTAATTGGTGTATAAAGTACTAATTTAACAAAAAAAAAAATAATTTTTATTGGTAGTATATATAGTTGATTTAATGTCCAGCACACCACAATCATTTGTATCTCTGCTTGTGTCTGTAGAGTTTTTTCGATGGCTGGGATATAAACGAAAAGAAGGACAAGACCAAGGGCCGACATGACACCCTTTTGGGTCGTAAGTGTTATTCACAGTAATGATATCGATATAGTATGTTTTGATGTTAGAGAATATATAGTTTGCTGTTAGCACATGTTGCTAAGATAATGGCTCAATACCCTAATATGCATGAAACATACATAACATATTGGGTACTGCAGTCAATGTTTGTTAAAAATACTGCACAGTTATCATGCCAAAGATGTTGCCAAGTTGTAGCCAAGAAACAGAGGCTTATTCAAGATTATTATTATTATTATTATTAATCATCACTGACTACCATTGTTCTTAATTTTTTTTTATCCCAAACAGAAGACCGCCACCGTGTCAAAATGCATTCTCTCCTGGCTGATCCTAATTCAGACTATGTCAATGCAAACTACATTGATGTAAGTTTTTCTGTTTTCCTCTTTGCACTCCTATGTTTACACCTCCATATACATGTGTTTCTCTCACTCCTGCTTTCTTTGAACAAAGGTTACACATAACACGTTTATATGGTAATTAGTTTTCTCACTGAGAGAGTTGAATTTAAATTAGTTTTGAAACTTACTTTTTTATTTCAGTATTTCAGCTATTCCTTAAGGTCCCATATGACTGCATTTTCCTGCATCCCTAACAACCTGTCAAACATCTGATTTTGATGCAGATGTGTCTTTTCTTTTCCCAGAAAGATTTGTTAGAACAAATCTTGAACATGAGACACTTTCCTGTCAGGCAGATTCTGAACACTTTGCTCTCAATCTTAACCATTTGATAGATAAAGACTTTAAAACATATGTTCTTGTACCACATAAGAAGCATCATTTTTATAACTATCACTGCTGGAATCTCAGTAAATAATTGTTTTGTCGTCTTTAGTGGGAAGGTTAAACCACTTCTGTTTGCACTTGCAAAATTAACAGACCTGAATTGCTCTTTCTGGTTGTACTTGAGTCAGGTTTTGGGTAATGAGAAAGAGGGCCTGATTATAGAGATTCGTATACAAGAATGCAAAGCCTTGTCACTCCACTTTTAGAAGAAACAGATATCTTGATTTTCTCTACTCCTCAATAGTGATTTGCACTTGAATCAAAAAGTAAATCCCCAAATGACGCCTAAAATGGAGTGTCTATTTACACTAAGTGCAAATAGCGTCCCTTGTTGGCAAATGCTAATTACACTAGCTCCGCCCACCAATGTCTGGTTGGGCCACTCAAGTTTTAAAAAAATATGCACAGAATTCAACGTCTTCAGTGGCGCAGCAGTAGCGAGTAAGGCTCGCAGACCTGGCTTTTAAAGCGATCAATGCGGGTTTCAAGTCCACCTTTTGTCAAGCTTGCATTTATTTTCAATAAAAATGAAAATAGTGTTCTAAAAGTGGAAATAAACTGTGAACGAGTGTTTAATAATATTAATAGTGTTTATTGGGTAGGGTTGGGGGGGGGTTTATTCTCCCAGTAAGGCAGCATCCATTTAATAATTGTGAAAATTGTATCTGCCAATACAAAGTATAGATAGCATCTAATTACTATTCACTCTTATTGCAAATAACTGATGCTTTTACATGGTGTAATTAGAATACATCTCTATTTTCACCTAGTGTAAATAGCAAATCGCTAAGAAAATATGCTATTATCACTTAGTAAATATAACCACTGTCTTAATAAAAATAGTGGATTTACTTTTTGATTCTTGAATGCAAATCACTATTGACGGTTTGATGCAAGTTAAATTCACGCACCAAAATAAGATCATACAGGAGACGAGAAAGCACAGTGAATTTCCTCTATTGTCGTTTTATTTATTTATTAATTTTTATTTAAACATTGAATAGAAGATGTGAAGTGTTTTAGCAATAGTTTTAGCATGTTCACCTAAAGATTGCTACAAAAATGTAGTAAAAAACTAGTGTTTTGAAAGAAAAAAATAAAGGCTGGGGGTGTAAAAGGATTTATAAATGATTGTTTCTCAAATTATTCTGTACTGATCCAGTGCAAAAATAGCACACAGAGCACATCTGCAGTGACATTTATACCATAAGACACACTTAGATGAACAAATACACACGAGAACCTTCAGAAAAGTTTAAATGCAAAGGACAAAATCATTAAATAAGTTTTAATTTTAATTTATATTTCATTTAGTAGAAAACAACAGACCAAATTTCACTGTAATGAACATTATATTTTAAATATGTGTGACTTGTTCAAAAGTCAGTTGTCATAAATGGCTACAGAAAACAGTATATGTTAAATGACAATAACAAAATTGAATGTGGCTCTGATGTGACACTGCATTTCACTGCATAGCAGACATCTTAAATGTGGGAGAATTTGATGAAAGCCTCCTTAACTCATCAAATATTGCACCCCTGTGTTTCTAAAAGTTTAGAAGCATTGAGAATAGTTTTCAAATTGGACTGTGAGCCCCTGAATTTAAATTTTATTATTTAAAATTGTAAGCTCCCTAAACATTCCTTCCTAGACTGCATGCAATATGAATATGATACAGTAAATGACAAAATTACTTTTTACACCTGTTAATTTAAACATTAAAGAGCTGAACAAAAGCATGTTTGAGTATTTTTTTCTGGGACAGTATGACAATCTGAACTATAATTTGAAGTTATTTTGAAGTGATTTCCTCACTGCAGATGGTCAGTATGGAGACTTTATTCTTTCCTCTTTTCTCTAATCATCTTAATTAGCCTGTTTCTGTTTCTCTTTCTCTCTTCTTTCACCCATCTCTCTTTCTCTGTGTCTGGGATCTCTTAGATTCGGATAAACAGGGAAGTAAGTACTTTTTCCTGTCTTCCTATAAGTATTTGTCTTTTTCCTTCTTCCTGTTATCTGTCCATGACTCATTTATTCTACTATCATGGCTCTGTGCTCAGACCTTTTCTTTCCCAAGCTCTTTTCTGTCTTTGTTTATTGTAGCATTATTTGATCTCATTGCATCACCCCCTGTAATGCACAGTCGTACAAGCTTAAGCTTTAAACACTCCCTGAAATGGTTTGACAAACACAGTTTTTTTTTTCTTTTCTTTTCTTTTTTTTTTTCTATGTTGACATTTCTGACAAAGAGTTGTGACAGGACATATCAATAGCCATTAGTTTACATCGCATTACTATATACAATCTCAAAACTAACAGAAATGAAATAAAACCACTTTTTATTTCATGTGATCTTTAAAATCACACTTTTGGCTTCTGATATCTAGAATAAACCTTGTCTTGGACTAAAATATGTTTTCACAATATGTTTATATACTGGACTTTTAGAAAACATATACTGTAGGCTTACATGGATCTGTTCTGTAGCAGATAAAATAACTTATATATCAATATCATGTTTTATTTGATTATATACCTTAATGATTTATACCATTAAGCTGGATATTTTACACGTTCCTCATTAAGCCTCATAAAGGAACAATTAGGGATAAGAATTTAAAATCGTGGTTTGAATTAAATGAATGAATGAATGCATTAATTAATTAATTAATTAATTAAATACATTTCAGCACAGATAACTCTGTTATATTCACTTTCTTTGTTATTCACAGATTCATTTTCTTTATGTGATTTTATTTCTGGGTAAACATAAGGAAAGGAAAATCAGGGAAATGAATGTTAAAATATTACCAAGGCTGTCAATAGAAGACAGCTTGGATTTTTTTTTTTTTTTTTTCTTGTTGCTTTATCCTTGTCATTTTCTACTGCTTTTGCAGCCATTCATTTTCTGTGTCTTGGGGTTGAACAGATTAATCTCAGTATTTTTTTTTTTTTTTTTTTTTGCATTGCTCCAGATGATTGTTTCTATCTGATCATGGGTCTCTTTAGTATGTTGTAGTGTCAGTGCATTTTAAGCATTCAGTTAAAGTGTAAACTTATAATGTGCAGACTTCTTGGTTTCTGTCAAATCAGTGCCTATTGTAAAACGTCTCAGTTACAACTGTAACCCTGGTTCCCTGAGAAGGGAATGTTGACGCTATGGGGAACTCTTCTGTGTGACTCCAATCTCATTGGTGAGACATATTCCCTTGACAGATGGTGGCATACCACGAAGATACCCAGACCAAACACCTTTAGCTTCTGATTGGCTGAAGTTGCTCTCAGGCATGCCAAAGTGTCATTCCTCTTTCATGGAACCAGGGTTACAGGCATAACTGAGATGTTCTCTTTTGAGAGAACTCAAAACCCACAATACCATACTGAACAAATGCATGACTAAGTGTGAATCATAGTGAGCACAAACTTAGGTCACAAGCACTTAAGATCATGGAGTGGCCTGCAGACCAAATGAGTGTGCTACATTAGGCACATAATTAGGATTAAGATAATTACCATGCCGGGAGCAATCTCTAGGCAGGAGGAGGCAACAGACTGGGCCTGCAGATCTCCTACCCTTTCTAGTGAAGTAAGAACACCATCTTAAATGTCAGAAATTTCTCTAAAGCTTACTCAATAGGCTCAATAGCTGCCATAGACAATTCATCGAAAACAATGGACAAATCAAAAGTTGGAACTCTTGAACAAGTTGCAGGCCTCAGTCTCATAGCACCACGTAGGAAACGGGACACTAGAGGGTGTCTCCACAATGAATCACCACCTAAAGGTGCACAGTAAACAGCAATGGCCGCCATGTAAACTTTTAAAGTGGAGGAGGATAACCCAGCAGAAAAGCCTGAAAGAACTCCAACACTGAACCAACCGGGTCAGTTAACTTGGTCTAAATGGCGCTCTCTGCACCATAAAGTGAAGAGCTCTGGAGTTTAGAATGGTCTCAACAACTTTGGTTGAGAGACCATAGTTCAAGAGTTGGTTCCCCTCAGGGGCCAAACCCACAGTTTCCATACTTCCAGTCGGGGGTGATAAATCGTGCCCACTACTTGAGGGTGCTTTCACACTTGGTTCGATTGCCTGGACCAAACCTGAGTTCAATTGCTCCCCCCCTCCCCCTGCCCCCACTGAACTGTGTTCAGGAGAAGGCGGCAAAATGCATAACGTTGCTCTCCTTACTTTTAAATTTTTGTTTTTGAAGCATTGGTTTTGTTCATAACGACACTTGTGTCTATCTGCCGCGAATATAGAATGCTGAAGGCGAGCAGAAATGAGATCAGCTCTCTGCTTGCAGCACTTCAGTCACGCTTGTCGGGAAAGTGAATGAAACACACACAAACACACATTTTTATCAGATGATACAGCATTAATAACGGTTCACTTCTGCAATTTGGTACGTTTGCATTCATATCAGAAGCGAACCGTACCAGAGTTCATTTGAACCGCACCCCAGACCACCCTTTTTAACCCTCAGGGGTCTGAGGCTGATTTGGGGCCTGGAGAAGTTTTGACATGCCCTGACATTTGTGCTTTTTTCAGTTGTTCATAAACATATTAATGGAAAAAGTGTCATTACACTGTATTCAGCACAAACTAGGCTACAATAATATGTAGGAACATGTATGTACATGTTTGTATTTTTGAAGGAATAACGTTTATGCGTGGTTATTGAAAAAACAAAAAACTTAAGTCACTGAAATAAGCCAAAAAATATATATTAAATCTGTGTTCACAAGACTTCTGGGTATTGGAGGTTGTAGACTAGAGTTTTTGCTTCAAAATTATGTAAAAATTATCATTCCTACTCCTTCATATAAAACAATAGAAAGATTTAAATTTTCTAAAACATCTTTGGTCAAGAAAAACAGTATGCGTGGAGGCGTGAATCATCATGAATAATGGGTGATTCTCACCTGAGAAGACAAAAGAATCACATAATAATGACCTGAAATGACTTGCATATTAATGAGCTCTTTCAGTCAGATAGGCTGTGAAAAAACCCTGTTGATCATGTCTCAAGCTCATCATAATGTAATCAAACATACAGAAAAACAGCAATACTGTGAAATATTATTACAATTTAAAATAATGGTATTCTATTATTAAAATATAACGCATTTCTATGATACAAAGTGTCTGAACAGTTATGTTACCTCTATGGCATTTCATATAGGCTTTTAGCTTAAAAGCATGCACATTTGGAGAAATATTGATGGATTCTCATGTTTATGTCAATTTTCTATACTGAGAAGTAATATTTATTGTCATCACTATGAGCGCTGGATACTGTGTTTTCAATTCATACTTGCAGCCGGAGGGCGCTCTGTGCACTTTAGTCCACAAATGCCAATGCTAAAGAAGAATAGGCAATCCAGGAAATAACTGAACTAACAGAGGCCAGAGATCGCTAACTATGGCTATTCACAACACTTTTCAAGACAATAAATACACGATTGAGACGATGAATGCATGTATTGACTGAATTTGCGTCTGAATAGCGCTCCCTCCGTGGGCGTGGCCGCATTAGCGGATAATGAGCTGAATCACGGACTTCTGACATGGCTCTCTTTTCATACAGATTACATAAACACAAAATGTTTGTTTTCGATTTGACTTGCACGATTTAAAAGCTGACATTTCAACGTTTTTTTAGACAGAAGTCTCATTTTTTTGTGATTAGTATTCACTAAGTTACAGTTCATTTTCTGAGAACTAACAGATTGGAGTTCGTTCAGAGGGAGACGAGAGATCACGCATCATGTTAGTTTTCTTTATTTTACAAAAAGCACAACATTTTGTTTTTACTCTGAGTGTACACAAATAAAAGAAGATATTCCACAGATTAAAATGGTGTATAACTCTTAATTGTATGTGCAACATTGACGGAGTATTTTGAGTCTCTTTCACACTGGTTAGAAAAAAAACTGCGGTGATCACGCCGGCATGACCGCCGACCCGAGGGAGTTAAGCGGACTCGGGTACGGTTCAGAAGACAGTGTTCACATCATTCAAACGTACCGAACTCTGACATCAATTGAACCCGGTTGCCCACCAAAAGTGCTAATGTGAAAGCACCCTGAGATCCCTCGTGATGAGAATCTCCCATGGAGAGCCATCCAGGAGAGACATAATGTTCTCATGATGGTCTTATGTAGATAATGCCAAAATGAATCACATTGGATGCGGCTGCCACAAGTCTTTGAAACTGTTACAGTGACGGCTTGGCCTAGCTTGATCTTGCCTACAGCTGAAAGAATCGACTCGTACAAGCAGGTGGCTGACATGCCTGCATCATAGTCGAGTCCCTTATCACTCCTAGAAAAGTGGTTCTCTGTAGTGGAATCTATCACCCCCAGCACCTCATGTGGGCAAGGATGACATGTTGATGCCAAACTGCCATTTCTTTGGACTAAGGAATCAATAAGCACAATAAGCTTCAGCATTAACATCTTGAACCTGTACATTCTCAGAGTATTGTTAATGATGCAGATCCAAAATTGGTCTGCAGGCCACTTCATAGTGCATTGGATGAACTATGAAGTGCAGCCTGTAAAAACTGGAGTCTCTCTCAGGAAGAAGACCACATTCTGTGACCTCTTTCTCAAAAAGAGACTAGACTTCTTGTTCCAACACCTGAGCCTGCTCTGGGCTGGCCACTGTGGACAGTACCCCATTGAAATGGGGTGGACAAAAACATGAACACAAATCCACACAAATTTGTGGACCGGTGCAACTCTTTGACAGCATCAAACTTAAAATCAGTAATACTAACATTATAAAACAGGCAACTCTAATTGGATGAGCTGTGTTTCAAGCCATTGAAAAGTAGATACACACACCACAACTTTTTGACATGTACACATTTGATTTCATTAATAATACAGAAAGTTGTGACATTTCTCGGCAACAACTAAACTCTTGCTGTTGTGTTTAACAAACACCCGTTGATAACAAATTATTCAAAAACAAAATTATCGTCTTGACTTGTTGGCACACATCCAGCTTTGCATTTTCACATTCCTCAATATTTCCATGTCAATATCATGAGTAAATATCCTGAAGCAGTTAGCCATAGCCATCTGTCAAAGTATAAGCAGTACTGCAAAATCTCTACCAATTTCTATCATTACATGGTACATAGTGTTGAGGCTCACTAGACATCGCATTTATAGCCACTTTACAAAAACCTTTGACTATTGCACAGTCAACTTGGGCATAACCTTTGAGACTAAAACCTAAGCTTTCCAACCCCAAAAGCAAAGCTCAACCCCACACACTCACTCACACTCACACAGGGGCTTCATTTTGCAAGAGCAGATAAAGGTTCATTGTATTTTCTGTATAAATCCACTCTGCTCCTTACACAAAAATCTTTTATTGATTTCTGGCAACAGCAAGACTTGTCAAGGATAAGCATGTACTAAAATCAACCATAAACCTTTCTGAACACAGATTTTAAGAATAGAATATGAATATATTAAAATATTAAGTTATTTTCCAAACACTCTTGTCTACACAGGCAGGGGACCGTATAAGTGACTGATTTGAAAATCTCTAGGTACTCTAGGCAAGTCGGTATGCAACATTTTATGTTTATTTATTTATTTACTTATTTATTTGAGGGGGCAACAGTCTTCTGGCACTTCTTGCTATAATTCATGATAATCTAGTGGTATAATTTTGTTGTATGCATAGGGGTTGGGTTCAGATCCTGATATAATATACATTTGTATAATGAAACAAGAAAATTGAAAGTGAACTCCTCCTCAACTCCTCCTCAATGCATCCTATAAGCATTGTCATATATCTTGAAAACAATAGTCTATTTTTCTTCATTAGTAATATCTGAGAGGTTAATTTGGTAAAAGGCAGCTCTTAACATGCAATCATATATGTGGTGTCGGCTTTTATTTTTAGATCCTTCCATTCTTTCTCATCATGTAGACACATAGTAAAATGTAATATAGTTCATTTAGCAAAATGCTCCGCTCTATAGATTTTTTTTCCCCTTGCTGATTACCGAGTTTATTGACATTGGATAGCTATTCTGAGGTAAATGTAAAGTTATATGACATTGTTTAAACCGCTGTTTTATCAACGTCTTTCCACGGTTTAAACACTGAGGGCCCTATTTTAACGATCTAAACGCAAAGTGTAAAGCGCACGGCGCAGGTGCACTCAGGGCGTGTCCAAATCCACTTTTGCTATTTTAACGACGGAAAAACGGTCCGTGCGCCGGGGCGCATTTTTGAAACGGGTTGTCCCTATTCTCTTAATGAGTAATGGGCGTAACGTTCAATAAACCAATCAGAGTGTCATCTCCCATTCCCTTTAAGAGCGAGATGCGCTCGCACCATGGCGGATTGCTATTTACATGGCGGAATTTGTTGGCGATGAGTCAGTTAATATATATGTGTGTGTATTGGCACGATTGTTCAATTAATTAGCCAATTTCGTTCATCATTATAAGTAGTAATAGGCTGAATTGAAAATAGGTAGCCTAATTCTAATACACGCAATGACTATTCATCATTACATTTTTATATTTATGTAGCCTACACAATAATATTCTTTTACACTGTAATCCTTTTGTTTTTAATATTTGGCATGTTTCTGTGATGCGCATCCCTGTGTGTAATAAGCAAAGTCAACGCGCACTGTGGACGCGCCCAGAGGCGCAGTTTCTACCAACGCGCTCTAACAAAAAAATATTGCGCCATTGACTTTAGACTTTAGACCAGGTTTGAGTTGGTCTATGGCGCAGTCTATTTTCAGCTCCTTAAAATAGCAATGCGCCTGAACACACCTCTTTTTTAGACCAGCACGCCCATGGGCGCACTAACTGGCGCAAATGCATTTACTAATTTAAGGACGTGGCGCTGAACGGGAAAATGCGAACGGCGCCGGACGCAAACTAGCAAACACACTTGCGCTGTGCCTTGCGTCACATTGCGCCGGGTGTATTATAGGGCCCTGAATGAGCAATTGCAGGAAACATTTCAGTAAGTTGTACTGTATCCTTCAACATACCTTCTGATGGTCATTAATGTATATTTTGTCCTATAACTAGTAGTGAAGAGAAAGAGATGATTGATTCACGTGCCACTGATTGAACAGCGATCAGTAACGACACATTAAAGAGCCACAAAGCCACATGCATTGTTTAAATTTCATATGAGATTGACAGAATTTGAAAGATGAGACATTGTTTATTAAAAGTAACAAATATATTAAAAATAACATTACAAGTAACCAAGCACAAAGCTTATTGATGCCAGGTGCACTAAAAATAATGTGGTTCATGCATCAGCTGAAAGCAGCATAGACTAAAAGATCTCGAGAATGAGTATCGATTGAAAAAAGAGAATTGTTAATGACATTGTTAGTGTCCACACAGCTGACATGTTTACCTGTTGTAGTATATCCACGTTATGTGCACAAAACATACATTACCTTTCTGCACTTTTACTTGGGTGTTCATTCATTGACACGGAAAGATGATCCTCTGTGTCTTCGTCGTTTTCTATCTCTCATGCTGGCACAACTGGAGCCTGTTTTTTTTTTTGTTTTTTATTAGCAGGTGGTCAACAGAGATGAGAACTGTTTGAAAAAGTCTAATATTTTTCATTTTGACATGTTTTTCTGAAAGCTGATCCTCGCTTTCCCCATGCTATTTTCGTGCTTGATCTTAGTGAGAGAAAGGGACCCCCATTGTTACAAAAAAAAATGCTCACAAATTAATATTTGTGGTCACAAATGTGACAATAAAGTGTAAGTTTTGTGTTAGTGTTCATCAAATTTAAAATAATTTGATTCATAAATCAGCTCTACAGAAGACAATTGTCATTATTCAGCTCAGTGTAATTCAAGTTTTGACCAAAACTCGATCAGGTGACTATATTGGAAATAATAATAATAATAATAATAATAATAATAATAATAATAATGATTATAATAAAACATACTGTGAATCAGAGGCTGTCCTAGTTCGTGCTATGCCAACGTCACAGATTTCCTAGCAGCCGAACCAACAACACAGATTCCTAAATGACATATTTTGGCTTAAAAATGGCAAAATGCACCAAAATGCAACAGTTTTGGGGTACTATTAATTTTGTACCTCAAATAAGCATGGAATCTGGTCTGTCAGGTCTGGTTAACCTAGTTTTACAACACAGGTGACCCAAGAGCTGGTTGTCTTATATCTAATGCTGTCATGTGTGGCATTTCATGCTTTGCATTTTGTGTTTGGCATTTAGAATCCAGTGTTCAGATGTTCGAACAGAGATAACATTTTCTAGGATTTTTTTTATACATGAGTAAATGCAATTCTTAAACCTCAATATCAGATGATACCCACAGACACACTACAGATACTATGTATGAATATTTGCTTGTTTTATCAAATGTCAAGTATAAACACTTTCATTTTTGAGATACAGAGAATGAATGTTCTGCTGTCACATTCTCAGCCTCACTTAAAAACATCATAATTTATGTTTTAAGTTTTCATCTATGTGTGTTTCATTTTATTGAAGAAACATAACATTTAACATATTCAACTGTCGAGTAGCTTGCTCGTAATGGTATTGATAGCGTTTAGCGGTATAGCTTAATAATTTCTTTCTCCTATCTCAGCTTAATATGCAGAGTCAACTGCAACAATGGCGTGAGTTTGGAGACAACAATGGCGTGAGTTTGGGACAGCTTTATCTGTTTGTCTGACCGGTGGAGGAAAGAGGGAAAACAGTCATAGTTTTTTTGCAATTCTGTTTAGTGATGCAAGTGGGACAGAAGTTACTCACTTCGCCTTTAAATGGAATAATAAGTCAGAATATAATACATTCATTTTGTTCAAAAGTTTTTTTTTGTTTTTGTTTTTGCTTTTAGCATAACATTGATTGATAACAATGCATCTCTCTCTCTCTCTCTCTCTCCCTCTCTTTCTCAGGGGTACCAGCGCTCCAATCATTTCATCGCAACACAAGGTGAGTCTTTATACTTCTGTTACTCTAAAATCACTTGTGTATTTGTATTGTGTAGTTGTTGATAAAAGTCTACGTTTAAACATGTGGGTGTGTGTTTGTGTGCCCCAATTCTTCTACAAAGGATTGAATGATTCATATGCAGATATTGTTTTTTGCCGTTTGATCTTATTTTCTCTCTTGGCATCCAAACACAACTGCACTTCCTTCTCATTAAATTCTCTTTATGTTGGTCTCTTCTTTTGTGAGGGTGACTGATTAGGTTGCTTCTTTTTGTTTTATATAGTATAGAATTGGATTTTAATCACCACACATTAATTTCTGCAACCTTTTTGATCCACACTCTTTAAAAGAATGTTTTTTTTTTTTTTTTTTCTTTCATTAGCATGTACGGTTGGATGAAAGAACCTTAGAGGGGGGAAAAAAGTTCTTCAAGTTTAGATTAAATGCAATACTTCGATCAGAAGTGACAGAACAGACATATAAAATGTTGCATAAGATTTGTATTTTAAATAAATAGTCTTCTTTTGCATCACAGTTTCCACAAATCTATTAAGCAGGTGTCCAAAGGTGTCCAATCTGGCCCAGAGGATGATTTGAACAATAATAAAAAACAGTTATGCATGGTCCACCAGCCATAAATCCGAATGGTTTTTAGTTTTAATCTCTAGTCTGGACTTGCAAACTTGAAATCATTTCCCAAACTGTAATTTGTGTGGAAATATTATGAATTATGTAAACAACACAGGCACACAGCTGAAGAGAAGACACAAAGAGAAGAACACAGACACGCCAGCAGAACAAACACTATACCAGGCCAAGCTCACTGTTCGCGAAATATAGGAAGAAAAATATAAATATTGAATTGGGTTTATATGAATGTATCCCTGAAGGGAACTGTCTTCAGAAAAGTTTCAATGCCATTTTCTTTTCCTCTTATCTCCATATAAGTAGCCTATTTATAAGCCCAGTGCTGCTTTGTGTACAGCAGTAACCAAGGAAATGCTATATCGCTGCTGTTCCACAAACACCACCTACTGCCAGATAGTGAATTTGCATTTTCATTCGGTCCGTCTGCTACAAGGATATTTTTGTTTTGTGCAGGTGTGCCTTATGTCGCATCATTTCACAAAGCTAAAGTCAGCCCATGCTGTAAATCTTAAAATTATACAATCTAATTTAAATTAAAAACAACTTCTCATGCTCATGTGCATAACCACCTTTGTTTGGATCGTGATTAAAATGCAGTGGTGCCTGTAGCCAAATTGCTACACATATTTTTTTGTTTTTGTTATAGAATGAATGAATAAATAAATAGGCAGGCAACTGGTATCAAAATCAGCAAATTTGCTCCAAAAATTGGAATTAGCCAAAAAAAAAAAAAAAAAAAAAAAATCTAAATCAGTGCATCACAAATAAACGATATTAAATAAAACATTATTTTAAAAATTGAAAATTGAATAGTCTTTTCGGACTAAAAACAAATGCAGTTTTCAAAGAGCAGTGTTTTTTTTTTTTTTTGTTACTTTGTAGTTTGTATGGTTAATATTAATGTAACTGTCAGCTCACTAAGGGTTTTAGTCAAATCACAATTTGACTAAAAACTAAGGTAATTCGACCCGCACTTGGTTACATTTTTTCCCATCCGGCCCTCAATCTAAAATGAGTTTGACACCCCTGATGTAGAGGAATGATTGCTGAAAATTCAGCTTTGCAATCACTTGAATAAATTACACTTTAAATATAAATGAAAAGAAAAACTGACATTTTTAATTTTAAGAATATTTCACAATAATGCAGCCTTGGGAGCAGCATAATAGACTTCTTTCAAAAGCATTTTAAAAATCTTACCCCAAGCTTTTGAATGGTTGTGTAACTGATTATAAAGTTTAAAAGTTTTAATACAGGTTTAAAGTAAAGTGATTCTCTGTCTTCCTCCTTCTACGGATATGTACAGCTGTCTGTAGATTAGTCCTCAGCTGCTCCTCAGTTCCAGCATGCAGCAGCAAACTGCACACATTTACACACACATCTCATTTAATCTGCTCTCTTTTTCTCATGTTGGTCGTCAACACTCCCTCCAAACATAAACACACACGTGACACTGCTGTGCTTTGTTTGAGCAGGTGTACACACACTCATGTGTGGGGTTTGCTAGGCTTGTGCTCTATCCTGAGATTTAAACTGGCTTTAGGTCCTGAGATTTTGCTAGTGGGTCGAGCTGTGAAGGCCATCTGCATGTCCACATCGTAACAGCGCTGCATACAGATGTGCTCTAAACTCACTGAGCTTTTATACAAATCTAAACAATCAGCCCTACAGCCCCAAATCTCTCACATAATACCAACTAGATTATTACTAGATTTTTGCTAAATGTGACTGGCCCAAGCAAAACTCAGCATGCTACAATGATAGGCTGCTCTGGGTATTGCTTTTCATTTTGTTTGGTTGTTCTCCATGTTTTTGGTGCATTGTGTAGTTGCTAGCATATTTGGGGTGGTTGCCAGAGCATACTATGCATTTTATAAAGTGTTCTGAAAATGTTTTTAGCACATTCCTATGTGGTTGCTAAAAGTGTGCTAGTATGCAGTTGCTGAGGTGCGCTGAGCTTTTATTAGCATGTTACTATTGGTTCTTGGTGGTTGTGAGAGCTTTAATGTGTGGTTAGAAAGGTGTTCTGAGCAGTCTTGAGCCCATTTCAATGTGGTTGCTAACAGACTACTATAGAGCTGCACAATTCTGGATAAAATGAGAATCAAATAGAGATCATGATTCTAAACAAAATAACATGTCATTTACTAGAGGTTCTGACAAAATATTAATATGCTGGACTGTAATTGCGGGAAAATGTTTGAATTAATAATATAAAAAATGGTTTTGAATTAAGTCAATGACTCAGTAAATACTTGTTTCATTACAGGATGAATCAGTGTTTTTGAACAAATCTTTTGAATGAATGATTCAATGACAAATATATTTTTTTTTACAGTCCCTTGTCGCCACCTAGTGGCATAAGATGTAATTGATAATAATGTTAGGCTATTTGAGTGCCAAGTTCGTCTCAAATGGTGGTTTGCTCTATTTTGATCACTATCATAGACATCAGTGTTTATATATCTGGCAGCACGAACACAGATTTGAATGTTCCGGTATGATTTTGTCAAAGGTTTAAAGGTGCCCTAGTACATGGAAATGACATACAGTGAGTCTCAAACTCCATTGTTTCCTCCTCCTTATATAAATCTCATTTGTTTAAAAGACCTTCGAAGAACAGGCGAATCTCAACATAACACCGACTGTTACGTAACAGTTGGGGTGTACGCCCCCAATATTTGCATATGCCAGCCCATGATCCCAACATTATGAAAGGCATTAGACAAGGGCAGGACGTCTGGATCTGCACAGGTGAATCAACAGACTAGCTAAGCAAGCAAGAACAATAGCGAAAAATGGCAGATGGAGCAATAATAATTGACATGATATCATGATATTTTTAGTGATATTTTGTAAATTATCTTTCTAAATGTTTTGTTAGCATGTTGCTAATGTACTGTTAAATGTGGTTAAAGTTACCATCGTTTCTTACTGTATTCACGGAGACAAGAGCCGTCACTATTTTCATCTTTAAACACTTGCAGTCTGTATAATTCATAAACACAACTTCATTCTTTATAAATCTCTCCAACAGTGTAGCATTAGCCCGTTAGCCACGGAGCATAGCCTCAAACTCATTCAGAATCAAATGTAAACATCAAAATAAACACTGTACTTACGCAATTAGATACATGCTGCATGACGAACACTTTGTAAAGATCCATTTTGAGGGTTATATTAGCTGTTTGAACCTTTTTTATGTTGTTTAAGGCAAGCGCGAGCTCTTGGGGTGTGGAGCACCAGATTTAAAGGGCCACACACCCTGAATCGGCTCATTTCTAATTATGCCCCAAAATAGGCAGTTAAAAAAATTAATTAAAAAAAATCTATGGGGTATTTTGAGCTGAAACTTCACAGACACATTCAGGGGACACCTTAGACTTATATTACATCTTTTAAAAAAAAGTTCTAGGGCACCTTTAAAAGATGCGGACGAATCGTGGGTGCTTGAATCGAGATCGCAATCTTTTTACGATTAATCGTGCAGCTCTAGACTACTAGACAGACAAACTTTTATACGATTTTTTTTATATGATTGCTTTTTGGTTGCTAGGCTGTTCTGGGTGGTTGCCAAAGCTTTAATGTGGTTGGTAAGGTGTTCTGAGCAGTTTTATGGCATTGCTTTGTGGTTACTAACAGCAAACTGCTATACAAACGTTCTGAATATTTTTAACATGTTGCTGAAATGTTTTGTGGTCTGGCAAACACACCCTTATGTCAATTCATAACTGTTTTATATTTTGCCAAATTGGTGGCTGAATTTATTTGATTTCTAGGGATGCACTCAAAGCCGAATACTATGTTCGGAAAGGAAATTATGCATTCTACGGAGCCCCTGAAGGGACATGGTGATGGAAAAAATATATGAGATGGGAGGAAAAATATATATTTCAATGCTTTTGCATTCTTTCGCAGTTATATAGTTTGATAATTATATTGTAATTTGTGGGCATCAGGGAGCCACTATCAGTATTCGGGATACTGAAATCGCATTTTTGCTTTCACTTTCTAATTCGCGATCATGTGTAATATTTGTACAAGGAATGGCGGTACTGACCACACATTGTACGAGATAAGATATTTTTCAATGAGGCGCAGGATCTGTTGTGCATGAATGTACTGTAATCTGAGGTACTGTAATGTAACCGACAGGGTATATAATACTGTTCATCATGTATCATAAAACATTGACATGAAACTAAAAACATTGCAGTTCATGAAAATTCAACATTATGCAATCTTATGAAAGGAAAATTATGAACATGATAATCTTTGAAACTTCACCTTTTTTTTCTGTACGAAACTTCACAAAGCAGTTTTTTTCAGAGGTGAGGCACAAGTACACATCACATTTGGTGCACTTCACCCTAACAATACACTTACATCCACTTGCACCTGCCTTTTTGAGACACCATGGTAGGACAGTTGTTGGTCTGTTCCAGTAGCACTGGCTGTGATGGCAGATCTCTGATGTTGATTTAATCCATAATACAAATGCCATGGCAGTCCTTAACATAGAACTAATCAACATTATATCACTAGCATTAATGTTGTTATTGTTACAGCTTAACAGACTGCAGCTGACCTTTGCTAGCTAACTAAGCTATTATAATAATGTCATTCCATTATTGCACAGTGTTGCCGCTTGGCAACACAGACATTTTATCAATTTACAAAAAACTAATTTCATAAAAACTTTTTTTGAGTGGTGAATATGTCATCATAACTTCCCTGAGATGATGTTATCAATTTTTTTGTGAATGTGACACGGGCTGGTCCTTGTTTGTTGCTGACTTGTTTCAGCAACTACCGACAAGAGATGGCAGTCTGTCAGAAATTGCGCCACAGAAAAAAAATGCATGTTATATGACTTAACCAAAGCCCAGCATTTGCTAAACTAAGGTCTTCTCTTACCAACAAAAAACGAGAATGTTCTCTTCAAGAGACAGAGGCAAGGAAATGAACACACAGAGTATGTTGCCATATGGCAGCACCATGCGGTAGAGGGCTAATGATTTAATCCATACGTTTTCGTACAGACAAAATGGCCTCATGAAATAGTTATGTTTTCTCATGAGCTTGAGTTGGTTTGCCTGGGTGTTATGGATGGTTTCCAACATGCTCCTAGCAATTTTAGTACATTTTTATTTGGTTTCTAACAGCTCTGATATGTGGTTGCTTAGGTTTTCTGAGGTTTTTATTTTTTAAATACATAAGTAAATATGAATGCTGTTTGTTGTCTGCTCTGAAAACACAGCAGCAGTTTTCTCCTGGCAGAGGTGCTTTGATTAACCCGGGCTGGATGTGTTCTGTTGCTGTCAGCTGGGAAATGGCATTTTAGTATGCCCACAAACACCTAGCTGTAGAACCAATGTCTCCCCACCTTTTATTTAAACCTCTAAAATTTTCCTGTTTTAACATTATTATTTATCATGAATAACCTCAGCTTCATCCTCCCTGTAAAGCAGAACGTTCAAATGTGATTTTTAGAGGATATAGCCTCAGGCGATATTGGGAGAGCTGCACAGAAAGTGTGGCACCTGTTGTTGGCTATAATTGTTTTAACAGGTAGAGAAGAAAACAGACTCTTAGCCTGAAGGCAGAGTGCTCACAGCACTGACAGAGTCAAGGCGGTTATAAACCTTCAGCAGCTTTCCTTTAATGTTCGGAGCGTTGCTTTAATGTTGCCATGCGCAAAGTGTGTAGAGAAAAATGCATGAGGAAGAAAATAAAAAGACACGAGTGAGCAAGAAAGAGGTTAAAGCCGTGTGCACGGTGCAATTTTTGCTGTTGTACGATCTTTTTTTTTTTCTCGGGAGAAATCGTGTGGAAACGTTGATGCTCATATAGTCACGGCTCACACTGTGTGAAAGGAATTAATAGCTATGCTGAGCCGAGCACATTACAGTTACAGGCACCTCCCGATAATTTGGGGAGTCGGCCCAATTTTGATCAATGTATAGGCTGTCCCCTATTGCCAAATCATTCACTACAATGCATAGGCCAGATCTATGAATATTATTATAGCCCAGTGGCTGCAACCTTACAGCATGCACATACGCACATACACTCTCTAGTTGTTTTTGTTGAAAGGAATGGTGTTGTTCTCTGCTTTTCAATAAATCATTTGCACACTCGTCTTTTCATCTTCCTTCTTTTTTCTATCCGAAGCTATAGCAGCAACATTGAAAGCTCCATTCTCTGTGTTTAGTGCGAAAACTCATGATTGTCACTGACTCACAGTGCAGTGTACCCACTGCTGTGAAGCGATTATCAGGTTATCTGACTCGTGATGTGTGCATGATCTCCCATGTGTCTGAACTCGTACAGTGTATGCCTGCCTTTAGTAGCACCTAACTCTCAGCACCCATCCATCAACGATAGTGTTAAAGGTATAGTCCCCCCATATAAAATCCATCATGTTGTTCTAAACCCATAAGTCACATTTGTTCAAATGCAAAACACAAATATATATATTTTTTTTTATGAAACCTTTTGTATCCTTTATTTGAAAGTCCATACAGCCACACATCAACACTTTTTTGATGCTTCAAAATGTTCAACGCATTACATTTCTGTTGACCATATTTCATGTGGTTTTATATGTGTGTTGATCAATGTATATGTGAATAAAAGGCTGCATTAAATCTGTCATCATACACTCTAAAAAATGCTGGGTTAAAACAACCCAAGTTGGGTTGAAAATGGACAAACCCAGCAATTGGGTTGTTTTAACCAGCGGTAGGGTTAAATGTTTGCCCAACCTGTGGGTAGTTTTTTAACTCAACTATTGTTTAAAAATTACTGTATTTACTTAAAATTAAAAACTATGTTGGAAATTTATTATGTTCAATGAATAATTATTAAACAATAAACATTTATTAAATTGCTATTAAATAAACTATTAAATTTATATTAATAAAATATTAAAGCTTATTATTAAACATTCACCTTTTGTCTATTTTTTGTCTCTCTAATTGCATTGGTTTTTAATTTCCCACTATTTGGGTTCATTTTAAGCTAGCATATAGCAATTTTTAAATAATAGTTGGTTTAAATAAAACTACCCAGCAGGTTGGGCAAACATTTAACCCAACCGCTGGGTTTGTCTATTTTCAACCCAACTTGGGTTGTTTTTAACCCAGCATTTTTTAGAGTGTATAAAGTGATCGTATCTGTATCTGATCGAATTACTTTTCCAATATCTTTTTATGAACTTTTTGAAGAGTGAAAGTTTAGGTTGTGTGGACTTTAATTGGATAATCAGGAATCTTATCTTTGAAATGCTATGAGGGTGAGAATCCCATAGATTTACACTGAATTTACACTGTCTCAAGAATATATTTACACTATTCTGTAGAGAATACCATAGTAATATATATTGATTTTTGACATGGTCAAGCAAGAAACTATTTGGAACACCCTAGAAACCACCAAAGGACCTCTATAGCAGCTCTAGCATCTACACTCTAAAATGCTGGGTTAAAATTGGGTTGAAAATGGGCAATTGGGTTGTTTTAACCTGGGTTAGTTTGCCCAACGTGCTGGGTAGTTTTATTTAACTCAACTGTTGTATAATTACTGTATTGCTTGCTTAAAATGAACCCAAAATATGCTGGAAATTAACATTTATTAATATGTTTAATAAATGAGCATTTATTAATAAGACAATAAACATTTATTAAATTGCTTATTAATAAATGTACACCTTTTGATTATTATTGTTGCCTCTAGTAATTATGTGTCTGATTTTTAATTTCTCACCTATTTTGGATTCATTTTAAGCCAGCCATATAGTCATTTTTAATCAGTAGTTGAGTTAAATAAAACTACCCAGCACGTTGGGCAAACATTTAACCCAACCACTGGGTTAAAACAACCCAATTGCTGGGTTTGTCCATTTTCAACCCAACTTGGGTTGTTTTTAACCAAACATTTTTTAGAGTGTACCTAGCATAGAAACAAGCTAGAAAAGATCCAAACAACTTAGCAACCGCATAGAAACACACTAAAGTCCACCCAGAATGCTATAGCGTGGCCTTCATCACAAGGTTGTGGGCCCCCTCATCACAGGGCTCAGGACAATATTCCAATATTCCCTTCTGATGGCCTTGCACCATAGCATTCAAAATAGACACACACACACGCGCATGCGTGCACACACACATATACACACAAAAACTCATAACATCTTAGCAACCACATAGCAGTACACTGAAAACACTTGACTTAGTAACTGCATTGCAATGCAACACCCTAGCATCTTGGAATCACTCACATTTTCTTTAGAAAATGTAGAAATCTAGTTTCTTACTGCTATTACTCACTCGATTTTCACTGCCAAAAGTTTCTCCATTCTATATGAACTGATGGCTCTTCCATCCAAAACAGCCTGCCATTTCTCTTTTCTTATGTAATCCTCATCGAAGTGGCGACCTGCTATTTCACAAAACCACCTCTATCCTCTCTTTATCCTGCATTCAAATCATTCACCTCCCACAATTCTCCATGAAACCTTACTCTTCTCTCTCTCCGCAGGGCCCAAGCAAGACATGATCTATGACTTCTGGCGCATGGTTTGGCAGGAGAACTGCTACAGCATCGTGATGATCACCAAACTGGTGGAGGTGGGGAGAGTGAGTAGAATAACTCTACCTCTGCCTCCGGCTGCCCGGCCGACCCCTCCGCCCACTAATGGACACCATCTATTACTAAGCACTGACCACTGCAGTCCACAGCTGACCATTACTGAAGATAAACTTTACCAAGACACCCTATTAGCCAGAGAACATTCCATCTGATGAATGATTTTTATCGCTCCAGCCATCTTGCATTTAATTGCACTTTCTTTTGTTCCATTTCCTCCAGAATACCATGGTTACTACAGTTTTTGTTAGTACTTTAATATTATAGTAAATTAATATAGGATCTCTTTTTAAGTAGCTTTCAGATTCATTTGGTTTTATTTATTTATCGCCTTCAACCAAGTTACCACAGTTTTATTGTAGTATTACAGTTTTATGTGGTAGTAACTATAATATTTTGGCAGAGTCTATAGTTTGGTTTAAAGCTTTTTTGTGCAATTCTTAGATTTGCTAGATTTACCAACTGCAGTGATGATTGCGGTTTATTTTTCTTCTTTTGCAGTTGTCTTTATTTATAGTAAATAAACTAAATTAAACACTGACTAACAAAATGGTTTTAGTTTTATCATACTTTGCTAAATTAGGTTTTGAATATGGTAAAATTAATTTGTAAAAAGGCAACAACAACAAAAAAGTTATACTGACCTAAATTAAATAACGTTTTGTCTTGAGTCTACAGAAATATATTGATTAAATATGACAATAAGTAATCTCTTTACTTTGTATGAATGTATTTGTCTTTGGAAAAAGAAATGCTTATGATTAGTATTAAATCAACATATAAGGATTAAACCAAATTGTACTGTAAATAAGATTGGAGAAAAAATAGTAACATTGGCTGTAACAAAGTACTGTAATTTTTAAGGGTTGTTTTTTTTTTTTTTTTTGTGTAGTAATGGTAACTGATTGTGTTACTCCTGAAGTTGATTGCTATCGCTGTTGTGCATTAATTGGATCTGTGTATGTGTGTGTGTGCATGTTTGGTTCAGATGAAGTGCTGTAAATACTGGCCAGATGACAGCGAGCTCTATGGAGACATTAAAATCACTCTACTGAAAACAGAAACGCTAGCAGAATACACCGTACGCACCTTTGCCATGGAGCGGGTAAGAGTGTTGAGATGTTTGTTAATGTTTTGCTATGATTTTATGTTATGAAATCCCATCTGGTATTCTGCTAAAATGATGAAAAAAAAAAGATATAGAAAGAAGTATATATATATATATATATATATATATACACACACACACACAGTATCTCACAAAAGTGGGTACACCCCTCACATTTCAGCAACCATTTTATTATACAGTATGTTCTCAAGGGACAATACTATAGAAATGAAAATTAGATATACTTTAGTGTAGACAATGTGCAGCTTGTATAGCAGTACAGATTTACTGTCCTCTGAAAATAACTCAACATACAGCCATTATTTTCTAAATAACTGGCAACAAAAGTGAGTGCACCCTAAGTGTCAAAACTGTGTCCAAAGTGTCAATATTTTTGTGTGAGCACCATTGTTATTTAGCACTACCTTAATCCTCCTGGGAATGGAATTCACCAGAGCTGCACAGGTTGTTGCTGGGATCCTCTTCTACTTCTCCATAATGACATCACAGAGCTGCTGGATGTTAGACACATGGTGCTTCTTCACCTTCAGCTTCCGCAGCAAGGTCGTTGTCATCTTGGCGATGCGTTTGGGGTCATTATCATGCCGTTCAGCCCAGTTTCTGAAGGGAGGGCATCATGTTCTGCTTCAGAATGTGGCAGTACATGTTGGAATCCATGTTTCCCTCAATGAAGCAGATCTCCCCATTACCAGTAGCAATCATGCAGCCCCAGACCATGATGCTACCACCACCATGCTTGACTGTAGGCAAGACACAATCTTCTTGGTACTCCTCACCAGGGATGGACACCATCTGAGCCAAACAAGTTTATCTTAGTCTCATCAGACCACAGGACATGGTTTCAGTAATTCATGCTCTTGGACAGGTTGTCTTCAGCAAACTGTTTGCGGTCTTTCTTGTGAGCCAGGTTCAGAAGAGGCTTCCTTCTGGGACGACGGCCATGCAAACCGACTTGTTGCAGTGCAGTGCACTGACAAGCTGACCTTCCCGCTTCTGCAACCTCTAAAGCAATGCATCTGGCAGCACTCATGCATCTGTTTTTTTAAGCCAGCTTCTGCACCTGACGCACAGCACGATGACTCAACTTCTTTGGCCTGTTCCAAGTAGAACCCGTCTTGGAAAACCTCTCTCTATGACCCTGCCCACTGTGCTGTAGCTCAGTTTCATGGTGTCCAATCTTCTCATAGCGTAGGCCATCTTTGTGGAGAGCAACAATTCTAATTCTTAAATCCTCAGAGGGTTCTTTGCCATGAGGTGCCATGTTGAACATCCAGTGATCAGTATGAGAGAATTGTACTCAAAGCACCAAATTTTAACTGCTCTAATACAAGATCCACACATTTGTATGGTCTTGTCAAGCAGACAAAAACATGAACATGATGAATAGGACATGTGACTTTGCATGGTTAAACAACATACAACTGTTATCACTTAGGGTGTACTCACTTTTGTTGCCAGCTATTTTGACAATAATGGCTGTAAAGTTATTTTCAGAGGACAGTAAATCTATATTGCTCTAAAATATATCCATGTTTCATTTCTATAGTATTATCCCTTGAGATTATAAAATGGTTGCTATATATATATATATATATATATATATATATATATATATATAAATTGTTTATTTGTGCTTTATTAGCGGGGTTACCCAGCCAAGCATGAAGTTTGCCAATTCCACTTTACATCTTGGCCGGAGCATGGTGTACCGTATCATGCCACAGGACTGCTGGCCTTCCTCCGGCGGGTCAAAGCCTCCACACCGCCCGATGCTGGGCCAGTGGTTGTCCACTGCAGGTAATCAAGCATTACTTCATGCATTTACAGATTTTAGTTTCAATTTTCTTATTACTATGTTGCTACAATGTTAAATAAGCTATTTTGTAATTTAAGCACTTTAATATAGGTAACTTAAGTGTGTGTTTGTGTGTGTTTAAAATGTTTACTTCGTTTAATAATAAAGTTTATGATAAATAACTACATATAAGCTAATCAATCACTGTTCAATAAATGTACACTAAACATTTTATTTGTGTAATTAACATGTTTAATAATCAACAGAGCATTCGACATTTCAAGTGCACACAGAGTGCCTTCAGAAAGATGCCAGATTATTCTATAATTCTAAAAACTTTCAAAGCTGCTTGGATTAAACCCACTTTATTTTCCTCATTCGCTTGAAATAAAATTATATTACATAAATGTGTTATGTGTTATTTTTATTCGTCATGTAGAATAGGCTGTGATAGCATGTGCGTTAAACTATTCCTCCTCCTAGCTTTTCATTAAAAAGAGGTGCAACACTCCAGATTTCCAAAAAATAAAACTTTAATCCAGTTGATATAGGCTAAAACAATTTTGGGATGCTGTTTGAGAAGATTGTTTATGTGTATGTGTGTGGTTTCCTACAAAGAAATATAGAAAATACAATAGGTTACACGCTATCACTGAATTAAATGACATAGGCTATAAATCATATTTCTTATCAATATACATTGAGTGACATAGTGAGGTAAACGCGACGATTAAAATGACGTCTTAAAGATACACAATATGGTGCAAACAGAATACTATACAGTGACATCAAAATTAGTTTTAATAAGCAATACATTTAGTATCACACCGAAATATTGCGGTAGTGAAACTGTGAGTATCTAGCAGCCAGAACGTAATGATAACAGATACACTTTCAAGCAAAATAATCATATTCATATAATCATATTAGAGCAGAGATTAAGTAGTGATCACGAGAAAACAACTTTTGTTTTCTCGAGATCACAATAAAATAAGTCTTGATCACGAGAAAACAAGATATGAAAAAATAATAATAATCCATGGCCGTTTAGGGCTTCCGTAGTAACTTTATTCAATTTCTGTATTTTTCCTATCTGTTAGTCAAGTAGGAAAGAAACAGATAAATATGACATTTGTTATGGGTTTATGTGAGGATTGTTCTAAGTTCACTTAAATTAAAAGTTGTTATATTTTTGAAGCCTAATAAATGTAAAAAAATATATATAGCTTTCAATTACGCTGTAATGTTGAATGGCTATAATTTATGTTTAAAATTGGGGGGGGAATCAATTTATCCTCATCAAATATCCTCACTTACATAAATGAATTATAGTGTCCTGCACCCACTAGTAAAAATATATAAAAAATGTCTGAATAATTTTTGGTTTGACTGTATGTATGTATATATATATATATATAATATATATATATATATATATATATATACAGTACAGTCCAAAGTTTGGAACCACTAAGATTTTTTAATGTTTTTAAAAGAAGTTTCGTCTGCTCACCAAGGCTACATTTATTTAATTAAAAATACAGTAAAAACAGTAATTGTGAAATATTATTACAATTTAAAATAACTGTGTACTATTTAATATATTTGACAAAGTAATTTATTCCTGTGATGCAAAGCTGAATTTTCAGCATCGTTACTCCAGTCTTCAGTGTCACATGATCCTTCAGAAATCATTCTAATATGCTGATTTGCTGCTCAATAAACATTTATGATTATTTTCAATGTTGAAAACAGTTGTGTACTTTTTTTTTCAGGATTCCTTGATGATAGAAAGTTCAAAAGACAGCATTTATCTGAAATACAAAGCTTCTGTAGCATTATACACTACCGTTCAAAAGTTTGGGTCATTTTTTGAAAAGAAATTAAAGAAATGAATTCTTTTATTCAGCAAGGATGCATTAAATCAATCAAAAGTGGCAGTAAAGACATTTAATGTTACAAAAGATTAGATTTCAGATAAACACTGTTCTTTTGAACTTTCTATTCATCAAATAATCCTGAAAAAAAATATTGTACACAAATATTTTGTACAATTGTACACATTAAATGTTTCTTGAGCAGCAGATCAGCATATTAGAATGATTTCTGAAGGATCATGTGACACTGAAGACTGGAGTAATGATGCTGAAAATTCAGCTTTGCCATCACAGGAATAAATTACTTTGTGAAATATATTCAAATAGAAAACAGTTATTTTAAATTGTAATAATATTTCACAATATTACTGTTTTTACTGTATTTTTAATTAAATAAATAGCCTTGGTGAGCAGACGAAACTTCTTTTAAAAACATTAAAAATCTTAGTGGTTCCAAACTTTTGGACTGTACTGTATATATATATATAGTCCTCTAGATCAATTTATTGTTTTATACTGCATACTGTTTAAAAATAAAAATAGCTGGTATACAGAATATACTATCCAATTAGCTGAAAGCAGTAGAATTAATTTACAGAGTTTAATTTTTACTGAACAATCCTAACCACTCCAACTGTTAAGCAGTCTCTTCTGAGTTTTAGTGCCTCCTTTTCACCTTTGAAAAAATGCATTTCTTATCATAAGGCAATGTCAGTTCTTTCAGATCTCAAATATGAAAGCATGTTCTTTCTTTTGATGAAATGCAGATATTTTCCATGCATCTGCTGTCCATTATAAAGAGAAAAAATGCTTGCACCTGCAGTTCACCAGTCCAAGGACGTGTTTGTGTCCCCCAGTCTGACTTAGTCATAAAAAAGACATTTATGTATCAGATAAAACTAAATTGGACAGAAAACCAATTCAGTGAATCATCCCTGAACATCCCTGTTGAAACGTTCATATAAGCATCACATGTGAAATTTCATCTCAAGTGACAGCGTTATCAGTCATGTTTTCAGTTAGCTTGAGTCTCCAAAGACATTGGCCCACATTTATCCTGAAATAACATATTTTGTGCAAGTTAAATGTTGTAATGTATTCCTCAGTTTATCTCTCCACTATTATGTGCTTTAACACTATTGCTTTATCTTTTAATTAAACTTAAGCATTGCTTCATTTAAGATTTTCTGAGAGTTTTTTTTTTTTTCTTTTGCACACTTCATTAGTAGACCGTATGCCTCACTGCCATGAAGGCCAATCCAGCCCACATTCCATTTTCTTACTGCACAAAGCACCATGGTAATATCATGTTATTAGACATAACCTGGATAGTAGTACCAATGAATTCTTTGAAATACAGTACTTTTTAAGTACCATGGTGTATAAATATGTTAATAATCATTCAGAACCAGTAATCTGTAAGTGATTCAGAACTTTTACCAGCCTACATAAATAAATAAACAAACAAACTTCGCTTCAAGAATGAATAAAGTGTTGTGTGGATAAAAGATAAAAGGGAACAATGCATCAAAATTAAAGTGTCCTGTTGTCGATAGGGGCATAACTTTAGTAAACGCTCCTATGGGTCGTATTTCAGGGAAGTGACAAATGACCTATACAGGCATATTGGTTGGAGAACATGTTGTTATTTTGCTAATGTTAGAGGCTCCTGGTGGGAGGACGTAATTTATGAATCATAGCACACCTAATTGCCTAGAGAGTTGATATGTTTTACCCACCACAGCTGATTTTCACTCGCATTTGTTAGGTTGCCAGTGTTAATTTCAATATGAAAGTATAATTGTTTTACCAACTGATAACATCACTGTATCATGGTACCACCACAGTTATAAAGGTGGAGAGTCAACTCAAGTTCAAGCGTAAAGATAATTCAGGTTGGAAGCTGGGTTATTAACTGTGGCAGTTGCAGGTTGTTTTAGTCTCCCCTTGACTGTTCTGCTTGAAAGAGCTGTGGTAGATTTTTACAACCCTGTAAGTAATCTGTAATCAGGAATTGACTGAACTCCATTTGTGAAGCACCTCTACTTAAAACTGCCCATTTGTGAGTGCATGCACAGAGCTACAATAGTGCCATGACATTATTCCTTTAACCATTTTTTTGTCTGTCTACAGTATGGGCGCTGGCCGTACCGGCTGTTACATAGTTTTGGACGTGATGCTGGATATGGCGGAGTGTGAGGGTGTGGTGGACATCTATAACTGTGTGAAGACACTCTGTTCACGACGCATTAATATGATCCAGACTGAGGTAATAAAACTACTTATCAGAAACAGAAGAATGGGTCACATTAATCAAGTAGTCATCCAACTAAACTAGGTTGGCTATTTTAGCTAGATTTTTGGTTAAGTGGCCTTAACTACTATGTACTTACATCAAAAAATAAGTACAATGTACTTATTGGGTTCATATTGAATTGCAAAACACATTTGCTGCTTTTGAGGTGGGATATGGGTAAGGTTAGGGAAAGCTTTGGTGGTATGGGTAGGTTTAAGGGTAAGGTGTAAGGGATGGGTCAACAGTGTAATTATAAATGTAATTACAGAAATTAATTACAGATGTAATTACATGCAGGTGTTTTTAAAATATAAGTACAATGTAAAAACATGTATGTACACAATAAGTGCATTGTATCAAATGATTAATTTAAATGTAAGTACATAGTAGTTAAGGCCACTTAATATGAAGTGGGTCCAGATTTTTTCATACTAGCACTCTTGGGGCCCTATTTTAATGATCTAGGTGCATGGTCTAAAGCAAGTGCACTTAGGGCGTCTCCGAATCCACTTTTGGTAGTTTAACGATGGGAAAAATAGTCAGCGTGCCTGGCGCATGGTCTAGCTGGGTTGTCCCTATTCTTTTAATGAGTAATGGGTGTGTTTTGGGCGTAACGTGAAATAAACCAACCAGAGTCTCATCTCCCCATTCCCTTTAAAAGCCAGCTGTGCTTGCGCCATGGCAGATGCGATATTTACAAGGCGGAATTTGCAAGCGGAAAAACTGAACGCATCAATAGTGAGGAAATGGATCTGCTCATGCTCGAGGTTAAAGCGCGCGAGCAGACCATCTATGGGATAAGCCGGATTCCACCAAAACATATATATATATATATATACAGTACAGTCCAAAAGTTTGGAACCACTAAGATTTTTATGTTTTTAAAAGAAGTTTCGTCTGCTCACCAAGGCTACATTTATTTAATTAAAAATACAGTAAAAACAGTAATATTGTGAAATATTATTACAATTTAAAATAACTGTTTTCTATTTGAATATATTTCACAAAGTAATTTATTCCTGTGATGCAAAGCTGAATTTTCAGCATCATTACTCCAGTCTTCAGTGTCACATGATCCTTCAGAAATCATTCTAATATGCTGATCTGCTGCTCAAGAAACATTTAATGTGTACAATTGTACAAAATATTTGTGTACAATTTTTTTTTCAGGATTATTTGATGAATAGAAAGTTCAAAAGAACAGTGTTTATCTGAAATCTAATTTTGTAACATTATAAATGTCTTTACTGCCACTTTTGATTGATTTAATGCATCCTTGCTGATAAAAGTATTCATTTCTTTAATTTCTTTTCAAAAAAATAAAAATAAAAATTCTTACTGACCCCAAACTTTTGAACGGTAGTGTATAATGCTACAGAAGCTTTGTATTTCAGATAAATGCTGTTCTTTTGAACTTTCTATTCATCAAGGAATCCTGAAAAAAAAAGTACACAACTGTTTTCAACATTGAAAATAATCATAAATGTTTCTTGAGCAGCAAATCAGCATATTAGAATGATTTCTGAAGGATCATGTGACACTGAAGACTGGAGTAATGATGCTGAAAATTCAGCTTTGCATCACAGGAATAAATTACTTTGTCAAATATATTTAAATAGTACACAGTTATTTTAAATTGTAATAATATTTCACAATATTACTGTTTTTACTGTATTTTTAATTAAATAAATGTAGCCTTGGTGAGCAGACAAAACTTCTTTTAAAAACATTAAAAATCTTAGTGGTTCCAAACTTTTGGACTGTACTGTATATATATTGCACCGGGTGTATGATAGGGCCCCTTGGTGCTTACCTGAGTTCATTTGACATCAGAGTTCATTTGAATAATGTGAATGTTGTTTCCCAAATTTGGGTGTGCATCTTTGAACAATACACAAGTCGGCTTAAAATGTTGGTCTGGGGTACGGTTTATGTGAACTCCACTATTGCTGTGAACACAATAGTCCTAAATCATGGAAGTAAACCACTGTTATTGACGTATGATTCTGTCAAATTGTACGTTTGGCAAGAAAATGTAAACCCAATGTATGCCTGTATTCTTTGGAACCTTTTCAAAACATGTTCATCCATTCTGTTTGAATGCAATGATTGGACGTCCTGCCTGCTTGTTAACCTATGTATTTTCATACCTCCGTGCACCCTGTTCGTGCAGACATCACACATTATCGACGTATTCCATGAGGCTAAGCAGAGTTGTAGACACATTACTAGTCACAACGAATCACAAACCTTTTACAGCTCCTCCTGATCCAAAACAACGACTTTATGCCGCGTTCATGGCATGTTGTAATTAGCGTAATTATTAGATGACAACTCGTGATGTTCTACTTGGAGCTGTTCACATCCTTGGGCTTGGAATTACACGTTTCTATGGCACTACTATCAATGCCAAAATGAATCTGTAGAGTCAAGTGGTACAAGTCCGAGCTCTCCGAAAAAACAAGTTGTAAATACGAGGTCTACAAGGATTTTTTTTACGATCAGAATCGCTAATTCTGACATGGCCTCAGTGCCGCTGCTAGCAATTTTGGTGCCCTAAGCATAATTCCTTTATGATGCCCCCCACCCCGACCCCGAGAAAAAAAAAAAAAAAGTTTGTTTTTGCCAGTTTAACTTTTTATTACCAAACATAACGAATAAATAAATGTAAATCTAAATCTAATCTAATATAAAGCATAATAGAATGAGGTGCAATAATGCACACAAATCAACAGTAATGTTTGCTTTATATCATTCATAATGACATTTTATATTTTATATATATATCTATATATATTATAATATATATATATATAGATATAGATATATAGATATATTTAACAGGAATTGTTAGCCTACCATGTGCACTGCACTGACTGCTAACTGTTAACGTTACTGAGAAAGTATTAACCACCGTCACGTCAAAATAAACCATAAACTACTGCTCAATATCTAAAGAAAGATAGTAAAAAAAAAGAAAAAAGTAACAGCTAGCTGGCGTCAGGTCAGTTATTTTTAAAATAGGTAATGTTTAACAGTAAAATCTCAATTTAGCTTGCACCGAAGTTGTAAGTTATAATAACATAGTTTGCTAATGCTAACATTAACGTCAGCAAGTTCGAGGCGCATTACGATTAGCAGCAGCACGCACATGCAGCACATTTCCCGTATTTATGAATGATTAAACATGGACTTACCTGAAAGTGATGCACGGGCATCATCTCGCAGTTTCTTCTTCTTTCGTTTCTCAGCACCCGATTTTGCTGTCTTTTCGGAGCCATGCTCAAATCTGTCAAACTGCGTCAGGCAGGCGCCCGCGCGAACAACCGGAACGGACCATCCGGCACGGGGGGGGGGGTACTTTCTAGACTAGACTAGAGCAATTATTAAATATCTTTCTTGTTCCCCCTTTTTTGTTACATATACATGGCTAAAATGTGCCTAATATTTCTATAGGCTAATGAAATAATACCGGCATTTAAAAAAAAAATTTCATTAGGCTTTGGTGCCCCCTCAGCACTTGGTGCCCTACGCACAGTGCGTGATGCGCGTGGTGGGAGCGGCGGCGCTGCATGGCCTGAACACACAAAACCGCTTTGAATTCCAACAGTAACCATAAATTAAGTTGTTTACATTCATTATTATTGTAATGTCGCTCTTTGAGACATGAGGTAATGTGAAAGTGTTGCATTCCACCCTCCATCAATGCCGTCTATGTAATACTCTACAGACTATGTTTTGGAAGTGCGCGTTCATGTGTTTTGAAGGAGACATGGCTTTGGAGAGCTCTGAAAGGAGGGTGGGATATTTTCCCCTTTTGTGCTTTCAAATCTAGTTTGCTATTGGTAGCTTCTATGAAACTGTACACCCTAGCTTTAATGGCTAAACGTAATGAACTACTCAATTACTGATAGATAAAATCAAGTCCCCCATTTGTTTTGTTTTTTTCACTGAATATCCTGTTTCACTTGGACATACAGATTACAGAAGTAAAATGAGCTGAGAATGGAAATTAATGTTGCTTTTTATATCTATCATAAGTGCAGTAGTTGGTTGAATGCTACATTATATTAAATATTTCATGACAACTTCCAGTTTTCTATTTTGTCTTGCTTTTAACTTCTCTATATTCTTTACACAAACAAGTATAAAAAAATGGCCTAGAACACAAGTTTCTCTGAGGTTTCCTGGTAAAAGAGATTTAGACATTAAAAATGCATTTTGTATAAAAATGTGTTACTTTTGAATAATTTAAATTCTCATTTTATTATTTCCCCTAAAATTCATTCAGTTATGAAAGACAGAGACTGAGTTGGTGAACTGCATGTTAATAAGCTGACGGACGAAAGTAGCTGTGAATATATTTTCTATTCAAGTGAACCCTCAAGAGGCTGGACAACAAAGAAGAAACCATAATTTAATGTATAATCACTGTTCGCTTAATATAACAAGAATGCTTTTAAAGACAAAAGAAAGGCCATGAAACACGCCTTGCTGTCTAGACTGCTTTATAATGCATAAGAGATCTCTGCCCTCACTATTACACACTGCTGCTTATGATATAAGAATTGACTACACCAAGTTGAAAGCCAGTCTAGTGTACTTCCTCAGCAGAGATCAAACAAAAACTCATTCCTGACCTTTAACCCTCTGATAAAAGGACAGATGAATGAGTAAAGCAGAATCAAAATTTAGCATTTTAATTAAGGACACTTACGTCTCTATGATGCTTATTAAATAAGGCAAGCATCACTGTTTCTGTTGTTCATATTTACGGTTACAGATTTTTCTAAATACCTTACTCAATTTAACTTCATTATGCAGTTTGTCCTGAACAACACCTACAGATTTTGCAAAACTCCAAAAATGTATATATACAAACAGTACAATTCATGGACATTTCCATCTGAAATTAACACTAATGACAAAAACAGCACAACTTTTATTCCTTTTCACACAAATTATTCTTACATGGGCTGATTATTGATTAATAAAGACTTATTTTGCACTTTTACCATAGTGCATAATTTATAAACTAATAAATTTTGATATGTGCATCACATAACCATCTCCATATGTACAGTATGGCTTTTCTGACATATTAAACTTGCTCGGTAAAGACTTGTAGAAGCAAGCTAAAAAGGCATGGTTGCTTTAGCACAAAGTGTTTTTATCTCATGTTTGCTTTTGTCAACATTATCGATTAGGTTCAGTGTAGGTGGTAGATTATTTTTAAAGCTTTAACCTTTTAGCGCTGTACATTTCTTTTCCAGACTATTGTGATGCGTACAATAACCAACTTAATAAAATGTTGCCAGATTCACATTAATTTGTTTTGGATAAAATGAAACACTTGTAACTCTACTCACTGGACATTTCACTGCGAAAATGTCACAAAACCTGCAAGAAGCAACGTAAAATAATTTTGCAGAAATGTCGCCATGGGCATGTTTTTCCAATGAGCCTGGGCTACTTAGGTCAGTAAGCAACCACCCGAACACCCTAGAAACCACATAAACTCAAAATACTTTAACTATCCCATTGCAACACTCTAGCAACCATCTAGAAAAAACTCATAAAGCCATGGCAGATTGTTTGCATGGGCAAGCATCACTCAAATTTTCTTCAGAAAATTTCTATAATAATTATTTCTAGTATCTCTATAGACAACTAGACTTGTGCCGATATTCGGTAATGCGATAAATCGCGATAATGAATATGCACGATATTGTAATCGTCGGCACTTCAGAATACCGTAAATAATAATTTATTACCAATTATTAATTTTTTATAAGGCAATTAAGAATACTTTACCCATCAATCGTATAAAATGCACAACACCGCTGTATTCTGCGTCAAAAGGACACGCGCTCAGATGTAAACAATCCCAACGTGCACGAGAAGCACATGGCGGAACCAGTGAAGGAGACGAGCTGAATGAAAGTGCGCGTTCACTCTCTGACAGCAGAGGGCGCTGATGGAACAGCAGCGTGCAGCGGTTACCACGGAAACCGTGCAAACAAAGTAACTGCGCTAGTGAAGTTTTTAAAATGCTTCAAACAGCCATTCATTTTTTTGTAATCTCAGTGTTGTTCATCACAGCACCAAATACTGAATACTTAAAAAAAGACTTAAAAGGATATTTATTTTCAAACCTAAACATTTTTATATTTTAATCTGGACTACAACATGCCCTAATGATTAGAAATGTTCTGATTATTTTTATTGTTCAAAAACTTTGAAAACATACAGCTTCATTAGTTAACATTTCATTATCACTAAACTGACAATAAAAATACTTATAAAGTATTAATTATTATTAATGAATGTTAATTTCTTAGTTACTATTTAATAACATTACTAAAATCAAAATAACTTATTTAATGGACCTGAGATAAAACTAACAATGATCAGTTGTGTTTCTAAACTAACATTAACAAAAAATAACACTTTCTGTAACAAATGTAGCTATTGCTCAATCTTAGTTAATGCATTAAATAGAGTAAAGTGTTATCTGTTGTTCTTTATAGCCTAATTCTTTTGCATTTTAATCTGTTTGAAAATTTCAGTCAGAGTTGTTTTTGTTTTATTACAAAAAGAGTTCTTAAACCTGTTAAACTGACAAAAATGATTTTGCAACTTATTTTAATACCGTGATAATACCGTATACCGTGATAAAAGCTTCATCAATTAATCGCAACATGAAAATTTGATACCGTCACATGCCTATAGACAACTATTGTCTTATACCACAATTTCTTTAGTCTTAAGTCATTCCACCGATGGCCATTTGTATATGAGTGCAAAAGTGTTGTATATCTTTACGTGGGACTATAGATTTGATTGACTTTGACATTTCCCTCCTACACTGCTAAATTAAGCTAATATTTGTCCCCTCAATTAATCTCTCTGACATTTTGTCACATCGTTTTTAATTAAAGCCAGATAAAAGCAAATAATTGGACATTGCATCTTGCAAGTTTTGACATGACCTCATTTCTTTGAAGCAGTTTTCTGTCTGTCCTAAACTGACTCTTTCTGTGTCAATATCTGATTTTAGGAGCAGTATATTTTCATTCATGATGCCATACTAGAGGCCTGTCTGTGTGGAGAGACCGCCATCCCTATTAGTGAGTTTGCACTTACCTATAAGGACATGTTGAGTGTGGATTCTCAGACCAACACCTCTCAACTTCGAGAAGAGTTTCAGGTGAGTCATATTTAGGAGTGAATGAACTGAGGACAAATGACTCAAAAAAAGATTATCCTAACTTTCTGTGGTGGATTTGAAGTGGTTAATGGTTTGTCGCTATCCAGTATGCTGATTTTAGTGGACAGTTGGTTGCAATTGGCTTGGAGCTTAGCATGTTTTTAGTTGGTTAGGATTAGTTACGTTTTTATGGTGGTTAGCTTTTGTTTAAATACATATCTTATCTTGAAAAGACATGTTATATTATAACAGATCACTAGTTGTAAAATGTGCTATATTCAGCTGCTTATATGTTCAGATCTTACAACAGATAATTATATCTATAACAGTTGGATTCACTGGTTATATGATTTATCATAGTTCACTGTAAAAAGTTGTAACCTGAATTTGTAAGAGTTTTTTCTCATCTTTGAAAAGAGTTTCAGGTGAGTACATTTCAGGAGAGAACTGGACCCAGTTACACCACATTCTATTGTGCACACAACCTTTCAACTGAGCAAACTGAGCCAATACACTTTTTTTTTTTTTTCTAGTTTGAATGGCTGTTTCTCAAGTAGCACTGAGTCATTTTAGAAGTCAACTGTGTACATATATTTGAGTAGCTTTATGAGTTTCAAAGTAGCTGCACCTGTTCCAGGGTCAGTTTATTCACAGCATTCTTACAAAACTGACCCCAGAACTCTTGAATGTTGAATAGTCTCTTTTTTGCAAAACCATTCTTTCAAAGGGTGTAGTGTAGAAGAATCAAAGGATGTGTCCTTTTTGTGACCCATGAGCTGAGAAAACCATTATTATGCCTATTGCCTATTATTATTATTATTTTTTTAGCAAGTTAATATCCAGCAATATTACTGCTGATTATAGTCTAATTACAGCCTGGCGTAATGTTGTGGACTCTGCTAATGCACTGTGGATGGTACTTGTTCAAGTACATTGACTACATCTCATTGCTTAGACCCATGAAGAGATTGTGTCCTGAGATTGGTCCAAGTGGAGGTATTGCTGAAATACACTGACAAATTTAAAAAGTTACATATATGCTCTAAAAAAACGCATATGTCATAGGATATGAAAACCTCTGACCACACAATGAGACCAAACATAACAAATGCATAACCATTTAAGTGAAAAATGATCTGAGATCACTGAAGCAAGAGATTAAAAAATCATACATTATTTATAATAATAAAAATATGATATAATATAATATATGTTTTGTTTGTATAAACACAAATTAAGTTATTTTTGATGAAATCCGAGAGGTATCTGACTCTTCCATAGACAGCAATTTAACTTTCAATGTCTAGAAAGGTACTAAAGACATCGTTAAAACAGTACACATGACTGCAGTGGTTCAAACCTAATTTTATGAAGCAACGATAATACTTTTTGTGCACATAAACAAAATAAAAATAACTTTATTTAACAATATCATCTTTTCTGTCTTATACTCCTACACTGTTTACATTCAGCGCTTCCAGGTTCTACGTCAGAACACCGGCTCAGTATTGGCTGATGCTGTACACGTGAGCAGCACAATGCATATGTGCGATGTTGATGCAGGAGCTAGCCAATAATGAGATGCGTCTTAAAAAATATCTTAATTTGTGTTCTGAAGATGAACGAAGGTCTTACGAGTTTGGAACAACATGAGGATGAGTAATTAATGACAGAATTTTCATTTTTGAGTGAATTAACTCTTTAATTCAAGCTAAATAAAAAATGTAAAAAAAATAAAATAGAGAGAAAATAAAGAGAAATGCATCATAGTATCATATAGACTTAACTTTTTTTTACTTGATTGAGTAAAATCACCTAGCAACGATCCATAGCACCATACTAACCACCATGCCAATGCCTAGCAATGCAGTAAAAACTGGAGAGCAACAGTAGCAATGTTGGTAACATCTGGTAGCACGGTCAAGCACCACTCACATTCTCTTGACAAAATGTAGTTTGTCTGAAATGTATTAATTTGATGGTATTTTCATTAAAACCACAATGGCTGTCATAGTGCATGTACAGCAGGTTTATGCAAATCATGTTGTTTTGTTTCATCCAGGTTAAGTGCTGCATACTAACTCACAGCTCAAACTTTGATGAAGTCAACCAGCTGTAGTATCTATTTTCGTTCATTTAGAGAGGGTTTAATGAGGTGTTCCCTCATCTTACAGTTCTGCATGTATGTTCTAACATTAAGCTATTAATGGCTTCATGCCTAACACTCTCAGAGTGTCTACCTGTCCTTGTCCTCCTAATCGCACAGCTATCCAATGTAATCTTAATAATCATAATTGTAATGTCCCATTTGTGCTGTCAGAACCAATCAGCATAATGTAATAATCTGCATAATTCTCAGTTTGATTCATTCACCTCAAGGCTCGTAGCATAAGTATTCATATGTGACCAGTCTACATTTATTTTCAGCCATTAAGCTTTTGTAGCCATCCTTTGCCCAAGGCAAAAATATTTTTTTTTCTCTGCATCTATCTACTGTTGAGGTCATAATTTAAAATGCACCTTGCAGAATCTGCAAAATGTTAGTAATTAATCTGCACCCTTAGTAATTATGAGCAAAGGCGGCTGTGAACATAAATCTGCATTGTTTATCCTTTTGATCCTTCATTCAAAAAAATCACAAAATTCTAACCTTTCATCGAAGTAAAACAATTGAAAGTGGGGGGAAACTCACATTATGAAATAAATGTTTTTCTCCAATACATGTTGGCCACAATTATTGGCACCCCTAGAAATTCTTGTGAGTAAAATATCTCTGAAGTATATTCCCATTCATATTTACATATTTTAGCACACCAGGGTGATCATGAACATAAAATTGTCCAGCCATGACTTCCTGTTCCACAGGAGAATAAACATGAGGAAACACAAAGGCCAAATTCCCTTAAACATTCATCACAATGAGTAAAACCAAATAATATAGTTCTGATGTGCAGCAAAAGATTGTTGAGCTTCACAAAATAGAAAGTGGCTGTAAGAAAATGGCTAAAGCATTGAAAATTCCCATTTCCACCATCAGGGCAATAATTAAGAAGTTCCAATCAACTAAAGATGTTACAAATCTTCCTGGAAGAGGAGAAGAGGACGTGTGTCTAAATCGTCCTAATGCGCAGAGAGGAGGAGAGTTTGAGTGGCCAAAGACTCTCCAAGGATCACAGCTGGAGAATTGCAGAGATTCGTTGAGTCTTGAGTCTCAGAAAGACTAAAAAAAATAATCAAACAGCACTTACATCACCACAAGTTGTTTGGGAGGATTTCAAGAAAAATCCTCTGCTCTCATCCAGAAACAATCTCCAGCATATTCAGTTGTCAGACAAGACTGGGACTTCAAACTGGACCGGCTTCTATGGTCAGATGAAACTAAAAAAGAGCTTTTTGGCAGCAAACCCACCAGATGGGTTTGGTGCACACATGGATAAAAAGTACCTCATGCCCACGGTTAAATCTACTGCTGGATCTTTAATGTTGTGGGCCTATTTTTTTCTGCTGGAGGTCCTGGACATCTTGTTCAGATACATGGTATCATGGATTCTATCAAATACCAAAAGATAAAAAATCAAAACCTGACCACTTCTGCTAGAAATCCAATAATGGGCCATGGTTGGATCTTCCATCAGGACAATGATCCAAAACAAACATCAAAACCAACACAAAAATGTGTCACTGAGCACAAAATGAAGCTTCTGCCATGGCCATCCCAGTCCCCTGACCTGAACCCTAAAGAAAATGAGTGGAGTGAACTGAAGAGAAGAAGCACCAGCATGGAGCTGGAATCTGAAGGATCTGTAGAGATTCTGTATGAAGGAATGGTCTGATCTCTTGTCAGGTGTTCTCCAAACTCATCAGGCATTATAGGAGAAGACTCAGAGCTGTTATCTTGGCAAAAGGAGGTTGCAAAAAGTTTTCAATAAAAGGGTGCCAATAATTGTGGCCAACGTGTTTTGGAGAAAAACATTTATTTCATCATGTGAGTTTCCCCCCACTTTCAATTATTTTCCTTAAATGAAAGGTTATAATTTTGTGAATTTTTTGAATGAAAGATCAAAAGGATAAATAATGCAGATTTATTTTCACAGCTGCGTTTGCTCATAATTACTAAGGGTGCCAATAATTGTGGAGGGCACTGTATATAACCAGCCAGTGTTCAAAACTATCTCCTTACCTTCGCCCTATTCACAACAGTAAGCTTGTAATCATGTTTTCTAATTCGAGTGGTACTGGTAGGTTTCCATGAGAAATTCAAGCATGCTGCCATTCATCTTTGTGTCATCTTTGAGTCCCAGCTAGTAGGCTATATCATGTTAGGATGCTGCAGGTGGCGGATCATATTTAGCCTTTTCTCACAGCAGCTGGAATAGTTAATCTTATCATTTTGATGGTGGATTGGTATGACAAATGGACAAATAGAGATTAGACTGTACAGAAATTGGAATCTACAGGTAATGCTAATACACACTAAAAACACACAGTCACGCAATGCTGATGTTGTTAACATTAACAGTTTGAGAACAAAGTATAACAATATTAATAATTTGCATGGTATGATGTGATATGAGCTAAGCCATCGTTAGACATAATCACCATTGGGTGGGCGATTTATTGTAATGCTTTTTTTTTTTTCTCAGTTGGTCAAAACAAAAGTGGCATATTTGTTACTTGTTCAGATGACATTTTCTGGTGAAAATTCTTATTTTGGTCATATTTCCAAGACTACAATCTGTGATTTCAAAGTACCTGTACAGTATTCACCGGTGCGGTGACTGACAGCCACACATTCTCCTCAGAGCATAAGATTCATCCGCGCCGATGCACAACCCACGTAAAGATGATAATTCCGCAAATAACTGCAATTGTATGTTTCAAACAGAGATGGCAACAAAGAGGCAAAACTTACAGACTGCTTAAAAAAGAGGGGTCATAATTTTTCCTCAGTATGTAGTACTGCCCTGAATAGGCAATTTCACATAACAATGTTTTTCCAGACACCGGACATTTTTTCCAGACACCGAGGTGTTGAGATCCTGGAGCAAGCCGTTCTCTTCCCGCATATCGAGTCCCAATGGGCATTATATATTCTTCAATCATGGGACTTAAAGAGAACGGCTATGAGATGATGCTCAGGGTTGAAGAGATGCTTGCTGCTTATCTCTCCTCTGATGCTGCATCATCCCTAAAAACCCCAACATTACCCACCAAGCCAGTTCGTACAACATCTTCGATGGTGGGCAAGGCATATATGGCAGCAGGGCAGGCGGGCATACACACTATGGCAGTGCTTCAAGCATATCAGGCCAACCTGCTTGAGGACCTCAATGAGGGCCAAGTTATTAAACACCTGCACCAGGCTACCAATCTTTCTCTCTGTGCCACCAAAGAGACAACCTGTGCTATCGGCCGCTCAGTGGCAGCCATGGTGGCAATGGAGAGGCACCTTTGGTTGAACCTCTCAGGCATCAAGGAGCGGGATAAAGCTTTCTTCCTTGATGCCCCACTCTTGCCTTCTGGTCTCTTCGGCAGAGCTGTCAGCACGGTTGTCAAGATTTCAGGAGGCAAAGAAACAGCGCCGTTTCAGAGGTTCACCTCAGAGAGCCAGGGAGTCGAGACAGCGCTCTTGCCCAAAGCCAACGCAAGAGAAGACGGATCTGAGGAACATTCTTCTCTCAAAGAAGGCTTCAGGAAAGAGGCCCTGACAATCAGCTTGAGCCTCTGAGGGTGCCCCCTCCCATGAGAGAGCACAGCACTCCCGCTCCTCCATGGAGCCCTCAGGCAATCGATTCGTTAACACCACCACAATCGGCGCTTTGGGGCACATCGGTTTCCATCGAACCTCAACCACATTGTCTACCTGAAAACGTTGCGGTCATGGGGGGTTCGCCCCTCCTAAGGAGGCTTGTAGAAATATTGTTTTGGTTAAATCTTGCGTTGATTTCGCTTCAGGATACAAAAATAATTCCTCAGAATTGTCCCAAGGTCAGCCTGAGAGGCTGATTCCTCTAGTAGATTTCCTCGAAGCCTGTCAAAATCTACCCAATGTATCTCAACTTCAGTTTGGGTCCTGCCCACCAAAGTTCAATGAGGGTTTTACCCACTGTTGTGGGCCTCGAGCAGGCTCAGGTTATGGAACAAGAGGTTCAAGCTCTTCTGGCAAAGGAGGCCATGGATTGAATTCCTCCCCCACAGAGAAACACCAGGTTCTACAGCCGGTATTTTATAGTGCTGTAGAAGGATGGCGGCCTGCGCCCCATTATCGATCTTTGACAATTGAACCATTTTCTGAGGAGATAGAGGTTCAAAATTTTGACAATTCCTCTCGTGAGCAAAATCAAGTCCTAAGGCTGGTTTGTCACGATAGATCTGAAGGAGGCATACTTCCACAGCACAGGAAGTTCATGAAGTTTACTTTCAGGGGCGAAGCCTAATAATAATAATAATAATAAGTTTTATTTATATAGCACCTTTCCAGTGCTCAAAGATACTTTACATTACAGTTGAACTTGAAAATAATAACACTAAAAAAAAAAAAACAGAAAAGACAATAGCAAAGTGAAAAAATTGAATACAGTACAATGAAAAACAGGACACACAATGCAAAAGAAAACATACAAAAAAAACAACATAGATGTAGGAAATAACTTACAACTGATAACATTCAGAGAACAGATGGGTTTTGAGTAGTGATTTAAATTCAGAGATATTATTGACACAGCGGAATGATTGAGGGAGAGAATGCCATAATATTGGTGCAGCAAACACTGAATGATCTAACCCCTTATGAAGTGAGACGTTACCGAGGGATACTGAGAAGGCCAGAATCGGAGGAATGTAATGAGCAAGTTGGAGTGTAAGGAAGGAGCAGTTCACAGAGGAGCCAAGTTGTGCCAGGTTGTGCTCCCCTCGCAACACTCACGAAATGCATGGATGCAGCTCTGGCCCCTCTAAGACTTCAGGGCATCAAAATTCTCAGTTATATACAGACGACTAGTTGATAGTAGCTCAGTCTCAGGAGATGGCGGCACGGCATCAAGATGTTGTGCTCAATCACATAAAGTGCTTGGGGCTGAGACTCAATGTGATAAAGAGTATGCTCACTTTGGTTTAAAGAAAAAAAAAAAGTATCTATCTATCTATCTATCTATCTATCTATCTAAATCTGCTGTGCTTTTTCAATGTTTTAGTGCCTAAATGATTCTAGATGTCATGAAAATGTAATTCTTTGTTTTTTAATGTATTTCTTTTCACAGCATTTTGCACTTCTTCCATTTTTGCTTTGTTGGTCATTTTTTGCCTCTAGCTATTGCCTGCATAGTTTTATTTCCTCTTTCTCTCATTGTCTCACCTAATTATATCATTACACATCCTTTAAGTGCATTCAGACACCCCTTGATCCCTTGTCTTTTCTCTTTGTCTGCCTTTTTTCTTTTCAGACTTTAAACTCTGTCACCCCTCACCTGGATGTGGAGGAGTGCAGTGTCTCTCTGCTGCCCCGGAACCGCGAAAAGAACCGGAGCATGGACGTGTTGCCACCTGACCGTGCCCTCGCGTTTCTCGTCTCCACTGAGGGTGAAGGCAACAACTACATAAACGCAGCACTGATGGACAGCTTCCTGCAGCCTGCTGCATTTGTGGTCACCCCTCACCCCCTGCCCACCACCACCGCAGACTTCTGGAGACTTGTATTTGACTACGGCTGTACCTCCATCGTCATGCTCAACCAACTCAACCAGTCCAACTCTGCCTGGGTAAGAGAGCCAGATTAACAGATCAACAACCCACAATGTGCATTGATGCTGTGCAAATTACACAATAGGATTCATTCCAGGAATTATTCTGGTCAGCTTGTACTCTATACTGAACTTTCATGTCCATTACAGTTTTTCATAATCGTTAGGACTATTTTCACTAGAGTTACAGTGGCGTGCACTTTTGGCCCTTTGATTGCGCCCTTTGCGGTCGCCCCGCATTCCCATTTCTCAACCCCCGGAATGCGATTATCTACAGCGGGAGAACAACCCCTGGCCCCCTCAAACAACCCCCAACCCAGAACACGATTTTGTCCGAGGGAGAAACCCCCCCACACACACCCACACACACACCCACATCCGAAACTATTAAACTTAAGTTCAATACCTAACATAATACAAAATTGAATACGACAACAATTCTTGTATTTCTACATTAATGGCGTATTGAAATATATTCCAAACCTAAATATTAAATACAATCATAACATAGGTGTTGGGGCTGTACAAACAAAATGTGTGCTTCCATTCCACTGCACTTTATTTTTGATTTCCATTGTTTTTCTATGTAAACATGATGTAGATGGCCCCTTTTAAGCTTTATGCTCCCATCTCGAATCTTTTACAGCATCTTGTGCATGGCACAGCAATCTATAAATGCTGTGATCAATTTAAAAGAAGTTGAACTTTTAAAAAACACATCTCTAGACCTTGCATTTTTTGTTCCAACAAAAACTTGCACATTAAAGTTTGTACTTTAATGTAAACATGGACCATGTAACATACTGCAGTAAATTCTAAACAGTAGAGAGGTGTCTTTTTTTTTTTAAATAGATTTGTAAAAGAAAGCATTGTGTAATGAAAAATGGCATTAATTGTGACTTGACTGACCAAATTAAATATGCACTCCGGATTTATTCAAAACTTAAATTTGTCAAATATAACTAATGAGGAAAATGATTGCACCAGTTACATTGCAAAATATATTTCCATATACGAAAGTGGTTTAGATTACAAATAAAAATGTCAGATTTAATGCAATTTGTAATGTTTTTCATTTTTATCCAAAAAACATTTGTGCCACATGTGAGGAGAGAAAAATCAGGTTTGGGCCACAGACAACTGTGGTGTGAATATAACCTTTACATATTGTAAGCCCCTCTGCGACATTTTGTTTTTCAGTCTTTGAGGGTGTGGAAGCTATTTTTTTGGTAGGTCAGCCCACACCCCCCTAGACCCCATAATTCTCACTCTGGGTGAACAACATACACACAATGTGCGCTTCATTTGAGACTCCCCATGTTGATAATGTGTTTGTCTTGTCTAAATTGCCAATGGAAAGGACAAACTCACCAAGACACCAACCTACTCGTGATTTTCACTCTTCTCCCCCTGCAGGGAACCACTGTGACGCTTTCTCCATGATAAAGCATATCTGGTGCACATTATTTGACTGAATATAAAATTAGAGCTTGTCATCTTTAAGACTCACCTGACAATACATCTGTATTCGTGCTTTTGTGTGAGGTGACCTGCATATAGTTATTTCTGTTTCCTGTCTACCATCTGATGTGTGAGACTGTTTTTCCAGGCATTATCTCACTCGGTTAGTCCTCTAACTTTCTAGAAATATCTCTCTGTTCTCTTTCTGCTGCATTCACCCTTTTCTAATCTGTCTGAATGTGTTGTATGAATATTTATCATCTTCCACACCATGTCACTCTGTTAATACGCATCTCTGTGACAAGGATTTATCAATTTCTATCTCATCTATATCAACCTTTCTATCTCACATTGGAAATACATGGCTGAAGCTGTTTCACGCCTGCTCGTTTCAAATAAAACCACTGGATTAGATCTGTCTGCAACAGGCGTGAGTGAAAATTAATTGACACATTGAGCAAATGGTAATCTGGTGGGAGATTGGACTAGAAAATGCAGCCGATATGGAGAAATGAGCAAGGATTATTTATCTTGGTCGGCCGCAATTGGATTTTCAGTGCTGATTAGCCTATCTCTGGTGTTTCCTTGACTCTATTATCCTTTCACTGTCTATCTTCACCCTTCGCTTAATCACAAAATGCCCATTTTCTGCCCGCTATCTTTTTTCCTTTTTTAAAAAATACAATTCATACAGATATTGACTTGAATATGTATCTTATATGATTATGCGGGGTAAAAAACAAACAAACAAACAAACAAAAACAGGCTGTTTTGTTTTAAAATATTAATATGCTAATAGGTAACACCTTACAATATGGTTCCATTTTGTTCATATTAGTTAACATGAACTAACAATGAACAAGCATTTATTAATCTTATTTACTAATACATTATTAAAATCAAAAGCTGTATCTGTTAATGTTATTTCATGGCTAACATGAGCAAACAATGATCATTTGTATTTAACTAATGTTAACAAAGATTATTGAAGACTGTAACAAAGTATTGCTCATTGTTAATTAATGTTAGTTAATGCATTAATTAACATTATTGTGACCTTATTGTAAAGTGTTACCGGATAAGATTTGAAAAACCTTTGGATTGAACTATCTACCACTATCCACAACTTTAATTTGCTTTCTTACTTTAGAGACATTGCCTTGCTGGAGGGCACTACTGGTAAGCTCAATGGTGCAAAGGACTGGACTCCTCAGAGCTGAGCAGAAATCATAGAGATGTTGGATATATTATATTATATATATATATATATTACCAGATTTCCTAAATATGTTTATTTGACCTACCCAATTGCTTTTATTTTAATGTGCCAGTTTTCATGGCATTTGTTTGTATATAGTTCATTGCAATTTTGATTTATGTTCCTTATATTTTTGACTTATGAATTAAAAATGTGTATTATATTACTTTTTTTGACGTCAAGATTAGATCACATTGTCAGATATCAAATGGCATAATAAAAAAAACATGATTCTATTTATAATTTATAAATTCATAATATTTTAATATTTAAAAAAAATGCACATACATTTTCAATTATGCAATGTTATAACTTGCGAGCTCATATCTGCAGAGAGAGAGAGGTGCGTTTCAGACAGCGCTCGAACACTGAATTGATTCCTCTTTCATGTTTACTTTCGCTTGAACAGACACATACACACAAAATTATGTCAAAATACCTGTCTCGGCAAGTATTCTCTCGGTTATGTCGTTGGCAAACAGTTGAGAAAGAAACCGGATGCGTGTTAGTATATTCAGTCCGTGCGTGCATTCTGTCTTAAAGTGACAGCAGCCTAATATTTTTGCTGTTGTTTGTCATTAATGTTAATAAAATAAAATAAAACATCATCCTCATCTAGATAGTGAGGAGAGCAAAGTGTGAGTACCAAGCAACATCTCCAGGTGCTCCCTTGAGAACCAGACCAAAAAAGTTATGTGCCGCTGGTTATGTAATTTTGGTGTATTGCTCATGTACTGTTTAATTGTATTTTACTGTGTTTTATATGCCTTTTGTTGTTGTTGTTGTTGTTGTTGTTGTTGTATTTTTTCTCTTTTTTTTAAGCTCTTTCATTTTTAGTTGGGCTAACTTGGTTACATTTACATCTGTCTGGATGTTGATTAATGTGCACTGTCCCTAAATAGATAGATAGATAGATAGATAGATAGATTTTATATCTATTTATTTCTTTATTTTTACATTATTTGTCACTGTTGGTCACTGCCTCTGCACTAAATAACACTTATCTTTTGTACAGGGATTAAATTAAATTGAATTGTACAGCAATTTACACGTGTAATTATTTCTCTCTCTTTCTCAGCCTTGTCTACAGTACTGGCCTGAAACGGGGATGCAGCAGTATGGACCCATGACAGTGGAGCTGCTCTCCAGATCCACTGATGACAATGTTGTCACTCGTCTATTCAGGGTGAACAACATCACACGAGTGAGTCTACAGTGCCATATACATCATCTTCAAATACATCTTATCTCCTATGTGTCAGTGTTAGTGCTGACATTTATTAGATTACCTCATTAAAATCAGACCTCATTAGACGAATCACCTGTCTTATAATGTCTATCTCTTTTAAAAGTCTGGAGATTGTCTGAGTTCAGGGCCACTCCAGAAAGGTTAATTAACTGAGAGGCTAATGGCTAAATGATCTTTTCAGAGACTTGTAGAAAATGAGTTCATACCGATTAAATTAAAGCAACGGTATAAAAGTGTGGTCAGTCTCCATTTCACAAAATCGCACTGACACTCACTACATTGCTATAATTAGACCTGTTAATTTCTGGTTGGATGTGTGTGTGTGAGAGAGAGATAAAGTTATGCATATTGTGTCTTTCTCAGTGTGGTCTGTGCTTCTGATATTGACTTGTCTGAATAAAAAGGCACTTTCTCACACCTCTAGCTGACCTTAGTCCTCCCTGATGGCATCATTGTCAACATCCTGTCTCTTTGAAATCTTGTCCCAAGTGTTGCACCTCTCATTGTTCGCCCCCTTTAGCACTCGTGTCAGCCAGGCTGTCAACCTTAAGCCACATTCCCATTCGTGCCTCTGTCAGTTTGGCTAGCCCCTGTCAGTCCCTATTTCCCTTCTGTCTCTTTGAGACTCTGCAAGCTGGGAAAACACTCCATGTCATTGTCAGAAATTGTCCCATACTGCCTCTTCACAGGACCCCCAGAGAGAACCACCCATGTTGGAATGATGATTCTCACTTCTTCAAAAAGGTACAAGGCTGATGCGTAGAGTGCTATTGATAGATCATGTTGCTAAACGGCACCCTCCCCAGACAAAGACAAGCCACGTGACAGATTTGTTACTGAGCAATTTAGTTAATTAATGCTCAAAGGATCCAGTCAATGACTTACAATGAGTGTTTGACTTAAAGTAGATAATAGGATAGGATGAATAGGATACAAAATAGAATGACATTTTTCAGGCATCAGTGAAAGGAAGTGCTTAACCTTGATAATGTTGTTTATGTCAGGAGGTCGACGAAATATTATATGAGTTGTTTTATTTACATTTTTGTATAAGGTTTGCCATTTCTCAAACCCTGTTATCAGAATGTAGGACATTATTATTATTATTATTATTATTATTAGGGCCCAAGCACTGATGGTGTGAGGACCCTATTGATATTGCTCAGTCAATTCTTCTTTTTCTCCGAAATGAATCACATTTTTGAGGGCCTAAACATGCTCGAAAACTCATGAAACTTTACACACACTTGTCAGAAGTGGTGAAAATTTACATCTTATATGGGTTTCAGAAGTGTGGCAAAATGGTTTGATAGCGCCACCTACAAAATTTCAATTAAGCGCCTTCGCGCTACATTTCACGTACAAGTATGAAATTCAGTAGACACATGTAACAGCTCAATACCTACAAAAAGTCCCAGAGTGCAAAATCTGAAAACCAACAGGAAGTGAGATATTTTTTTTAATTTCTCTGCAAAATTTTTGCAGTTTTTGCCATTTCCAGACGTACTTTAACTAACTCTTCCTAGAGCTTTACAATGTCTGATCTGCTCCAAACTTCACGTTTTATTCGAGTCCTGGCCTGAAGACAACTACATGCCAATATGCAGTTACGGTCATGGCGCCTCCTGCAGGCAACAGGAAATGTCATGTTTTACACTGTGATTAACTCCTCATTGAAATTTAACCAGAACAACATCATATTTGTCAGTTTAATCTTAAGACCTTAGCGATGATACATTTTAAAGATCCTGAGTTTTCGTTGAACGGCGTCCGGGGAAGCTCTTGTAACTCAGTGTCCAATCTGCCCCAAACTTCACATGTGTGATAAGAGTCCTGGCCTGAAGACATCTAAATGCCAATATTCAATTAGTCATAGTGCCACCTGCTGGCAACAGGAAATTGCATGCTTTACACTGTAAAATATGCCACAAAGTACCAAACATGCTAGAAACACGTTAAATCATGCAACACTTGGCTAAGTGCTGATGTATGCGATTAACACCATGAAACAGGAAGTTGTTGCAACTCAGGCATACGATGTGCAATCTACCCCAAACTTCACATAATAGTCCTGACCTGACATCAACATGGCAACATTCAGTTATATAAGCGCCATCTGGTGGCAGCAGGAACTGTGGTACATCAAAATGACTTTGCCATATTTCTCCTCTATAGCCTTGTCCAAATACCCACACTTGCGGTCTTTGCATTTGACCACTTGTCTACTTGCATGACGTATTTCCTGTATTTGGCTCAAGTGTTCAAGTGGGCGTGGAGACTGCAAGTGTGTGTATAACTTTTGATTGCCCGATGGGACACACTTACAGTTATTATTTTCAGTACTTTGCATTTTAAAATACAGTTCTAAATGTCTGTTCAGTAGTCACTAACTAACAGAAGACACTATTTTAAAATTGTGGTGCTTCTTTAAGTGATAAACAGCAGTTGCAAATGTTGTACAAAATACACATAGCCTACCCATTTTTGCATCAATAAAATGCACAACACTTTATATTTTACTACCAAATTATATGTAATATATAATTAATTTAAGTCGTTAAGCCCAAGTGCAGTCGTTTGTTTTCCCTGACATGTCGCGATTTCGGGGCATGTGAGTTCACGAACATAATGCGTGATGGGATAAGCTTAGCCTCGAATACCGCTCAGAAGCGGTATTCTAGATAGTGTGGGTTTAGTGTGCATTAAGGGCACTGCACTTGGGTATTTTTAAGACATAGGACAGTCTTGCACACTTACTTCCTGTCGCGTGCATGAGCTCTCAAGTGGCCAAGACCGCAAGTGTGGGTATTTGAAAAGGCATTTTTATCCGCCTAAATGAATATCGCCCACTGTTCACAGTTTTCCTAAGGCCACCAGGTGGCGGTGAGCCCGGGTGCAAGGGCCCTTTCATTGCTGCTTATTATTATTATTTAGCAATAACATTTTCAATCAATAAAAACTTTTTACTTTTTTTAAAGGATATCAGATTGTGTAACAGGGTTGCATGTTTAAAGTATGACTCAATAGGGACTAGGTTTGGGATGCTTATTTATTTGTAGTTATTGATCATTTTTATTTCCCATAAATTACAAAACTTTTTATATTGCAAATGAATAAGTTAATAATTAAAAATACTTTATACTTTAAAATTATATTCATAGGCTTTCAAAGTATAGTGTTTCCCCAAAGTTTCTCGGGGAACACAGACGTTTTGTGAGTGAGCGCAAAATGCAAAGTTTCTAGGGGAAATGCAAAAGTTTTAAGAGAGAATGCAAAAGCAAGTTTATATTACCATGTCCCTTTAGGGGCTCCATATATGCTACCTCAGAGATTTAAACCCTCTTGACTTGAACAGACCAAAATCACCATTTTAATTTCATTTTTCATGCTATGCATTTTTTAAATAATTTTCTCTTTCTTCTTGTCTTGGTCTCTCTCTGTCTTTATCGTTCAGTTGCAGGAAGGTCATCTGGTAGTGCGACATTTCCAGTTTCTGCGCTGGTCGGCTTATCGTGAAATCCCAGACTCTAAGAAGGCCTTTCTCAACCTGCTGGCACAAGTGCAGAAGTGGCAGAGGGAATGCGGTGATGGTCGCACTATTGTGCACTGCTTGTAAGTTTCATACGGCTCTGCTTCCAAATGCTAATTGGAGAGCAATTACACTTCATTGTGTTGATTATACAATCCAGGTCTCTTTTGCTCTTGTGCTCCTGCAATTTCTGTGGCCACCCAACAGTGAAAATCTGCATAAACCGCTTACACACCAACTGCTTTTTCATGTCTTCATTTTTTCTCAGTATTTGACTTCTTGGCGCCCTGGCCTCAGGATACGTACCTGCCACTTGCATGTGTCTGTAGTGTAATAGGTCTATCCTCTATTAATGATAGCGTCGTACAAACGCACCATATCGGGCTTCAAAGCATCTGTGCTGGGGTGCCCTTCTTCTATCAGTAGCCCTAGGGAAATGATCTTAGCTCAGTAGGATGTGACATTTTTATTGCATGACTCTTCCCCAGAGCACTCTCATACATTCTATTCCTTCATGTTTAAAAGTATTGCAGATATCTGGCAGCCTGTGGTGGCACAAATATGGCTCATTCACCGCTATCCCCTCCAGTCATCTCTAGTACAATAATCCACATAAGCTTTGAAAGTGTGCTGCACAGATTCCTCTCTTTCATGTGTTACAAGCCGCATCTTTTCTTGAAGATGCAAATGAAACAACATATTAATGTCTTTAAGGAATGGTGGGGGACGTAGTGGCACATTCTGCGCTTGCACCATGATAATGGAGATGGTGCATCATCACAACATGGTCGATGTGTTCTACGCCGTCAAGACTCTTCGGAACTCCAAGCCCAACATGGTGGAGTCTATGGTTAGTGTGCTAATTATGTGAAGAACTAATTAGTGATGTTTAAATGAGGAAAGTTCACTCTTGCTAATTCCCATACTTAGAACAAACCCCTAACCAATATTTATCACACTTTGACATGCAAATAATTTGTTTTCCCTGCAGGTATGATACCTCAAGTTGCACTTGAGAAAGAGATGCTTTTACTTTACTCTGCAATAGAGGATAAAACAATCCTATTGACTTGGATTGAAGGAGGGATACAACTGTATAAATAGTCTTGCCAAGTTATAGTTTCCACCATTATCTGATATGAATAACAATCGTTATGTCTAATTTCCAGTGTTGCCAACTTTTGTAAAAACAATTGATTAATTAAAAGAATTGGTTTTAACGGGTCAAAACATTTTTCAGACATCCATCTTTCTTTTGTTATTACGAGAAGGTTTTGATGCTGTTAATGACATTCGCACTGATAAGGTGATAACTTGTAACCGTAGGCACAGCGATGCGATTCAAGCCATCAGATTCATCTGCTCAGATTAGCGGAGTTGAAGCACAATAATTACCAAAAAATGTTCTGCCGCAAGTAACCGGTATCTTTATACTTCAACCACTAGAAGGCCAAAAGTATGGTGGTTGAGAGAGCCCAATGCACTGCAACTAAAGAAAACACATGCAAATAGAAAAAACACTGACAAATTAAGAAAAAATTGACAGCACATGTGATGCAAATACTCACAGCACAACCAAATACAGAAACATGCTGCAAATAGCACAGTCCACAATGGATATGTTTCAAGGGGACCCCAACATGCGATGAACCTGGCTAGGACATGCTTATTTTTTTTTTATGTCTACTCATCAATGGTGTTGTCAATGACCTGAGTTTTGTTTTTATTTTAATATCCTGATCCTATGTGAGTTGTGAGCATTTGCAGGACGTTTAGTGTAGTTTTAAATTCCGTAATGAGATTTTTATTATTTGATTAACAATGCAGGCAAACATCACTGACATTTTCTGTAAATGTAAAAATGTAACTGCATTATGAAACTGATGTCGTTTGTGAATGTCACCAAAGAAACTGATGCAACCTTGATGTTTTTCACAGGAGCAGTACAGGTTCTGCTACGAGCTGGCTCTGGAGTACCTGGACTGCCTGGAGGTCAGATAACACAAGAGCTCAAGACCTCATCAACACTGGCTTCAACCTCTTCACCTTGCCTCCTCTTTTTCCTTTTGCTTGGGCCAGTCCAGCCCATATGAATGAGCTGTTCTGTCCTCCAGTGAGAATGCATATCTACGTCAAGAGTGGGAATGCAAGACTTGGCACATTTCTTTAACCTTCAACCTTTATTGTCCTCTGTGTACTTTTTGTTTTGGTGTTCTCTCCTCCACTGACTCCCTGTGCCAGATATTCCTGCCAAACCCTTGAGAGAATTGATGAGATTTCAACAGCTTTGAGATTTATGACATACGTCTTTGATCACATGACTGGCTCTGAGCTCCGCCTTTAGGCCTTATACACCATGCAGGAGGAAAACATGCTCAAACCATGTGACTGCAGCGGCGACAACATGGGCGATAACATTATGTTTGTACATTATGTGTATTGTTAAACTCTGTACATGGGGAGGTCTACTGTGATGATTTTCATGGAAAGCACCTTGAATGTGAGGGTGTGATAATTGATGGAGGTTTTCTTTTTTTTATTGAATTACTTAAAGGTGATCTGTATAATTTGTTGATGTTAATCTCCTATCCCAGCTTAATGTGCAGAGACAACTATAAGTGAGCCGTTCATAGGTTGATTCTCCTCAAAAGTGTAACACTGTGGCGCTATCAAAACATTGCTCTGTTTGTTTGAGCATCCCAACGCAGCAACATTGACTAAACCAATGGCATGAGTTTGGGGCAGGACTATGTGTTTGGCTGACTAATAACACATGGGAGGTGTTTGGGACAGCTGTTTAAAAACTGAGTTTTCTTGCAAATCTGTTTGGTGATGCTAGTGGTGCAAAAATGACACTCTTCACCTTTAAATCAGAAAGTGGCACTCGAAAGTTCAGACAGGTCAGAAGAATAGATACACAAAGATGGTTTCTGGGTTTGTTTTTTGTGTATATATAATATATATTTTGCAAAAAAAAAAAAAAAAAGTTTCTAGATGTTGTCTTTAATGTGCCAACTCATTTTTGTATGGGGTGTGTGAGTGTGCGCGCGTGTGCGCGCAAAGAAGATCACTCATGGATCTGCATGCCTGTTTCATGTTTCATTGCAATCCATTGTGACCAGTCTGCTTTGGGTGCCGCTGCTCGCTGTCATTGAGCACAGTAAAACAAAAAGATATACGCAACTATATAAAAAAAACCAAAACGCTACTATTGGAATATGGTGAGGTGCTCTCCCAAAAAAGTTGCTTTTTATCTTTGTATTTATTGGTTGTGTTTTATTTTCTAAAAAAATGTGTAACATGAACGAATAAAACATTCCAATGTTGCTTTTATCTCATTGTCATTGTTGTTAATTTTCTAATCAAGCTTATTTTTCCTAATTTAAATAGGAAATATTTTATAAGGAAATAAAATAAATGCCGACGAACTAGTGGCGACGAATGCAGACTGCATGGTTCGCTCACATCAGCAGCGTCCAAAGTTGCCCTGACACACCAAACCGACCCTCGACACCCGACAGCCAAGTAGCACGTCCGTTCTGCGCCTGCGTAAGAAGAAATGCCTTTCTGTACCAGCAGGTGGCAGTAGCTGAACAGCCAATCAGAATGATCAGATGGCTCATCTGACCGACAAGCTCCGACGCCGATTCAACATGTCGTATCGGCCGAAATAAAGCCGACGAGGACCAACTTCAGCAGACGGTGCAGATCACACTGAGAAAACTTAGTCAGCTGACGAACAAAAACTGCCCGAAGGCCGACCGTCAGCTTGGTGTGTTCCGGGCTTAAACGTAACCCCATAAGTTATCCCTAAAATCAGAGGAAAATTATACAGTAGGTGAATAACAATGATGTAGAAGCACCTAACCTGGTTGTAAGCCTAAACTTGACATAAACTGTAAACTTGTCCTTCAAATCTGATTGTTGATTGGAATGTTGTTCCAGGATGACCAAAGATGTTTTCAGATACATTCCATGCATGGATTGCTTCCGACAGCATTGACAGAGTTAGCGGTGCCATCTCACTGTCGTGGCACTGTGTTCATTCACATTCAAACTGCTCATGATATGGGGTTCGGAGTCTCAGAGCTGCTCGGTTCACAGTAATGCCTCTCCACACGAACTCCATCTCTGCTAATGCTGTGAGTTTGTGTAACTTATAACATGCATTTAAAAAGGCAACATTCGCCAACCATCTTCTCTAATTTGCAGTGAGAATCGTTTATATGATGTTTTATTAACAAAGTTTGGGAGGAGCACATTCAGATAATTAACTCAATTAACGAGATGAGAGATATATATACAGCAGACTTGCCTCTGTTCCATGACAGTTTTCCAACATTTGTGCCCTGCCCCAAGTGTCCAACATGCCCTAATTCGAGCTTGTCACATCTGATGAAGAATCTTTCCTCCATAGGGTATTGCCATCGCAATCCACCGGCCTGAGAAGCGCTGCTCTCCTACGCCTAATAACACCACTGCCGAGCTCCCACCATCATCTCACAGGCAATAGCCCTTCTGATCGGGTCATCGCACATCAAAATGCCGAGGCCTACCCTCGCCCCCTCCAGCGAGACATTCGCTATCTTCCACCACGTCTTTTTCCACTTGACAAGCCCAGACTAATGTAGACACTAAATTCTAACGCACGTATCCTCCAGCATATTCCTTCAGCATCAGGCTGATTCAGCAGGCCCAATTCAATGTGGTGGCTCAGTCCCAGCCAGCTCCTACCACTCATGCTTCAGGCTCGATCTCCAAACACACAAGAGGTACTTCTCATTTCTAATTGATAATTGAGTTCGATTGGTTCCGGGTCATGAGCTGAAAGACGAAGAATCACGGAAACATTTTGAGTATTGAGAAGCACCCAGTGTCCTCTTCGTAACACCCCAGCCCGTCCTGCCGAATGCTTCCACCACCAGTGGCTAATAAAATCAGAGCGCAAATACTTTCAAGTACAGATATTGACATAACCTCACTTGCTCCCACCCAGTGAGTCAAATCGCTAAATTGAATATATGGCGATTTGTCAGTCATTCTCAAGAACAGCTCAAAATCTTTCTTGTGTTTTGTCCTGGGTTGAATTTGGCATCGCTTTTGGTCGCTACACCAAAATAGTTTGTTCTGCATTTCCTCATAGACAGCTGGAATTAAACAACAAAAAGGTGTCTGGCAAGAAATATAATAGTGTACAAATGAATTCAGGGATTGCATTTGTTCAGTGTTGTTCAGTGCAAGATTTTGATGCTATTTAAGCTAAAATAAAGTAAGGGAAAATATTTGCACTAACTGTTAAAACTGTATGTAACAATGAGTATGGCAAAAATATTTTAGGCAAGGCAAGGCAATTTTATTTGTATAGCACATTTCATACACAATGGTAATTCAAAGTGCTTTTCATAAAGAAGAACCAAATACATAATAATAAAAATGGAACTCATAAGAAATAGAAATAACAGTATGGATGGAAGAGTTAAGAAGTTTCGGGGAGTTTTTTGTTGTCCGTCAGAGTGGATCTAAATGGATCTATCTATTAGAGCGGATCTAAATTTTAGAAATTAAATTTGAAGTAAATGAGAAATAATGCAAAGGAAAGTAAATTTTCAGAAATTTTGCACTTTCTTGTGCTTGAATATTAAAATGGCCCTCCTATGAGGTGTCAATGACAGCAACGGCCCCCAGCCAATTTGAGTTTGAGACCCCTGTTGTAAACAGTTATTGTAAAGATCTATGTAAATCGCTGTTCTAAACTAACATGCTGCTTGCAAATTGCAAGCTATGGCAAATATTTATTTCTGGTTTTAAGTAACCTAAACTCATAGCTTCACTAGAGACACTTCCCAGACTGGTAGGGATAATTCTATGGAAGTAAATTAATGACAATGTTTTTAAAATAAAAAAGCTTTTTGAATTGCACTAATTGAAAAACAAATGTGTTGCATTAACCATGCTTGCATTTTAAGGCATTGTATATTTAAGGCTTGCATTTTAATGGGCTGAAATTCAACATGGTCATATATTTAAGCTATGAATATTTAAATTCAAAACATTTCACACACATTTTCATTATTAAAAAGTTCAGTGATACATATTCACCTTTCAGATTTCACTTCCAAAATATTTGGTCTGTTTAAAAAATACAACTTATTATATTCAGCAGGCATTTTAAGTTAATTTTGTTTCGCTTTACAAATTCGCTTCCATAAATTCAGTGGTTCAAATTCAACGTAAAATTCAACATTGCACATCCGGGAACTGCAGAAATAACAGTAGATTGCCTATGCATAATCTCCATCTGCTGTTAGTTGTCCTCACCAGCAGGTGGTGTTAACAAAGATCAGAGCAATGGCTAGAGAGAGTCATTCATTCATAAAATCAGATTTACAGAAATTGATCAAGCATATGTGATGATTATCAGGGTCCGTATACTGTATGCGGAAAAGTTAATGAAGACACAAAAGCTGTGTTTACGTTTAATTCAATGTCTTCACGGTTACTTTCCTGATAGCCTACGTGTAAGCAGCCTTCTCTAACGCGATCAAGATTATAATGCTTCTCCCACCCGATGCTGATGTACAGATCAAATATTACATCTGATGAAGACATATATTGCTGCCGTCGAGACATATAAAATACTTCATGTAATACTTAATGTAGTGCTTCTGCTTACCTGAAAACAGTATGCATCACCAATAATGCTTATATTGAGTTTGGTCTTGTATTAGTCCATTAACTTTAAGCATTGTTGTTGGGGAATAATGGAGTATGAGGCATGAGAGGGCATCCCAAGTATTACAGCACTGCATCGCACAAGCTATAATATAGGTTAAGAAAACCGAGAGCAAGCGAGATGTAATTCTTCAGATGTAATGTTTGTTATATAGGCTACATAAGCATCTGGGGACAAAGCGTTATAATCTCGATCGTGTTAGAGAAGGCTGCTTACATGTAGGCTTTACACAGGGAAAGTAACTGTGACAATGAATTGAATTAAAGGTTAACACAGATTTTGTGTATTCATCAGCTTTTCCGCATATATTCTGGCCCTGATAATCATCACATACACTTGCTCCATTTCTGTAAATTCTTTTTTGTGAATGAATTACTCTCTCTAGGTTGCTCTGGTCTTCATTAACAGCCGCTTGCACCACCTGCTGGTAAGGCGACCAACAGCAGTTGGAGATCATGCATCGGCACTCTACTGCTAATCCTGTAGTTCCCGAATATGCAATGTTAAATTTTCTGTCGAATTTGAACCACTGAATTTGTGGAAGTCAAAAAATAAATAAATAAAAGTGCAGAAAATTGCCTGTCGAATATTACAGGTTGTATTTTTAACACTAGAACCGGCAGTGGTCGTTGTATACCTAAAACTGCCAGCAGGTAAAATTTACCCATGCACATAATTACTGTTTTGATATGGCTAAAAAACGTATTATGTCACTGTATTATACCACTGTCTTCACAAAGTAATGTCTAGAGTTATGAAATTATTATTTTTAGTCATCAACTATGTTTTTGTCCTGCTGTTTTATGCTATTTTAAGCAGGCTACACTAATCACATTTTGGTGCATATATTGGCTAAACCAGCATTCAATGACAACGAGAATTACAAAGAAACAAATACATATTTTGGGCACTGTAATATTATAACAAAATGTCATTAATCACATATTAAGATAACATATGTTATTTAACTGACTAAAATACCCTTAATAGACAATAAAGAGCAATAATAAATAATAAGGGTGGTTGCTGTGGTGGTTGCTAGGGTGTTGCTATGCAGTTGCTAGGGTACTCTGAATGGTTGCTATATGTTTGCTATGATATTCTGGTTGATTGCTAGGGTATTGCTATACGGTTGCTATGGCACTTAGGCTGGTTGCTATGGTGTTGTTATGTGGTTGCTAAGGTACTCAGGACGGTTGATATGTGGTTGTGTGTGTATGTGAGTAAGTGCATGAGTGAGTGTGAGTGTGTCAGTGAGTGAGTGAGTGTGTGTGAGTGAGTGTATGAGTGTGAATGAGTGAGTGTATCGAGAGATGAGTTTAAATGGCTTAGAAATAGTACACAGAATGCAGATTTATTGAGTCTAAGGCCCTGTTTACAGTAGTGTGTTTTCTTTTTTAAAACTCATAACTTTTGCTATGGTTACGCCTTTACATTACTCCGGAGTTTTCAAGAGCTCTCTCGGTTGGCCGGCTTAAATCATGCTGCACCTCGTCATCAGCCAGTAAGGTCCACCTGTCTGACACCGTGAGCTACTCCCATCAGAGGCTACATGGGCCCTCATTGGCAGGCGATTTGAGCTTTGTTTACCCCATTCATCGGCCGGTAGGGCTCACCCATCTGACGCTGCAACCTGTTCCCATCAAGAAGCAGCATGCAGCTCTAGCAGCACCCAATTAGGTGTTCCAAATCACCCTGCTCCTCGTTCGTCGGTTGGTAGGGCCCATGTGAGTTGCTCCCATTGGAGGCAGTGGAGGCCCTCTTGGTCAGGCGGCTCAATCAGCAGCATGGGATGGGCCCTACCTCCCCTCTAACAGCACACCAAATACACATAACCTTTAAGATGATATTTCACGGGGCAACTTTTTGAGCAATGTTTCCGGGCAATGATGCAGAGCGATGTTGCTTGGGCACTTTCCCATTGAGAATGGGCAACAAATTACGATCTAAAGTATCTAGATAAAAATGTGTTGCCCATTCTCAAAGGGAAAGTGCCAAAGCAACATTGCTTAGCAAAATTGCCCGGCAACATTGCTCAAAAGAGATCACCGTTAAGACTTCTGAAATCCTCTGGGAAGCAGTACAGTGTAAATTACAAAAGAGTAAATTAGAGCAATTACTACTTGACCCATTTCATCTGTTTGCTTTTCATTATAAGCATATTCATCATACTGATAAATTTATCAGATGGTACTATCGAAACAACCTGCTTCAGTGAGCTAACTGTTTTATTATGCTTCATAAGACTGCAGCATTGCAATAAGTCTCTTCCCCTTCTCTGATCCATCATGACCTTCTTTACTCACATGTCTTAGTTGTAAAGCACTGATATCTCAGAACAAGCCACAACTTGACCGGTCATGACACATCATATAATCCAATTAGACTCTCGCAGCTCAGTTTCAATATAAAAGCGAAATCAATATGTGTGGTGACTACCGCACGCTGCTGTGCCAATGCTTGTGTTTGTTTGTGATTGTTAGATGACACTTTCTACCAACACACCGCCCATGAGATGGTTACTGCAAATCTTTCAACCTGTGATTTCATTTGTGCTTATCATTTAATTAGACATGTTTTAATGGACTTTTTATCAAATATAGCTGAACAGGCCAGAGGCTTTCAGTGGTGGCGATGGATGGCTCTTGCTGTGCATTGATCTCCTTCTTATTTCCCACAATGCTGTTTATTTAGAATTGTCTGATAAGGTCAGATGAATGACTGCATTCTCTGACTCATCTCACCAGACAACATTTGTCTTTGTTGAAACCCCAACCTCTACATGAAACTGATTATATGCTAGTTCAGACTAGTTGATCTGTGTTATGATTTGTAATTAGCGTGTAAGTTAGAATTTTGCTTGCTGCCAATTACCTCCTCTGGGTGAATGGCATGAAATCTGAATGAAGATGTGTAATCATTTTAAAACTTGAAAGAAATAAGAAATTATCTTTTGCATAAAGGTGGATTTTTACTTCGAAGCTCCATGATGATGAGATGGAAGGAACAATATATTTTAGTGCTTTTCTGAGTGAAAGCAAAGTTTCTCAGGGAATGCATAACTTTTGCAAGAAAACATCTTTTGCGAGCGAATGCAAAGTTTCTTAGGGGAACACAATAGTTCTGGGAGAGAATGCAAACGTTTTGTGAGTGAACAACGATTCTTGGGGGAACAAAATAGTTTTAGGAACATTCATTTCATGACAAAAAAAAAATGAAATTAAAATATATAATTAAACATAACATTATTATAGTGTGGGGAAAATATTTAATGGAAAAGATCACTATGCCCACAAATATATATATATATAATTCATACAGCTTCATGTAAGAAGATACCAAATTAATGGTTTCTAGTCCACAGTATTCCATTGTGTGTCTTGGAAGGATGCAGTATGAAGCACACAGCATCTGTTTGAAAGCGATTACAGAACCTGGATGCTTTCTATTGCATCTCACACAATAGCCTCATACAAGGCCAGGCTTCCATCCTTTCCTGCAGCTACTAATATGAACATTTATGCATTGTCTCATGGTCTTGGTAACATCTTTTCTTGGTATTCCACAAGGTTTGCACTCACTGCCTTTGTTTTTCATAAATCAATTCTTATACTTTTTTTGCATAGGGAGTTTAACAAGAACTTTAACTTACTTCTAACAAAGAACGGTCTCTGCTTCTAATAAACCAGACGACTACTACTACTACTGATTCTTCTTCTTCATGCGTATTCAACATAGTGACGATGCAAGGTGCCTCTAAAAACACCAACAAGAAGAAGAACATAGTGACAAAATACGCTCTATAGAGCAGTTTGTCTGTTTAGGGCTAACATGCCAGCGCAAAATGGTGACTTAACATGTAAGGGGACCCGCTGTGTATGTAGACAGAAATGGCTCATTCTAAGGTAATAAAAACGGTCTTCATACACCACTGAAAACATAGTTATGTATATTATATTGCATTTCTGTCAATACACCAACTGCCACAAGATTTGCATTAGGGAACCAGTGGCTAAGATCTGTGCAAGTCAAAATATTCAGTAAGGCAAGCAATAAATGTAAAAGTAAGTATTATTTTAACAAAAACAAAATAAAAAATACATATAACCATCAATACAGGGAGTGAGATCACACTTACTGTAGGCATATAAAAAACATTGTTTTGAAGCAAGAAGTTGAAGCATTTCCCAATGGGAGGAAAAGTCACACATCAAAAACAATATTCACATTTGCAATGATTGTAGCTTTTCTTATCTGGACAGTTCACAATGATGAAGTCCTTGCTGCTGTAAAAAGTGAACGCAAGTCTTGGAATGATGTGAATGGAATCAGTCTGATATAATCCATCAAGTATCATGCACACAATCATACATTTTTCCTTTGTGCATCAACCCAAAAGATCACAAAGAGGGTAGAAGTAAGATGTCCTGAGGTTAAATTACCTTTTTGGTGAATAATCTACAAATAATTAAACAAAACTGACATCACCATACATAAAACATAAAAGAGAAAACAACATCTTACATTGACTGATCAGAAAAACCCATAGATGACGTGAATAGTCAAGTCTGTTTATTTTAAAATGCAATTCATTACTCCAGTCTTTAGGGTCACATGATCCTTCAGAAATCATTCTATTATGTTGATTTGCTGCTCAAGAAACATTATTATTATCAATGTTGAAAACAGTTGTGTACATTTTTTTTTCATGATGAATAGAAAGTTCATAAGAACAGCATTTATCTGAAATAGAAAGCTTTAAGAAGCAATTGTTGCTACCATCAATCTGAGAATGGTTATATGGCCATTTCCAAACAATTTGAAGTCCATCATTCTACAGTGAGGAAGATTATTCACAAGTGGAAGACATTCGAAACAGACACCAATCTTCCCAGGAATGGACGTCCCAGTAAATTCACCCCAACATCAGCTCAGAGAAATTGCAGATAACCCAAAAACTACTCATCAGACTCTACAGGCCTCGAATCATGATTCAGATCACGTGTCAAACTGCCAACGGCTGAAATCACGTGACTTTGGCGCTCCGAACAGCAGATTCGATACACTGCTTCAGGAAGCATCGGAGCACAAATGAATCAGTGTTTTGAAATCGGCCATCACAAAATAAGTCGTTATTTAGTTTTTTTTTTGGCGCTCCAAAAATATTCTCGTCGCTTTATAATATTAATATTGAACCACTGTACTCACATGAACCAATTTAAATATGTTTTTAGTACCTTTATGGATCTTGAGAGAGGAAGTGTCATTGCTCCCTATGGAGGCCTCACGGAGCCATCGGATTTCAACTAAAATATCTTAATTTGTGTTCCGAAGATTAACGAAGGTCTTACGGGTGTCGAACGGCATGAGGGTAAGAAATAAATGACAGAATTTTCATTTTTGGGTGAACTAACCCTTTAAGAGTTGAGCAAAATGGTTGGATGCATTAAAAAGCTGAGTTTCTAAGCTTTAAAATGATACCTTAAAATGATACCTGAGATACCTAAGTATGGCTTGTTTGGAAGGGTTGCCAGGAGAAAGCCTCTTCTCTCTTAAAAAAAAACAAAAACAAAAAAAAAACATGGCAGCACGGCTCAAGGTTTGCAAAGTTGCATCTGAACAAACCATAAGACTTCTAGAATAATGTCCTTTGGACAGACGAGACCAAAGTGGAGATGTTTGGCCATAATGCACAGTGCCAAACTGACCATGTAACTGGACAATGGTCTGAAGATCACCAGCAAATCTACATCAGAATGGCTAAAAATTAAAAGAATAATGGTGTTGCAATGGCCCAGACAAGTCCAGACCTCATCCTGACTGAAATTCTGTGGCCAGAGCTGTGCATTAACAAATGCCCACAAACCTCAATAAACTGAAGCAACGTTGTAAAGAAGAGTGGGCCAAAATTCCTCCAGGATGATGTGAGAGTGATAAAGTCATACAGAAAATGATTACTTCAATTTATTGCTGCTTCAATTTAAGTGGATCTACAAGCAGTTGAATCATAGGCTGTCCTTAGTTTTTCCCCCTTGGTTTTTCCATCTTGGCTTTATTTTTTATTTTCGGCACTCTTGATTAGCATGATGCTAACATAATTACCGTCCTGCTAGGATGTTTTTAGCAGATGCTAACATGATTAGCATGTTGCTAGCATTATGTTAACACCCTTAGCATGCTGCTAGCATGTTTTTAGAAAGATGCTAATCATGTTAGCATAATTCTAGCAACATGCTAACATGATTAGCATAATGCTAGCATGATGCTAGCATGATTACCATTTTGCTAGCATGATTTTAACAAGATGCTAATCATGTTAGCATAATGCTAGCAACATGCTAACATGATTACCATAATGCTAGCATGATGCTAGCATGATTACCATGTTGCTAGCATTTTTAACTGCTAACATGTTAAAATAATGCTAGCATCATGTTAACATGATTAGCATAATGTTAGCATGATGCTAGCATGATTACCATGTTGCTAACATGTTTTTAACAAGATGATAACACAATTAGCATGTTTGCTAGCATGATGCTAACATGATTAGCATAATACTATCATGATACTAACACAATTAGCATGTTACCAGCATGATGCTAACACATTTTTACTAGTTTGTGTCATGTTTAAACCCTAAGCTAATCACTATTAGCATGTAGCTATTCACTGCTAGCATGTGTAGCATGTTGGAAGTCCAGTTTGCTAGCATGAGTCAAAAGAGCCAACCGCCATGTCTCTATGATGCTCTGATGCAGAGATATAGATCTTGCTAAACGGTTGCTAGGGTACTCTGTTTGGTTGCTAGGGAGTGGCTTGGCAGCTACCAATGATGATACTCCAAAGGCTGCTTGACAATATAAACCAACCCCCATGTCTTTATGATGTTCTGATGCAGAGATATAGATCTTGCAAAACGGTTGCTAGGGTACTCTGTTTGGTTGCTAGGGAGTGGCTTGGCAGCTGCCAGTAATGATAAACCAAAGGCTGCTTGCCAGTATGAATGATATAAACCAACCCCCATGCCTCTATGATATTCAGATTTGAAGATATCTGCCTATGCTTTGGGTTGCTAGGGTGCTCTAAATGGTTGCTAAGGCGTGGCTATGATGTCTTTAAGGTGATTTGTGATTGGCGGTTTGCTGCCTCGAGTCAAATGAGCCCACCCTCATGTTTGTACGACACTCCTATCCAAAGATATTCATTTGATCTTTTTCAATGGAAGTCTATGGAGCTTGTTACTAAGGTGCTCTATATGGTTGCTAGGGCGTGGCTTGATAGTTTCACAATGATCCTGAGAGACTGATTGGTTGCCTGAGTAAAATGAGCCCACCCCCTTGTCTCTATGACATTGTAATCCAGAGTTATGTTCAATACAAAATCCCTATGTAATTTCCCATAGTAGGAAAAACACAGTACTTCCTGGTTCATGGGCACGGCTTCACCATAGTATGTCTATGGGGCAACTTTGGGCAGCTCTTGCGCCCCAGGGGTACAACTTACACCCCATTTTGAGATATGGTCTGACAGAGCCTGTCAGCCCCTTCAAACGTAGTAACCCACATGTTTCTATGAAATCCTCGTTAGGAGCTATGACTCGTCAAATATCGTCCCAATGTTAAGTCTATGGGATTTTTCGCCCGATTTTTCGCCCGCCGGACGAACATCGTACACCCGATCGCTTATAAAAGTCATAGCACACCACTCCTCAATGGGCCGGTCGATTTGACACCTCATTCATGGGTCTATGACAAAAACTGCGGGAGGAGTAGCGCGCAGAAAAAAAAGTGGAAGAATAATAATAAGTATGCATGAAGAAGAATGGAGCTTTGCCTTTGGCAAGCACCATTAATAATATAATATAATAGCACTCCAAAAAAGGTCACTTTCTCTCGAGGAAGAAAAAGGGAAGGTGCTCAATGTGTGCACGTGCCTGTTCACAGGCATTCCATTTGTGATGTCATACAATGCCGTCTGCCAATTAATTTGTCATGTGTTTACATCATAGCGTTAACACCAATATGCAGTGTTGAACTTCCACTTTGAAAGGGAACTTATGCACTGTTGCAACTCTCCCAATAAGAGCAGGCATCTAAAGATCACTCTAAGAGCACTATGGACTATCCTGAAAGAGGTGAGAAAGAACCAAGGATAACAGCAAAAGACCTCCAGAAAACTCTACCAACACGAAGGAAATGACTGCTGTCTAAAAAAAAAATATATATTAAAGGGGACATCGGATGCCAATTTTCCACAAGTTTGTATGATTCTTTAGGGTCTTCATGAAAAGTCTGTAACATACTTTAATTAAATTAAAATTTCTTAATGGTTGTGTAAAAAAACACCCTTTTTACCTTGTCAAAAACAGCTCTGTTCACAGCAAGCCATTTCGGTGCATGTCCCTTTAAATGATAATGAGCTACTGTTCACCCCACCCCTATCTTCCGTGGGCGGGCTGCATAAACACTGTTTGGCAGGTATTGCATTGAACTCACCATTCTTATTTATGCAGTTATAAATGCTCAAAAATGATTAAAATACATCTGAAAATTACTTGTTAGTAATTAGTGTAGTGTTACCATGTTATCTTTACATAAAATGTACACCGTTTGTAATAAGACAATCACCTTAATGCAATGTTCATTATGAATGTGCAGTTATGAATTACAGTGAGAAGGTTCTAAATAGAAATGACGATATATTTGTTTGTTCAACTGTATTATTTTGATAATGAACAAGCTGCGATGTCACATTTGCAGTGCTTTGTTGTGTGTGCGTGAGGCGCCGGCGCGATCAAACAGTAGTCTTTGCAATGGACTTTCCTCATCGTCATGGCAACGGTTCTTGGCCAGGTCAGATTACGTCAGTTTGTTGGAAAATCATACCACACTGCTCAGACGTTCCCCAACCCATCAAACGCCGATTAAACATGTTCAGTCGGGTGAAAACAAACTCCGACCAACGGCAACAGACAGGGGTATCACACTAGCTGCGTCTCATTTTGGAGGCTGCATCCTGATCCAACAAACTCCAAACAGACGTGTTTGTTGGCGTTAATCTGTGCGGTGTGAACTGGCCTTTCACTTTAGCCGCATTCGTCGTGGAACTTGCTAACTAGCACATTATTAGGAAAGGCGATTTGCAAAGATCCATAAAAAAAACCTATAACTTTACTCATGTCTTCTGGAGGTACTGATCCATCCTTCAGGAACTTTTTAGCAAAACAAACTTTTTAGCAAAACAAACCTTTTAGCGCCGACATAAATGCATATAGGTAGATCCGGGGGCGCATTCCCTTCAAAAACAAAATTAATCCACTGTGTCTTTAGCGGCTCAGATGTCAAGAGTAAAGGACGACTGCTATGTTCATTCTTAGATCCAATAACAAAATGCCTCAGTTGCTTTGGAGACATTCTTGTCTACACCTCCTCCGGCGTCGCTCAGGGTGGGCCTATACTAAAACTGCAGTGTCTGTCAAGAGTCGTGGGAGGGGCCTTTGCAAATTTACGTCACTTTGCCAAAAATTTGTGAACAGCTTGATTTGACAAAGTGCTTATGGAGACAAATCTGCAAAAATATCACCTTCATAACAAAAAAACGCCAACTTACAACTTATACAGTATAAAGTACTTAATAGATTTCACCTAACTGGACGGAAATGATTTAAAATGGGTTTTACTTCAGAAACATGTTCACATTGCATACAAAACACCCCAGGCACCTATTTTCACGCTATTTGGCATTGCATCTCAGTTAAAAAAATCTTGAAAAACATTACTGACTCACTATCCAACATTATGGGATGTCACATCCCATCCCTCTGTATATTAGGTGACATATCCATAATCAATTTAAATAATACAAACAGTCAATTACTCATAGTGGCTCTAACAATCGCTAAGAAAACTATCCTCATGAACTGGAAATCAAGGAACACCATACACATTACAACTTGGAAAAATGTATTAATAGAGTACATCTCCATGGAAAATTTGTCTACTTAACACTCAAAATAATACATCAGAATTACATCCTTCTTGGTCATCTCTCATTAACTTCCAACAGTCATGACCTACTTTGTCTGAAGCTATCCTCAATGATACACCTTCAATATTCACACATGATTGTGGGGGAGGGGGGTCAAGAAGAGGTAGCAACACAGACTAATATCAAACATAAATAAAATACTTAAGATTAAATTTAAATCTCTCTCTCTCTCTCTCTCTCTGTCTGATGAGAGGTTTGGGCGTCTGAGGGTTCCCACGTGGAGAGGGTGACTATTGGGCTTTTTTCTGTTTAATTCTACTTTTTTACTTCTTTTTTTTTTCGTTTTCTATAACAACAAAAAAAAAAAAAATTGAATGTAAGGAAGAATATAGTTTTTGTGTGAGATACTAGTTTAGGGTTTTAGATTTGTTTTGGGATCAGGATGGCGTCCCTCTACGCGGGGGTAGCGCCACCTGTTTCCCTTTGTCACGGCTTCAGGTGTGTTCCTGTGGCCGCCGTGACTGTGGAGGATGTATTGATGGCTGTTGGAGAGGAAATCAGCTACAAGAATATTTCATCAGCTTCTCATATGAACAAAGCCGTGGTGGTGTTTGTAAAGGAAGAGGTTCAAGTAAGCCGCTTGATAACCAGTGGAATTGTGGTAAGTGGAGAATATGTTGTTGTTTCACCACTTGTTGCTCCAACAACAAAAATTACTGTATCTAACATGCCTCCATTTATTTCAGATGTTGAAATTGAGTGAGGACTTTCACGTTATGGAAAGTTTGCTAGCGCGATAAAAGAGCTACCACTCGGCTGTAAAAACAACTCGTTAAAAACATGTAATGTCTTTTAGAAGACAGGTGTTCATGTTTTTGGAAGAACCAAATTTAGACATGTCTTTTAGAGTGTTACACGAAGGAAAGGCATATATGATTTATGCTAACACTGAAAGCATGAAATGCTTTGAATGTGGGGATGTTGGTCAGCATGCCCACATAAAGCTGGGACTAGTGGGGAGAATGTTGGTGTTGTGTCGAATTTCAACTCCCTGCCAAATTATTACCCCCCTCGTTGAAGTCGCTATCTGATTGCCTAATCCTAACCCCACCCCTAATCCTAACCCCTCCCCCACACCTAATCCTAAACCTACCAATACTAGGGGGGTAATAATTTGGCAGGGTTAGGAATCCGGCACCACACCAGCCGAGTACTGCGACCATCATAATGAATTCATCAGAGGACGTTTTGGCCCCAGTTGTGGAGGAGCATGATGCTCAAATTGTTGTACAGGCTAAAAGCGTTATTGATAACGGTCAAAATAGGAAAGTTGTTGCTGAAGCAAAAGAAAGGCATATATGGTGAAGTGGCTAGTGCTAATATTAATACATCAAATGGTGAAGAAAGATATGATGCAGAGATGAAAGATGATGATACGCTTTCTGAGATTTCTGATATGGGATCACAGATAGTGGGAGATGTGTATACTTTACAAGAGATAAATGACTTCCTAGATATGACATTTGGAAAGACCGTTGATGTTAGGAATTTTTTTTCCGGACGATGAGAAATTTATCGTGTCAGTGTTGTTGCTGCAAAGAATGGTCAACTATGAGGCTTTGGATAAGAAGAAGAGATTTCGATTGAAGAAGATGCTAACAAAAATACTAAAAGATAAACTTGTTTCTCAAAGACATCAAAATTAATAAAGTTCACATGGTGGCTTTTACACTTTGCTGTTTTTTCCTGTCTCTAACCACTCTATACTTATACTCTTATATGGATGTTTTGAGGGTGGGTTCTCTAAATATTAATGGGGGAAGGGACAGGGGTAAATTGGCGATTGTTTCAGAATTCCTTAGAATTAAAAAGGTTAATGTTTCTTTTTTTTTTTTTTTTTTTTTTTTTTTTACAAGAGACACATACTAATAAGGTTAATGAAATTGAATGGGGTATGTGGTGGGAAGGCAAGTTTGTTTTGAGCCATGGGACACATAATAGTGCAGGAATAGCTATTTTATTTTCTGCAAACATGAATGTTAACATTTTAAATGTTGAAAATATTGTTGAAGGTAGATTGTTACTTACACAAATTGAGTATGAGGGAACTATGTTTGTGTTTGTTAATGTCTATGCCCCCAACAGTGGTCCAGAGAGCCAGGATCATTTTATGAAATTAAGAAATGGCATCCAGATGTATGATGATAGTGTGTGTCTTGTAAATGGAGAGGATTGGAATTGCACAACAGATTTTACAGTGGACAGAAATGGGGAAGAGCCTCATATTCAATCAAGTGTCACACTGTTAAAAGTTATGCAAGTTAAAGTTAACAAAGTTAACAAGAGATCTTTATCAACATTTATACAGTGCTGAGAGCTGTGATGCTGAAAGTGTTGATGATTTACTTAAAGAATTACCTAGGATTAACAAAAAAAGGAACTAGACTCTTTAATTACTTTTAAAGAACTTACAGAAGCAATGCGTCAGTTACATATTGGCCATTCTCCAGGAATGGATGGACTACCTATAAATTTTTATCAACAATTCTAGGATATAATAGGACAAGATTTTTATGAAGTGTTACTAGACTGCATTAGAAGTGAAACTCTTCCCATAAGCTGTCGTCAAGCAGTATTGTCTCTGCTTCTAAAGAAAGGGGACTTGGGACTTCTTAAAAACTGGAGACCAGTATCTTTGCTATGTTCTGATTATAAAATATTTTCCAAATGTTTATCAAAAAAAACTGTTTACACGTTTTGGTTCAAAATGAAGAAACATATTGTATACCTGAAAGATCTATAATGGACAATCTTTTTCTATTACGGGATATAATCAACATTAATCAGTTTTATCATGTTAATTTTGGAGTACTGTCACTTGATCAATAAAAAGCATTTGATCATGAATATCTTTTTAATGTGTTAAAATATTTTGGGTTTAGTGATAGATTTATATCTTATATTCAGTTGTTGTACTGTAATGTTTCTGTTATGGTTAAAGCAGGTGGGGGATTAAATGAACCAATACCTGTGTCGAGAGGCATTAGGTCAGGATGTCCACTTTCTGGCCAATTATATAGTTTGGTTATTGAACCTTTGTTGTGCAGATTGAGGAAGAATCTTAAAGGAGTTGTAATTCCAAATTCAAATGATAATTTTAAATTGTTTTTATCAGTGCATGCTGACGATATAACAGTTTTTATTACAAGAGGATATTACAACTTTAAATCAAACTATTGGAGTAAATGAAAAAGCCTCTTCTGCTCGAGTTAACTGGTTTATAATTTGGTAGGTGGAAGGTACTGGGTTTCCTCAACTCCCGGGTGGGTTACGGTGGAGACAGGACGGATTGAAAACATTAGGAGTTTTTTGGGGGAATGATCAATTTCAAAAGAAAAACTGGGAGGGTCTGCTAAATTGTCGAAATGGAAATGGCTATTGCCACAATTGTCCTATAGGGGGAGAGCTCTGGTTGAAAATAATCTTGCGGCTTCAATGTTGTGGCATAGGACTATAGCTATGGAGCTACCTGAGGAACTTGTTTCTAACATACAAAGGACTTTTGTTCATTTTTTTTGGAGTGGACAGCACTGGATTCATGCAACTGCACTTATTTACCAGTTCAAGATGGTGGTCAAGGCTTGGTGAATGTGAGGAGTAGGATCCGGGCCTTTCGGATACATGCCGTACAGAGATTTTTTACAACAAGGATGTGACATGGCAATTTTGAAGCGGGCAGGAGGACTTGGACTTGATAAACACTTGTTTTTAAAATTACAGGAAGTAAGCCTGTCAGAGCTTCCACCTTTTTATAAGTCTATGCTACAGATATGAAGAACGACATGGATCGTTATGGACATTGGACTCCATTAACTGCTGTCCTCTGTGGGTGTGAGGAGATGTTTACTAAGGAATGGTGTTACAAAACTTGGACATCTCTAGGATGAGAGGGCTGGAAGTCCATTGAGGCACTTCAAGTCATGACAGGTTTAAAGTCCTTACATCTTGTTTCAAAGTTGAAGGAAGAAATTTGTAATGTATTACCAAGTGGTTGCAGAACTTGGATAGGATTGAGACAAACACAGGACATGAGAAATGGCCAAGTCGTTCCAGAAATAACAATTTTACCTGGCATAGATGAGGAAGATGACGGTGAAGTTGTGGACTCGACCCCTCAGTTAGGCAATTTTAAAGACGTGTCTAAGAAAGCAATATATTGTACTTCAGTTAAAATCACACACCGAGATACATTGAAGAGACAAAAAGTTTCTCGAAGGCCCGAACTGTTACAGCCAGACTTTCTCGTATGGGACAGGTGGCGAACCCTGTATAAACCCCTTGTAGAGAAGCGTACTGCTGATCTACATTGGAGGAATGAAATATATTTTCTCAATGAGGAGGAAAATCTGTTTATTGAATTATCTTATTGGAACAGCTAAACTAGCAATTTGGAAAACAAGAAAGAACAAAGGTCTACAGCTTGCTACAATAGATCCTGAAATGATGTTTAGACGATTAGTAGAGGGAAGACTGAAAATTGAATTTGCTTATTATAGACTTACAAATAATGTTGTGTTATTTTGTGATGTATGGAGTATTAATGAGGTACTATGTACAGTTCAAGATGATGAGCTTGCTGTGAATGTTTAAAGCAATTTTTTAAAATTATTATTAATTTCTTTTTTTTAAGGATTTTTTGTCAGTAATATAATGTGATATAGGTTTTATAGAGTAATAAAGTGCTTGTTAAATATTGTAATTGTCTGTTCGCATAAAAAAAGGAAAAAGAAAAGGCAAAGTGCTTATGATTTGTGGGGATTAAAAAAAAAAGCACTGGGTGGATTTTTATCATTATAGGGTGGTTGTGTAGACACACTGCCAACACACATTTATGTCCAAACACCATTTAAAAGTGAATTTTGCATCCGATGTCCCCTTTAAAGCATGTCTCACAATTGCCCAAAATCACCTGGATGGTCCACAACACTTCTAGGATTTAATGTTCTGTGGACAATCTTGTTTGGCAAATATACACAACATTTTGTTTAGAGGAAAAGCTGAAAATATTTTCAATAGTTTCATAAACATATTATTGCCGTTCCTCTAGTACTATCTAATTTTAAAAGCATTGGATTAACGTTAATTTGCCATACACATAATCTCAGTGGATGTCTGTGCCTGTCATTTTTTTTTTTTTTAATTTCTAATTTATGATAATATAAATAATACAGCTTTGTACTTTTACCAATGACATTCTTCTGCTTTGGGAGATGCAAAGTAAAATTTTTACCATTCTCAAGTGCACTGAAAATCTAACCTAAAGATGATCTACCAAACATGCAAAACAGAGGCAATTAACAAAAAAAAACAAACAAAAAAAACAATATATTAATTATATTTGGCTTCAGAATAATAGTCATGCACAAACACTGGATTCAGCACTCAATTTTGAGCATGTTGATACTGTGACACATCTGTCAGATGTGTTTGCAGTACTTCTAGACCAGAGGTGGGTAGTAACGAAGTACATTTACTTGAGTAGTTTTTTGGAAAATTTGTACTTTTTGGAGTAGATTTAAAGGTGATAGAGAGGATTTTTTCGTCGACTGAGTATCCAAAGACTGTTACTGACTTTTTGAAATGAGCGCATGCGTAAGAACAACCCCCCCCTCCTTCACAGCTCATTTCAAAGGAACGCCTCCCAAAACTAGTATTGGAACACGAGTGTTTACCACCGGCATTCGCTGTGTCGTGTTTTTTGGATTCATTATGTCGGACTCACCGCAGGTAACTCATAATCTGCAGTTGTTACTCCTGTCTCCTGACAAAAACATTGCATGCGGCGCCTGTGGAGTGTGGAAAGTTACTGGAGCGCGCAGCCGCACTCGTCTCTCACAAGGAACGTCACGGCAGTGATTGACAAGCCATGGGCCAATCGTTTACACAATGATCGCGTAAACGATTGTCTGATGTTTTTAAGGCCCTACCTCGTGCACAGATGATGTATATTAATATTATTCCTTTCAGTGCACCTAATAAATAGTCTTTCATCAGTTAGTAAAGACAGTTTCAAGTAATATTGCAAAAATGTATAAAACAAAACATCCTCTTTAGCACCTTTAAATGTGGGTACTTTTACTTTAACTTGAGTGCAAAAAAAATCTGTACTTTTACTTTGCTACGTCGGCCGACATTCCTCTCGTTACTTTATTTTAATGCAATACTGTACATGTTAAGAAATGCGTAGTTTATTCCAAGCACGCTGTCTCTTTTTTTTTTTTCATGAACGATGCCCCATTCACAAATGAATCACTCTTTTGAGTTGATTCTGTTCAAAGACTTGATCAAACAAGTTGGTAAAACTATCTAAATCGGTTTGCGAATCAGTTTGAATGATTTGTTCAGTTCCTGCACGCGCTGAATCGTCTGAAGCGGTTTCTCACTCGGAGCGTTGGATGAAGTGGCAGTGGATCTACAGTCAATTAAAAACAAATCTGCAGATGCATCCTATTGTTTGCCAGCGATGAAGATCTTTATTAGTTGAACGGCGTATGCTGTCTGTGAACAATTCCACAGGTATCGATTTCATTTGATTTCAATTCATACAGCCAATAGCTGACATTTTACAAGCAAACAGATTATCACACCACGATAACAAAGTGTAGCATTCAGGGGCGTCACTAGGCCCTTTTTAGGGGGGCTTCAGCCCCCCTAAACTTCTGCCCAGCCCCCCTAAAAAAAATATTTGATTAATAAATTTTTGATCGCTTCAGTCCCCTTTAAAAAAACTCATTTGAAACGGCGGCAAGCTGCGTCAAGTTTCGGCTCCTCCCCTTATCTGAGTCTGCTTGGATTTAGCGCATTTTTCAATCTGCATCGAAAAGGCGCTTCAGGAAACGGCGGCAAGCTGCGTCAAGTTTCGGCTCCTCCCCTTATCTGAGTCTGCTTGGATTTAGCGCATTTTTCAATCTGCAGGGGCGCCGAGCAGAGCGAACATCAGAGAGCACAAGGTGTGTGTCGTGTGTGCGTGCATTTATTGATAGATTGCTAATGCTATGATATTACATCTGCATCGGTGCAGTTCTTTGTCATAAATGCATTGCAGTTTACATAATGTAATGTTACTGGAGCATTGGGAGCACACGGGACGGCTCGGTTTCTCATCCAATACCAATACGTTTCGCTGCGTTCACCTTCAGCCCTTGTGTGATAGTTGTTTTTTATTCCTACAAAAATGAAGTGATTAACACCCATGAAAACATACTTTAGATTCAGAAAAAACGATCATGATTTATTTTAATTTACTTTTTACAATTACAGACATATTATATGTATTTTGACATTACATTATGCAGCCATGCACAGAAATGACACACATCATTGTCTGAAAGCACTAGATGGCCAGAGAGAGAATGTGGAGTTATTTTGTTTTGTATTATTAAATATAGTTTTGTATTAAGTAATAATGAATCAGGAGGAGTGTCATGATACATAAATTAGAGTAAGCGTAGAGTAAAGGGATTTTTGATTTTCTTGATTTATACTATTTATACTAGATTTGTACTTGATTTATAGAAGTGGCAAATTGATAATTCATGTTGTTATTTTTAATAAATAGAAATAAATATAGAACAGATTAATCATATTGCCAATAGACAATTACATTAATACATGGTTTGTCTATATTCTTAATGAATATTAGCTGGTTAGTTAAAATACTTAAAATGACATCAATTTTCATGGGGTGACTTTATGAATATCCAACCGTATTGTTGATTATAAAGGCTAAAAAGCTAAAAAACTAAAATAATTTATATTTCATTGTAGATGGATATACGACATTTTTTCTTGTCGTGCGGGAGTAGGTCTGCAAATGAGCAACAGTCAGTCAAATAATATTTTTTTAATCATACCCTTATTGGGGGCTGAGCCCCCCTAAAATCAAAATCCTAGAATCGCCCCTGGTAGCATTTCTTTACCGTTTTTATGGACATATATCTTAATTTATACATTAAATAAGTTACCATGAATTGGTAATTTGTGGGCAGCCTATTGCGCAATGGCGGCGCCGGCGACCTGTTCGTCTTGAAAATTAACGCCTTTGCTTTGACACAGTTAACCAGTTTAAGCCCCGGGTATACTTCACTTTCCGCGCCCGGACGAGTCACGCACATCTTTCAAAATATACTAAACCAAACGTTCTAATATGCTGTATTTTGCTGTATTTTTCATAAACATAATATTTTTTTACATTATTTTCCACAACTGGACCTCTATTCCATAAAATGTTGTCAAGCACCTGAAAGGACAAATACTAGAAAGGCACCATAAAACAGAATGTAGTGCAAATGTGGACTAAGTCTTATAGACCATACCAGAGCATTGTTAAATATGGACTGATTTAATGGTAGGTATTGAACTTTAGTGATATTAAACTTCCCTGTATGGAAAAGAGTAATGTATTATTTTACAAATGATTAACTAATGGTAAAAGTGTTTTGAGGTCATAACTTAAAGTATTGTGCAAGGAACCATACAAAAATAGATATTGATAAGTGATAATCTGTCACTGTAATCATAGTTTGTGTAAAAAGCAATAAAAGTTGCTTGTGTTTTACTGGCACTAATGTTCATTTCAACTCAAAACTGCAGTGAATTGTATGTATAGTCACATTTCTGGAGTTTTTCAAACATGTAGAGGCAAGTTTTTTCCAATGTTGCTACAACACAACAACAGCAACAATACGACTACTACATTAATAGTGTCACGCCTGTTCTAGGTTTGAGTTTTGTTTGTTCTTGTTTGATTTGCACCGCTTCCAGTTTAGTTTCCTGTGTTTTCTTTGTCCATGTTCATCTGTTACCATGGTTTTGTTACCATCTTGTTTCGTCCCTAGTGTACTAAATATTGCCCTCAGTTTCAGCTGTTCTTTGTCCATTATTGCCTATGTTAGTGGTTGTTCTGTCCATGTTTTTGTGAATTTCTGAGTAATCTGAGATATTGTTATTTTGATTTTCTTAAAAAAATTAGACTGCTACACAGAGATCCTGCTTTTCATCCTTTGCTTCAACCACACTATGTCAAATAGTAGTAATGCTTACTTTTCAGATTTAAAATAGTCACCCAATATATGGTGTGTGTTCATTTAGATTCTCTTTATAGGGCCTAAATGAAGCTCTGACCTCAGCACCAGCTAAATTTTTTAAATACAGAAGATTCTTATGGGTTCACAAACTTTCAAGCATGATTATTAGAGTTCTCATAATTGAAGGAAGAAATAATTAAGTTGCTTAAAATATTCAAGTTCACATTTGAACTAACTTATTCAGTGGAGACAGTTGGTTCCTCTGAATTCACTGAACCACAGAATGTTTTTTTTCTTTCTTTCTTTTTTTCCTCTCTCATTCATGCAGCAAACAATTTAATTATCCTTTGTCTATTGACCATATGTGCAGTTGTCTGCAGGAATGATGGCATTGAGAAAAAAAATGAATGTCCCTAAATCCCTTGCAGTTATGATTGGATATTGGTTCTTTTGCTCTGCTTGTGGATGACTTACCTCTCATATGCTTTGACATGATGTTGTAATTCCATACACCTCAGTCAGGGAGGATTTGTAGAGGATGGTCTGACATGCTGGGAAATTGCCTTCAGTAGCATAAGAATGCGATCTGAGAGTATGTTCACTAAAATGATGAACCACCAACTTATATGCACAAATCTTTTCTTTTATTTCTTTAAAATGTCAGAACAATAATAATAATAATAATAATAAAAACATGATTATTCGAAAGTGAACATGTTCACATTTTTCTTAAATGTGCTTGGTAGAAAATACATATTAATTTAAAGTGTCATGAAACCAGCACATATCAGTTCTCACTGTACATTTTATAATAAAACCTTTGCATTTGTGGGGATATCCAGTGCATGTGGATATATTATTCTAAGCAATCAGTTATTTTTGTGTATAATCTGCAGTCAGACGATCAGTAAACAGACTGTGTGTGGTCTGTGTTTGTGTACTGATCTACCCCAGGTGAAAAAAAAAGTACACTTCTATAATGTACTTAAAGGGGTCATGAACTGCATTGGTTTATTGTTTTATTAATGTTTCCTGAGGTGCACTTATAATGCTAGTATGCTTTTTACATCCAAAATTGTCATAATTTATAAATAAAAGGCATTTTTCCTACCCTGATTTTAGCCCTCTGGTTTGAACGCTCTGTTTTAAGGGGCGTGTCGGTTGTGAAACTTCAGTGTAAATGCCCACTACTGTGATTGGCTAACATCTTTCCATTTGAAATAGCCAAGTATTACTCTCTCTTTTAGCGCATTTTTACTATTACAGCTCTCAGGTTACTAATCGTGAAAAGTGTTGCATTACATTTTAGATCTATGGCATATATTTAGATAGTGGCATGAAAGGTTGCAGAGATGAACACTGTGTAGCCGATCACATTTGTTGAGCGCATGAAAGCAGTGATCTCGTCATTTCAACAATTTCTGCACACTAACAAATACTTTCATCTTCACTAACAGTGCAAACGCAATATAACTAAAAGATTCATTGAATAAAATGGGAGTTTTGCACGTCAGTCATTGATAAACTCGTGCTGTTTGATTGACAGCTTCAGCGCGCGCTACTCCAATGATTGCAAAGGGGGCTTTCTTTGATCGCTTTCTTTATAAAATTTAATCGCAGCTAAATAACAGATTATTTTCATCCTACTAAGAGAAACAACGCAAGTTGACGTTTAGTCACGGGTTTGATTTACTGGCACACATACAAAGAACATCTGACTGTACATGAATCATTACATATCAGATCAGGCATTAGAATTAACACAGTTATTTACATGTTGTACTGTCGAGTCCAGGCACTGCACAATATTTTGTAATCCTCAACAGCATGTTTATTGCTTGGTAGCTCAAACCGGTTTAGCACCACATAGGCCTATGTTACTTAGGCTACCTATTCTATTGCATATCATGCGAATCGGTGGGCAGGACTAAACAGGCAGTGATGAAGTAGGCGTTGAACTTCTTCTGCAGAGGCGGTGCTTGCTTCCCTTTGACGTCATAGATCCCCACTTTGTAAATCCTGTCGTTTGCTGGGTCTGGTGACAATTAAAGCTTTTATTGGACTAACAAGGAAGTTTTCAGCTCTGAAACTTACAGGATATTCTTATAGTATGATGACCTCTTATATGTCAAAAGCTCAAGGAACATTTGATTTCTCAGTTCATCACCCCTTTAAAGTGCTCCATTTTCATGCACTAATTTTGTACTTAATATACTAAAAATTATTCTTCAGTACTTCTTAAGATAATCTTAAGAACATCTAAGTGTACTCAGCTGTGCTATTTTGAGACACCATGAAATATGAACTAAAATGTCCTTTTAACATACTATCTCTGTATTAAAAAAATATATATTTAGTTACCACTTGTAGTACACTATTCAAGTGTACTATAATTTATTCAAAAACTTTTGACCAGTAGTGTATATATCAGTGAAAGGTCAGACATGCCTTCATAATTAAAGGTGCCCTCGAATGAAAAATTGAATTTATCTTGGCATTGTTAAATAACAAGAGCAGTACATGGAAATGAATACAGTGAGTTTCAAACTCCATTGTTTCGTAATCCCATTTGTTTAAAGACTTCCGAAAAACACTCGGATCTCAACATAACACGACTGTTACGTAACAGTCGGATCATTAATATGTATGACCCCAATATTTGCATAATGCCAGCCCATTCTTAGACAAGAAAGGCAGTATTAATGGCTGGATCTGTGCACAGACAAGGTAAGCAAGCAAGAAACCAGCGAAAATGGCAGATGGAGCAATAATAACTGACATCCATGATCATGATATTTTTAGTGATATTTGTAATTGTCTTTCTAAATGATTAGCATGTTGCTAATACTGTCGTTACCATCGTTCTTACTGTATTCACGGAGACTGTCGTTCTATTTTCATTTTTAAACACGTGCAGTCTGTATAATGCATAAACACACTTCATTCTTTATAATCTCTCCAACAGTGTGTAGAAGCCTCAAACTCACACAAAATCAAACGTAACCATCTAAATAAACTTTACTCACATATTTGAATGCATACAGCATGCATGACGAACATCTTGTAACCATTTGAGGGTTATATTAGCTGTGTAACTTTGTTTAAATAGTGGAGCTCGTGGGGCAGAGGGAGCATCTCTTAAAGGGCCATGCTGAAAAAGTGCATAGTTAATGATGCCCCAAAATAGGCAGCTAAAAAATAATTAAAAAAAATCTATGGGGTATTTTGAGCTGAAACTTCACAGACACATTCAGGGGACACCTAGGACTTATATTACATCTTGTAAAAAAACAATCTAGGGCACCTTTAAGCACCTGTAAGAGCTGTGATTGTATAATGTTAGAGGAGAGAAGTACCATGAAATTGACGTTTGCAAAATATGTTGTAATTCTGATATAGTTGGCACTATTGTCGCAAATACGTCTCAGGTTACACATGTTATCATGGTTCCCTGAGAAGGGGAACAAGACACTGTGTCCGAAGACACTTTGGAGTATGCCTCCAGCGTGACGTGTCTGAAGCACGTGATTCAAACACGACAATGTCATTGGCCGGCGACAGCCCATGACGTGGCTACGTGTGCGAACGTGTGTACAAGAGGGCACCTGTAGTACATGTCAGCAACTTCTTTGTCTGAAGGAAATGTAACCAGGTATGCCCGAAGCATGGCAGCTAGATGCTGCATCCGAAGATACTTTGGCGAACGAATACCCACTCTGCCATGCTGAGGGAATAACTGCCTAAATGGCTAAGATAAGTAAAAGGAAGGCTCAACGGATTAAATGCCAGAGACCAATCCCTAACTCAGGTCAAACACGGGGCTGTCAGTGACCATATTCCCTAAGGCCACAACTTGGGCCCATGCCTTACCTTTAAGAGAATACAGGCAAAGAGAAATTGAATTCCTTCACCTTGTCACTATACTAGGGGGATCTGATTAAACCTCTGAGGACCCCGGGGGAGCTGAAAAGACATGCTAAATCCTGCCAGACTCTAAGTCAGCATATTTGAGCCAAATAAAAGTTGGGCCCGAGATGGGTCCAATCAAAGACAGATTACCAAGGCAGCCTCACAGAGGACTGAACACTTTATGTCACTGTCTAGCTGGAGCTCAGATAAGCGGAGGCCTCAGGAGAAGGACTCTCTATAGCGAGAGGAGGCCAAACACACTCAATTTCAAAGACAGTTTACCAAGGCGTCCTCACAGAGGGCCGAACACTTGATGTCACCATCTAACTGGAGCTCAGGTGAGCAGAGGCCTCAGCAGAACGACTCTCTATAGTGAGAGGAGGCCAAACACACTCAATTTCAAAGACAGTTTAGCAAGGCAGCCTTACAGAAGGTCGAACACTTAATGTCGCTGTCTGACTTGAGCCCAGATGAGCAGATGCCTCAGCCGACATGCTCAACTTCAAAGACAACTTACCAAGACGGCCAACAGAAGGTCAAACTCTTGAAATCACTGCCTAACTGGGGCTACATGAGCGGAGGCCTCAGCAGAAAGACCTTCTAAGTGAGAGGAGTTTAAACACACTCAATTTCAAAGACAGCTTACCGAGGCAGCCTCACAGAAGGCCGAACACTTGATGTCGCTGTCTGACTTGAGCCCAGATGAGCAGAGGCCTCAGCTGACATGCCTAACTTAAAAGACAACTTACCAAGGCCGCCAACAGAACGCCGAACACTTGACATCACTGTCTAACTGGGGGTTAATGAGCGGAGGCCTCAGCAGAAATACCCTCTATAGTAAGAAGAAGCCAAACACACTCAATTTCAAAGACAGTTTACCAAGGCGGCCTCATAGAAGGCCGAACACCCGATGTTGCTGTCTGACTTGAGCCCAGATAAGCAGAGGCCTCAGCCGACATGCTCAACTTCATAGACAACTTACCAAGGCAGCCAACAGAAGGCATAACACTTGACATCACTGTCTAACTGAGATTTCTTTTGGGTACATTCCACTTCTGTCGAGCAACTATATTCGAGAGATATTCCTTGTGCCAATAACTCCAGAATTGTTCTGCTAGAAATTGCACGTCTCCATCTTTTACGTGCATACACATCTTCCCTGACATATTTCCCTAGTGGAGGCAAAACAGTAGTAATGTTAGCAGATGGTTTGGAGTGATTGTTCTTGGACTTTGAGGATCAGTCAGACAAATCAACAGCAAGTGGCCTATTATTCACAATTGCCACAGTTATGTTATGTTAGTTATGTGTTTGTGATTTAGTTAAATAAAACTTTGATAAAAAGTTGATAGACGATCAATACTGAGTGTTTGCTGGCCGAACAGATTAATTGATTGTAATATTAATTTAGCTATGTTAAGTTAATTTTATTAACTGATTCAAATATTTATAATTAAGTATAATTAGTTATGCTTAATTATTCAAATTTCTTTTGAGCTAATTTGCTTACAATACCAAGAGTTCTTTCTGAAGGCAACACATCAAATGCAAAATCAAGATTTTTTACATCAGGAATCCTATCTGAAGTAAGAATGCTGTCCAACACAAATTTTCTATTTGACACAAACTTGTGGAGCCGTAAGCCACCTATAGCACAGAGCTTTTTGGCTTCATCTGTAACTTTAATGGCTTCTTCTGCATTCTCTACACTGATTACTCTATCATCCACATCGAAATTTCTTATCATAAACTGTGAACCTAGCGGATACAACTCACTGTGTTCAGTTGCAAGATGTTTCAAGCCATAGTTTGCACACCCTGAGGATGAAGCTGCACCAAAGAGATGAACTTTCATGCAAAACTCACAGGCTGGTTGGTTGAGATCTCCATCCTTCCACCAAAGGAAGCTGATGGTACATTTCTACATTACACATAAGTGTAATAAGGTATTGGCGAAATCGAATCAAGATGCCATTTAGATTGTTTATCAAATCAGGTCCTTGAAGTAAATGATCATTTAAGGAGTAACCCTCATACCTTGCAGAGAAATCGAAGACCACACTCAATTTGTCCGCCTTCTTCAAATGGAAAAACACTGTGGTTAGTCAAGAACCATATTTCTCCTTCTCTGCCGTTGTTGTGTACCTCTTCAGCATCTCCTCTCTGCAAGATCTCACTCATGAATTCATTGTAACGTTTCTTATACAGTTCATCCTTCACCATCTTTCTTTTGTGGTTGTTGAATCTAACCGTAGCACATTGTTTGTTGTTGGGTAAGTTGGGTCTCACTTTAAAGGGAAGTGGCATTTGGTAATGACCATGCATATTTCTCTGTATGCCCTCCTTCAGCTTCTCAAGAAAAAGAATGTTATCTTGGGACACCTTTGTGCTCTCTTTTTCAGTATCTTTAAAATCACTCTCAAAGACATGAATACCATCAACTGGTGTGATAGAAGGAAGCTCTTTAACCGCAATGCGGTGACACAATCTACTAACTCCAGGTAAATCAGAGTACGGTGAAGAACAACCTACTATACTCCATCCTAAATCTGTCCGAATGGCGTAGGGTTCATCATCGCCTCCTACTAGTACTTCTCTGGGAGTCATTGACCTTGAACAATTGTAGCCTATTAACAGGCCAACATCACAGTCCTGTAACGGCGGTACCTTGTCTGTAATGACTTTAAGATGATTCAAACTTTTTAGAAACTTCGCTGGTAGGATTATGACTATGATTAACTGGTATGTAGTCTTTGCTATAGGGATGAGGTAAATAAATATAATTACCAGATTTATACGCTCTCACTTGGAGTCCTGATACTCTCTCACTCTGCAGGATGGTATCTTTTCCAAGCATGGTAGTAAGCTTCAATTTAACTGGAAACGTTGTGGCCTGCAAAGCATCGCTCACTCCTTTATCAATAAATGTGGGATCACTCTGAGAATCCAACAATGCATACACCAATTTCTCACAACTTGGATTTTGTTTTGCAGATACCCAGACAGATATCATTGAAGTAAATGCATTTCACTCTTCTCCACTTACATTCAGGGACACTGCATTTATTGTACCATCAGGATCACTTTGTGTCTGAACTGCAGAAGATAAAGTCTTTACTGTTTTCACAAAGTTATAATCATGTAAACTAGTTTGATGCTTTCTTTTGCAAGTATTACAAGTGAGATGATAACGATACTCCTTTGTACTGTGACCAGAATTCAGGCATCCATAGCAAAGCCTCTTCTCTTGGATAAATTTCCGTCACTCCTCCAATGGTTTACTGAGAAATTTGAAACAATCATTAAGCTGATGTTCATCTTTCAGGTAAAGCATACACAGAATTGTATTTTTTCAGCTCTCTATGTTTGTTTGAGTAGTGAGAACTCTAACTTTATTTATCTTGGTTTCTCTCAGGTTTGCTTTCTCTGCAACAGATTCTGCAGCATTGAAGACCATGAAATGAGGTAACTGGGTTACAAGCAATCTCAGCTTCAGTTAACACAAAATGCAGCAAATTCTTTGAAGGTAGGATACTCATGATTTTTCAGAAAGACACTGTGTGACGATTCCATCTGCCAAATCCGGTAATTTTGAAGAACTTTGACCCTGGCATGCATTCAAGAAGTCAAAGAAAGTTTAAAGGCCCATGGAGTCCTTGAGATGGATTTTAGGCCAGCTTGCCACCCTTTCTCTAAATACCTTTTCAATCACAAATGGTTGATCATAACGATTATTCAATCTACACCATGCATCTTGATAGGCTTCATCATCTGTTCTGAAAAAAAAGTTCCTTCTAAAGCCTGTGTGGCTGGACCACTCACATACTTATTGAGATAGAACATCTTATCGGCAGAAGAAACACTTTTCTTATCAACAAGCACCACAAAGGATTGTTTAAACTCAATTAAATTAATGGGGTCGCCTGTAAAAACAGGAGGTTCTGGTACCATCAATTTACTCATAGCCATGCCATCTTGGAACTGTTATAGGCTCCGGCGTGGTGGCCATGACGTGAAGAGGCTCCAGCGTGGCAGCCATGATGTGACGAGGCTATGACTTGGCGGCTATGATATGTCAAGGCTCAGTCTTGACAGTCATTGGTATGGGGGTCAGGACATTAAGGAATTTGGGCTGAGCAACCTTGATGTGACTTGAATCTGGAGTGGCGGCCATGACGTGAAGAGGTTCTGGTGTGGCAGCCAAGAGGTTGAAGAGACTCTGGCAGGGCGGCCATGACGTGACAAGGCTCTGGCTTTGTAGGCATGACTTGAACAGGCTCTGTCTTGGCGGGTATTGCAGGATTGCGGGGCCCCTCATCTACAATTCCCACAGTGAATGATGAGCCGCACAACAAGGCATGATTTATATTGTTCCAGCGATCAGTGGATCTTTCCCCCAGAAAGCCACAAGCAAGAGGCTTAATTTAATCCTCCACGAAAAAAGTTTTTAAGGGCGATGTCGTTAATATCCACCTGATTGGAGAGTTTATCCCCTTAGCATTCCTAAGATCTCTTTTGAAAGGTATGTGTACCACGAGTGATACAGCGTTTTTTTGTTGCTGTGGGTAATGTTGCGGTTTGCGGCGGGAAATTAATTTCTGCTCTTGACCACTGCTATATCAAGTGGTGTAAGTGGTGCTATATCAATAGATTTTCACGTTATGGAGTGGACATATCACAGCTTGTTTTCATGAGTAGCAGTCAACTGCGCCATGTGGAGATTGAAAAAAAAAATATGATCAATAAGATTGTTAAAAATATCATTTACATAACCACATGTAGTAAGCATTCATGTAAGCATTTGCTGTTTAGAATGAATTCAAACAGTACAGTAAATGTCAAAATTGTGTTTTACTTTTGCATGGGCTGCACTTTAATGCAGTACTAATACCCCGTAATAAAATATTTAAAAATAAAATATAAATATATATAAATATAATATAAAATATAATATAATAAAATATTTCTTAATAGGCCTATGTATTATGTTATTTTCTTCTTGTAATAATAATAAAAAAAAAAAATAGAAATCTGAATTATATAGGCTACACATTTGTATGAGGTTAGTAAGAGTGATAGCGTAATTTTCCCTAATAGGCTACATGAATGAATAGGCTTTGCATGGTAGTTTTAACAGTGGTGAAGCAATATCGTAGTGGACAGCATTTCAACACATGGTGCAAGTGTGCTTTAAGAGACCTGTGTTCGAGATCTGGCTCAAGATTTAGCCTTCTCAAGCCAACATAGTTCATTTGAACACATACATTTATAAATCCGAAAAAAGATCTTTATTATTCATTGTCATTTTTATTAGTATTAGGCTGTGTTTATTTTTAATTGATACTAATCTTAACAACATTGTAAATGTTTGCTCTTAACCGATGTTGGGTGACAGTCTTTGTTTTACCATTCTTGATGCTTAAGAAACAGCAGATTGATCAAGCATTTGGTTTTGTGAATAAAATGTCACTCAAATCACTCATGAAATTGAGACGACTGACAGTGAAACCAACAGAAAAATTATAAAGCAACGGAATAAAAACAACAAATTTCAAAACATCTGTACATCAAACAAATCAGTGTTGGCTGAATATGTTTATGCTATTAAAGCTTTAAAAAGACTTGAAACATTTTTTGTTGACTAAATGATTAAAAAAATAAAATAATAATAAATAGTATTGCTTTTTTTAAGGTTTATATGAAGTCTTGGGACAGTAGCCTATTTATTTATTACATGTGTTTATTTCCTGTGCAATGTAAAATGAGGAATACAGAATTTTATTCTTGCAACATTTTACATTTGTGTTGCCAAATTAATTGCAGCCTTGCAGTATACAATTAAAACAGTACAAAATGAAAATAGTAAAAGCAAAATGTTAAGAACAGAAGTTTTTCTTTTCGTCTCTCTCGCCGACACGCTAGATCTCTTTCAGCAAGTTTCTTTGTCTCCTTCACTGACACGTGGTTTACATCTTTAGTATTGTCCTGCACCCACACCATGAAGCTACTGAACTGTCCCTCCTCCCAACCCCCATATCTGAGCATTTGGGGCTGACTAAAAATGAGAGAAGTCGCAAAAGAACAATTCAGACTTAAATCGTTATTCTAGACATTAGCTTAAAGGGTTAGTTCACCCAAAAATGAAAATTCTGTTATTATTACCTACCCTCATGCCGTTCCACACCCGTAAGACCTTCGTTAATCTTCGGAACACAAATTAAGATATTTTAGTTCAAATCCGATGGCTTTGGATGGCCTGCATAGGGAGCAATGACATTTTCCTCTCTCAAGATCCATAAAGGTACTTAAAACGTATTTAAATCAGTTCATGTGAGAAAGTGGTTCAATATTAATATTTAAAGCCACGAGAATATTTTTTAGCGCCAAGAAAAAAACAACAAAAAAAAACAACTTATTTAGTGATGGCCGATTTCAAAACACTGCTTCATGAGCATCGGAGCACAATGAATCAGTGTATCGAATCATGATTCAGATCTTATGGATCTTGAGAGAGGAAATGTCATTGCTCCCTATGCAGGCCTCACGGAGCCATTGGGTTTCATAAATATCTTAACTTGTGTTCCGAAGATGAACGAAGGTCTTACGGGTGGAACTAACCCTTTAATATTTTAAAGTGTAGCCTATAGACAATAAGGAATTTAATCATTTAATCTATTAGTTTTTTTTTTTATCACAAAAGTTATTATTGTTAAATATTTCATTATCATGATTAAAGTATTCAAACAGAACTTTGCTTGATCAGATGATTTACTCCGTTTTACTATGCCAGCTTTTCCCAACTCTCTGGATAAAGACTTTTTTTTTTTTTTTTTTTAAGAGAACTGCTGTTTGTTATACAAATGCAAATTTAGTCTGGTGGATAATATTTGTTGCATGGTATAAAATAGAAATTCATGTTATTTTTTTAGTCTATGTGAGGGGAAAAAAGGTGTAACAAATAATGTGTTTTAGAACTGCAGGAACGCACATCTCAGTAGCTCGTGTTTTTTCGGGTTTGACCGTGTCATTGATATTTCTTCCGACTAACGCTCTATACCACTCGACTAGAATTGACTTTCCACAAAATGCCCAGAACAGAAGTTGGGCACTCTTGTATATCTTCTTGTTAATAAATTCATTTTTATTGCAAACTGTGTCATTCTTGTGTTGATAATCAGAGGCTCTACAAGCTCACCCGAATCTCACTAAATCCTTCAGATTGGTTAGATGATAAACTTCCTCCAATTTATAAAATTCTAATTCAGTCAACAGTCTTCCATGATTGATCTTTATTGTCAAGGTGAGATTCCTTGGCTGGTGCCTAAAAAAAGTGGTATGGCTCAGAATTACCATTCACAACTTCTGACAATGGAAACGGCAAAAACTGCATACCGTACTGAACTCTACTGTACCGTACCGCTCAGTGGAAACGAGGCATTAGTAAATGAAAAGGGATTTTTTTATTTTTTTGTATATCGTTATTATTTATAAAAACGTAATATTTATGAAATTTATCATGAAATTAAATGTTTTGTGAACAAAATGCATTTTGTTTTTGAAAAAATGCTTGTCATTCACAAAGTGTATATTTATATAAAAGTATAAATAAAAGGGTAACACTTTACAATAAGGGTACATTAATAATCATGCACTAATACTTGAATTAATATTTAATTCAACATGAACTATTGAAGGCATATACTAATCATGAACCAAATTAAGAGTTTTGTTTAACTAAGACTGGAACTTGACCTTAAAAGATTATTTCACTTTCAAATTAAAATGTCCTGATAATTTACTCACCCCCATGTCATCCAAGATGTTCATGTCTTTCTTTCTTCAGTCGAAAAGAAATTAAGGTTTTTGATGAAAACATTCCAGGATTTTTGTGGACTTTTGTATGTATATATACATACGGGTATACATAAGGGTTTGAGCAGAATTTGATCTTTTAATATCACTTAGTAGGCTACAATACGATGTTAAAAGCTTTTTCTTTATAACGGTTTAAGGAAAACACAACGTAATTAAACGAACTGCGTTCATATTCTGGGCTCATCTGCTTTGCTATACATATGGTTTAATAGTATGATGTTTACTGAGTTTGTCACAAGGACTTTGTCTGTTTGTCTGTTAATATCACTGTCTTAGTACATTAAGCCACGTTAAGCATTTTAGAATGTCCCTATTATTAAGGTAACAATACCATCAAAGTCCCTTTAAGACAAGTCATTTCACTTGGCGGCCATCTTTGAAACGTCTCTCAAGCATGCAAGTGCAACTCCTATCTTTATCTTTATTCTCTCTATTGTTGCTATACAAGTTTTTTATAAAATGTTTGAAAGGTTTCAATTATTTCTTGTAAAGAATAAATCTTATTTTCAGCATTCTTGATGACATATATTAGCATTTTTTCCTTGTTTCTTTTAAGCAGGTTAGCTAAATATTTTCCTGCTTTGTGATAGAGACCAATTTATTATAAAGCGCATTTGAGGAAAATTGGGTTGTTTTAGCTTGTTGTTTAGGTTACTATGATTGGAAGTAGCTGCATTTGTGTTTTAACAATGTTTAGCTCACGAGTTATTAATACGGGAAGCTCGAATCTGTGAATATATTGCCAACTTTACTGAACTGCTTGACATAAGCACTGACTGCATTTCTTTATATTTGAGTCCAACAACTTCAAACTCTAAGAGCTGCGCATTATTTGTGTGTAACGTATTTTACTAACTGAAACACTACTGCCAGCCAGCAGGACATTAAAGAGGAAGTGTTTGTCTGAGCTCACAGCAAGGGAACGATTATAACTTTGTGAGGGAACACATATATCTTTGCGTGGGAACGCAAAAGTTTTGCGAGGGAACGCAAAATCCATATGAATCCATATGACTCCAGTCTTATAAGCATAGCTCTTAATTGATTCATGTTTAGTTCATGCTTTCAATAATCATTAGTTCATGTTGACTTAAGTATTAATTCAGGTATTAGTACATGATTTTTCATGTACCTTTATTGTAAAGTGTTACCAATAAAGGTGTAACCTAACTGCATATTTGAGTACACCCTTGTATAATTAGGTATGGCTGTGTTCAGAATTAATCATCAAACTCGTATGAAATAGTACACTCCTGTTTCACCTAAAGTGACTCTGATTAACTTTTTCTTTCTGACATCTTCTTGGTTGCATGCTACTGGCCATGGGCCAAAAAAAAGCTTCATTTTTACATCACAAAAAAAAAAAAGAAAGAAAAGAAAACGGCATTTAACAGGGGTGTGCAGACTTTTTATAGTCACTGTACATAATACATGACATGAATATTTTCTTCACAAAATGCCTTTTGTGATATGCATGGAATGTATAAAAACTATTTTGTGAACAAAATGCACTTTGTAAACCATTTTGCGGACAAAATACTTGTCATTCACAAAATGTATATTTATATATTTTCTTCACAAATTGTATTGGTAATGAATCATGCTGGGCAGAGTTTGTCCACGAAAGGTATTTTGTGTTATCCACAAAATTTGAAGTGCACAAAATGGAATGTGCATTTTTAATCCATTTATGTTCATTTCTGAGATGATAACTGCTGTATTCAATAACCCAGATCTCTACATCTAATATAGGGCTCTGGGCTAAGCCCTGAATATCCAATGACCCTAGAGCCCCTGACATCCACTTCTAAACTTCCTTGGTTTTTTTTTTTTGCTCTCCATAATGTATGAGCTCACATGCATACTTTTTTATTACCACTGTAATAACTGATTCCAATTAATTCTCATGTGAGCAAGTAAATCATGGTCACTGATTAGACCATGGCTCATTTGTACAGCTATACACAGATCTCTGATGCGGGCAGGTGCAGACTACTGGCTACATCAGCGGAAATAGGTTTTTTAGAAAGCAATTAGCACTGACTTGACCATTTCCACAGCCTTTTTACACACATCTCTCATTTAATGGAACATTATCATTATAATGGAAGGTCACAGTCTAGCAAGAAGAGAAGCTGATGTCGGCAAAAAGGAACCAAAAACTGATTTTGCTTAAAACTAGCAAAATGTGAGAAACGGGTTAGTTCGTCCTCAGTCTGTATCCGATATGTACAGTACATAAACATTATTACAAAAAAAAAAAAAAAAAATTAATATCATAATATCACTGTGTACTGTATATTTTAATATAAAATATTGTTTGAACAAAAGTACATTTACTCAAGTATGCATTGAATTGACCAAAAGTGACTGTAAAGATGTTTAAAATATTAGAAAAGATTTCAATTACAATCTGCAGATTTCAATTATAACCATACAATAACCACCATAGTAATTAATCATATAATAACATATAATAACACAGATGGTAAAGAGAAAGCCACATGATTAATCAAAGTTCATCACAAGTAGCTTTTCCACAAGCTGAGGTAATTAATGTAATCTGCTGACAGCCAGTTACTATTTACTTCACTGCAAATATAACACTGTAAATTATTATTATTATTATTGTAATTTTAATTGTATAAGACTGCTACAGTAAATACCTGTTAATTAGTTAATAGTAAGCTCCCTTACTATATACAGAGGAAAAGTGTAATAGATCTAGCCTTACAACTCATGTAATTTTACAGTAAAATACTGTTAAATTTATTATTTTTGGAAGTAAAAAAAAAGAAAGCCATAAACTGACATTTCTAGAATTCACTGTGTGACACTTCTCATTTGATGGCTTTTAATGTGCTAAACTGAGTGATAAATCTCTGTTGTAAAGCTTAATATTAACCGTATTATGATAGTTGCATTGTAACTGTCACATCTCACGTACTTTACCTGGGAGCATTTTCACTGTTCCTTTTTTTTTAATTTATTTATTTATTTATTTAATTTAAACTTCAAGTACTGAAGTAATGCAAAGAGACTGGTGGGTAAATTTCCCTTGCCACTTCCTGTGAAGTGATGTATTGATGTTTACTTATTCCCTATGCCATCGCAGTGCCCTTCAAACTGAACATGTAAGCTCCTTTTGGATTGGAATCTCACTTAATATTGCAGAGTAAGTGAACATGATTGAATGAAGCACACCTCTTGTGTGCATCCTGATCAAACACAATGTACTGTCAAATATATGGAATAGATAACGGATTGTATGAGCTTCAGAGGAGGGAAATATTTTCATGGAATAACATCATAAATGTTTCTATTTTTCTCATGCAAAACTATTGTATGGTTTCTGAGCTCTTAGAATTTAGAGTTTCACAAACAACTTTATAATTTATTTATTTATTTATTTTTGCCATTCTCCCTCTTGCCACAGTTCTACACACAACTGGGACAGTTACAAGTAGACCCAGGCAGTGCTAGACTGTCCTCCAAAAAAAAAAAAACGACCCTATAGGTCATTTTTCAAGCACCTTATTATGACCTATATTTACGTTTTAAAGTCATGCGCCCTCTAGCTGGCATAAAAATAATGACAGTGTCGTGTTACGTCTGTCGTCATGAAATGACTTATGACTGTTATGACCAATAAAAATGCGTGTTCATTTAAATGTAATGTGTGGACTTTATACAGCATTTGTCCTATTTCCATTTAGCAAAACGCATTTTTTTATTAAAGGTCCCATTCTTCGTGATCCCATGTTTCAAACTTTAGTTAGTGTGTAATGTTGTTGTTAGAGTATAAATAAAATCTGTAAAATTTTAAAGTTTAAAGTTCAATGCCAAGCGAGATATTTTATTTAACAGAAGTCGCCTACATCGAACGGCCAGTTTGGACTACATCCCTCTACTTCCTTCTTTAATGACGTCACTAAAACAGTTTTTTGACTAACCTCCGCCCACAGGAATACACAAGAGTTGCGTTTGTAGAGTGTGTTTGTCGCCATGTCGTAGAAACGCTGTTATTTTCATCCCGCAGTCCAATCACCGGGTCTGATTCCGGCTCAAATTGATAGGGTAAAATTAAAGACATGTTTACAATAACACTGAGTGCGTGCATCTCCACGTTATGGTAAGAGGCGTGACTTTTCCGGGCACGGTGCGCTCAGAGCTGTCGAATCACAACACAGGAACCGCTGGCACAATCAGAACTCGTTACGTATTTCTGAAGGAGGGACTTCATAGAACAAGGAAGTCATCAGCCCGTTTTTATGACAGTGGAAACAGCGGTATACAGATAAGTAAATTATGTGAAAAATACTGTGTTTTTTTACACGCGAAACATGAACACATGTTATATTGCACACTATAAACACAATCAAAGCCTCAAAAAACCACGAAAAACGGGACCTTTAACAACTACACCCACCCCACCCCTAAACCTACCCTTGGTGATTTATAGTGCATATACACTTTATGAGCACATGCGTTCCCTGGGATCGAACCCACGATCACATGATCACATGATTGCATATTGTTATATATTGCAATGCTCTGCCAATTGAGCTACATGAAACCCGAAATATGACTCAGATAAAAGGGAACAATGCATTGAAATGAAAGTGTCCTGTTGTCGATAGGGCGCAACTTTAGTAAACGCTCCTATGGGTCGTATTTCAGGGAAGTGACAAACGACCTATATAGGCGTATTGGTTGGAGAACATGTTGCTTTATAAAGATGTCCTGTGCTCCATTTTAATTATAAAGAGAGCTGAGATAACAATATTGTAAGCATTGCAAGAATATGTTCTGAATTGGAATGACATGATGACAGATTTTCTTTGTTTGTTTTTGGGAGATCCACTCCTATAATATCTGGAAAACAGGTGAAATTTACAAGTTAGTGAAGTACAACCTTGTGATTGCTCTCTTTCCTTTTTATCTGTTTCTTCTTCTCTTTCACTGTTATTGTTGTCCTCTCTTCTACTGTTAGTTATTTCAGATGCAAGGGCTCAGTTTGTTTGACTATGCTTTTTGATTTCAGTTTGTCATTCACATCAGAACATAAACCCTCCCAAGGACTTAGTGGCCTCTCTCAAGCAGAATACTAATGAAAGTGCCTCTCTTCTCTGTTCATTTCTCTTTCTGCAAGCTGTAAAGCCATAAATCTTAATCAAGGGAAATGAAATGGCGTGAGATTGCTCACCCCCACCATGATAAGAGGGTCCAAAAAATGCTTGTGACCTCATCTCTGTAGGGCTCTGAAGGTAAAATTAAGAATTCGACCTCTGCCCACCAGGAAACTCTCAGTCCTGAGGAACAGCTATTGGGCTCCTTTTACCCATGAGGCTTTATGGAAAAAATCATGGCTTATTGTAAAGCTATCAAATGTTATTGTGTCTTTATCTTTTCAGATGATCTTTTTCAAGATCACTTCAACTCACAACAGGCTGATATCCAAGGTCCAAAACAGTCACCTAAGTCACATTTATTTATATATTGCTTTATACAATACAGATTGTTTCAAAGCAGCTTTACAGTGATAACAAGAAAATCATTCAATGATGCAAACGGAGTTCATTTTGGCTGTACATCGGCTCTAAAAGAAAACAAAGAAAATAGTGTCATTGTTCAGCTTAAGTTAGTTCAGTGTTGATTCAGTTCTGATGTAAAGATCACCAATTATTAAATTAGTTAATTTCATCTATAAAGCAGTTCTGCAGAAAAATATGATGTCATCATCCAGCTCAGTTCACTTCTCATACAATAGTGTCAATGTAGTCAAATCAATAATATTGTTGAATACTAAGTGTGGCGAGGGGGGCGTGGTTTAGCGGGGTCTGCGGCAGGAGGGAGTGTCTGGGGATGTGCGGTGATTGAACGGGTTGAATGTAAATCACGAACACCTGTTTCTCGTTCCAGTAACTGGCGTGGAGACAGGATAAAACGCCAGGAGAAGCAGGAGTGTGTGAGAGAGAGAGGGACTGCTGACAGTCGGACTAAGTGAGCTGTGCTCGTGTCGTGGAGTGAAGCCCGTCCTTGGATGTGGAATTATTGAGTGTGCGTTGCACCGTCTTTTTGTTTATGTGTTTGATATTTTTCTCTGGTGAGAATAAAGACTGTCAGCAGCCCAAAGCCGATCCCTGTCCTCTTCCTTCCCATTACACAAAGAACCTTCGTTACACTGGTGCCGAAACCCGGGGAAGGAAGACGGAAGCCGCCGCCATGCAGGCATCCCCCGCCGCTGGAAAGCCGTTTGCGGACATCATTGCATCCCTCGCGGTCCTGCATCAAGAACAACATCGGGCCCTGCTGGATCTTCGAAGTGACCAGGAACGCCGCTTCGAGGCGATCATCCAGGGCCAGCAGGAGGACCGCGAGAGGTTCCGGAGCTGGATAGACCGGGAGGTTCCCACGGCGACCAGCGCGGCAGCTGCTGGCCCCTTCCAGCTGCCACTGCAGAAGATGGGCCCGCAAGATGACCCGGAGGCCTTCCTGGACCTGTTCGAAAAGGCTGCTGAGGTCTCAGGTTGGCCCCGGGACCAGTGGCCCATGCGGCTCGTCCCGCTGCTCTCGGGCGAGTCGCAGGTGGCAGCACAGCAGCTGCCCATCCAACCTCCTGGTCTTCAACGACCTCAAGAGGGCCATCCTGCAGCGGGTCGGCCGCTCCCCGAGCAGCACCGTCAGCGCTTCCGGTCTCTGGAGCTGGGGGAGGCGGGCCGGCCCTTCGTGTTGGCCCAACAGCTCCGGGACTCGTGCCGCAAATGGCTGATGGCCGACGGAGGCGACGCGGAGCAAATGATCGATCGCGTGGTGCTGGAACAGTTCACCACTCGGCTCCCAAAGAAGACCGCCGAGTGGGTCCAGTGCCACCGGCCCACGTCGCTGGATTCGGCCATCCAATTGGCGGAGGACCACTTGGTGGCGTGCCCAGGGGTCGGCGAATCCCTGCCATCTGTCTCTCTCTCTCTCCCTCTCTTCCTCCCCTCTCTCTCTCCAGACCTGTCCCTCTACCTAGGACCCGTCCGCCCGGCCCGCCTCGTGTTCCGCCCCGAGGGCGGGGTGGAACGGATTCTCGGCAGTTCGTGGCGCCAAGAGCCCCGCCCAGGGGGGCGGGACTGACCACCGCCGGGCTGGACCCCGCGCCTGCTTCTCCCCTCTCTCCACGCCAATCATTCGGCCCGTTCTCCGCCACTGGAGCGGCGGGCAGGTCTGGGCCGGCCTGTTGGCGTTGCGGGGACCCGGATCACTTCATAGACCGGTGTCCAGTGATGGAGGTGGGGACATTGATCCGGGTCCCGGACGACCTGCAGGTCGCCCCCGGTCAGGCTGGTCAGTACCAGATACCAGTGAGTATCAAGGGGGGTACATATCAGGCTTTGGTGGACTCGGGTTGTAACCAAACCTCCGTGCATCAAAGCCTGATTTCATCCGGGGCATTGGATACAGGCCGCGTGGTTAAGGTACGGTGTGTGCACGGGGATATCGCGAGTTATCCGTTGGTGTCAGTCGGGATTCTATTTAGGGGTCAAAAGCATAGTGTGGAGGTGGCAGTTAATCCGCACCTCCGGCACCCGTTAATTTTGGGGACGAATTGGCCCGCATTTAATAAATTATTGGGGCATTTATGCTCGGGTGCCTCTTGGAGTAAATGTACGCGGGGAAGGGAAGTGCGAGTGCAGGCGGGAGAGACTGACCGGGGACCAGTGGTGACTGCCTCAGGGGAACCGAGCGGGATCGGGAGACTGATTCTCTCGGACCGGGATGATTTTCCCCTGGAGCAGTCTCACGATGACACGCTGAAAAATGCGTTTGAGAGGGTCAGTACGATTGACGGTCAGCCTCTCCAGCCTGGACGACCACTAACTTATCCCTATTTTGCGATTATTAAAGATAGGTTGTATCGAGTGACCCAAGACACTCAATCAAAGGAAGATACAACCCAGTTGTTAGTACCAAAGAGCCGCAGGGAAATGCTTTTCCATGCGGCTCACTCTAACCCAATGGCTGGACACTTAGGACAAACAGCGACACTAAATCGCCTCATGACCCGATTCTTTTGGCCGGGCATTCACGAGAACGTGCGCAGGTGGTGCGCGTCTTGTCGTGAATGTCAGCTGGTAAATCCTCCGGCCACCCCAAAAGCGCCTTTGCGCCCCCTTCCATTAATGCAGGTCCCCTTCGAACGAATTGGCATGGACCTCATCGGGCCATTAGAGCGATCAGCGAGAGGCATCGTTTGCATTGGTCATTGTGGATTATGCAACACGATATCCAGAAGCAGTGGCTCTCCGCAACATTTCCGCTAAGAGTGTTGCGGACGCCCTCTTCAGTTTAATCTCCGAGTGGGGATTCCGAAAGAAATCCTCACTGATCAAGGCACGGCGTTTATGTCACGTACGCTACGCGAACTGTACGAATTGTTGGGCATTAAATCGATTCGAACCAGCGTCTTTCACCCACAAACGGACGGGTTGGTCGAACGTTTTAATCGCACGCTTAAATCCATGATTCGTAAGTTCGTTCAAGAAGACGCCAAAAATTGGGATAAATGGTTGGAACCCCTGTTGTTCGCTGTGCGAGAGGTCCCGCAAGCCTCCACGGGGTTTTCCCCCTTCGAGCTTCTCTTTGGGCGCCACCCCCGGGGTGTTGGATGTCCTAAGAGAGTCTTGGGAGGACGGACCGTCTCAATCGAAAAATGAAATTCAGTATGTGCTGGACTTGAGAACAAAACTCCACACTTTGGGGCGGCTATCTATGGAGAATTTGTTACAAGCCCAGGACAGACAGTGCCGGTTGTATAACAGGGGAACTAATCTGCGTAAATTTGCACCGGGAGAGAAAGTGCTCGTATTACTCCCCACATCAAGCTCAAAATTACTGGCGAAGTGGCAAGGACCATTTGAGGTCACACGGCGAGTTGGTGATCTCGATTATGAAGTAATACGGTCCGATAGGAGAGGGGCACGTCAAATTTATCACCTCAACCTCCTGAAAAAGTGGAGTGAGGCGGAATCAGTGATGCTGGCGACGGTGATTAGCAGGGAGGATGATCTCGGGCCAGAGGCGAATGTAAAAAAACAATCCCTCGCTCTGGCCCCGGGGGGAGATCACCTTTCGCCCTCACAGCTCACTGATGTTTCCAAATTACAGGCTGAATTTGCCGACGTGTTCTCTCCCCTACCGGGCCGTACTGACCTCATTCAGCACCACATCGAGACAGAGCCGGGCGTGGTGATTCGCAGCCGGCCGTATAGGTTACCTGAACACAAAAAAAAAGTGGTTCAGGCAGAATTAGAGGCAATGCTTGAAATGGGGGTAATAGAGGAATCCAGCAGTAACTGGGCGAGCCCGATAGTTTTGGTCCCCAAAACAGACGGCTCAGTGCGGTTCTGTGTGGATTATCGCAAGGTGAATGCAGTGTCGAAATTCGACGCGTATCCAATGCCGCGTGTGGACGAATTGCTTGACCGGCTCGGTACAGCTCGCTTTTATTCGACACTGGACTTAACAAAAGGGTATTGGCAGATCCCCTTGTCTCCATTATCCAAAGAAAAGACCGCTTTCACGACGCCGTTTGGATTACACCAATTCGTGACCCTTCCGTTCGGGCTGTTCGGGGCACCGGCTACCTTTCAGCGACTCATGGACAAGATCTTACGGCCCCATGCTGCGTATGCGGCTGCCTATCTGGATGACATTATTATTTTTAGTAATGATTGGCAGCGGCATATGCAGCATTTGAGGGCTGTCCTGAGATCGCTGAGAGGGGCTGGGCTCACGGCCAACCCGAAGAAGTGCGCAATTGGGCGCGTGGAAGTAAGGTATCTGGGCTTCCACTTGGGATATGGACAGGTGCGTCCCCAAATTGATAAGACAGCAGCGGTTGCAACCTGTCCCGCGTCCCAAGACCAAAAAGGAGGTAAGACAGTTCCTCGGGCTGGCGGGATATTACAGAAGGTTTGTTCCTAATTATTCGGACCTCACCAGCCCGTTGACTGATCTGACTAAAAAGGATGCACCAGATACGGTCCAGTGGACGGAGCTGTGCCAGCAGGCCTTCACCCAGGTGAAGGCTGCTTTATGTGGCGGGCCGTTACTTCATTCCCCTGATTTCTCTCTCCCCTTTTTGTTGCAGACAGACGCGTCGGACAGAGGGCTGGGTGCGGTCCTGTCCCAGGAGATAGAGGGTGAGGAGCGGCCGGTGCTGTACATTAGCCGCAAGCTCTCTAAGAGAGAGGCTAAGTACAGCACCGTGGAGAAAGAGTGTTTAGCCATCAGGTGGGCCGTCCTCACCCTCCGCTATTATCTCCTGGGGCGGGAATTCACCCTCTGTTCGGACCATGCCCCCTCTGCAGTGGCTCCACCGCATGAAGGACACCAACGCGCGGATCACTCGTTGGTATCTTGCTTTACAGCCTTTTAAATTCAAAGTGATCCACAGGCCGGGTGTTCAGATGGCTGTGGCCGACTTCCTCTCCAGAAATGGGGGGGGGGGGGCTGCAGGCCGGACGGCTCCCCGGCCTGAGTCGGGCGGTGGGGGTATGTGGCGAGGGGGGCGTGGTTTAGCGGGGTCTGCGGCAGGAGGGAGTGTCTGGGGATGTGCGGTGATTGAACGGGTTGAATGTAAATCACGAACACCTGTTTCTCGTTCCAGTAACTGGCGTGGAGACAGGATAAAACGCCAGGAGAAGCAGGAGTGTGTGAGAGAGAGAGGGACTGCTGACAGTCGGACTAAGTGAGCTGTGCTCGTGTCGTGGAGTGAAGCCCGTCCTTGGATGTGGAATTATTGAGTGTGCGTTGCACCGTCTTTTTGTTTATGTGTTTGATATTTTTCTCTGGTGAGAATAAAGACTGTCAGCAGCCCAAAGCCGATCCCTGTCCTCTTCCTTCCCATTACACAAAGAACCTTCGTTACACTAAGTGTCCCCAACTATGCAAGCCAGGACAGAATGGAGAAGGGGGGAAAAAAAGGAGAAACCTTGGGAGAAACAGTCGGGGGACTAGTTCTCATCATGTCCAATGAACAAACATGCTGTGGCTATGATTCAGACTGCATCACAAATCAGAATTAGATTGTGGATTGGTAGCATTCAAATATTTGATACACACTTAGTGCCAAACAAGAGTACAAATTGTCTTTGGCTAGGAAGTAAAAGAGATAGTGAGAAATATTTAAGGCCAGTACATTTTCTCAATTCTGTTTGAAAATTCAAATTCAATAGAAAATTCAACATTGCACATCCGGGAACTGCAGGGATAGCAGTAGGTTGCTGATGCATGATCTCCATCTGCTGTTAGTTGGCTCACCAGCAGCTGGTGCAAGCATGTGTTGATGAAGACCAGAGCAACAGGTAGTTGCCCATACTGGGAGAAGTGCCGCCCTTTATGACATCATGCAGTGCCATACTCGAGAAAAAAAAAAAAAAAAGAATCTGCAACTTATACAATCCCTGAAGGAATTTATCTGCCACAGAAATACTTTGTCATATGTCCAACTCATTTTTTATACTTTGGCCATGTTTATCATGAGAATTCAACTCTGCATTGTAAATAAGTCAGAATGCATGATTAGCATTAGACATCCCATTTAATGGACTAATACAATACCAAACTCAGTATAAGCATTATTGGTGATGTATACTATATCCAGGTAAGCAGACACACTCAGAATATGAACTAAACACGCAAAGTTTCAAGTTTCCCTCCTATAGAAACCTGTTAGAAACCTACTACAGTAATAAAAGATAAAACTCAGTATACACCTTATTGATGAACAATATACACAACACTTTAAATATACGACAAGCAGATGAGCCCAGAGTGCTTTGCCATAAAAAAAACCCCCAAAAAACACAAACCGCATATTTTGTCCTAATACACATAGACTATAAAAAGACCAACCTCGTTATATTGGTGATGCAAGTCGATGATCCTAGAGAAATGCAACATTGCATGCAAAGCATTTTCTTTATAATGTATAAACACTTTTGCCTGTTGCGTTAATTCTGTCGAATCGTGTAAATATTGCTATTTTTACACCACCATATGGGCTCATATTTATTTTATAGATATCAAAAATCTAAAAGGTGTGCATCATACCTAAAACCTACATGAACAGTTGATATTAAGACTGCATCATCTCTTGCTATTGAAGTCGGAATAGTGTAGCGTGTAACTTTAGAGACGGTTCCTAAATTTGTGAATATAGATCATCAATGTCATCTTTATGCTGCTAAGTAAACTAAACAGCCGAGAGCAATATGTGTCTTCCAGATGTAATATTTAATCTGTACATCAGCATCGAGTCGGAGAAGCATTATAATCTTAATCACGTTAGAGAAGGCTGCTTACACAGGGAAAGTAACCGTGAAGACATTGAATTACAGTAAATGTAAACAGCTTTTGTGTCTTCATGAGCTTTTCTGCATACAATACTGGCCCTGATAATCATCACATATGCTTGCTCAATTTCTGTAAATCCGTTTTTGTGAATGAATGACTCGCTCTACCTGTTTTTTGCTTTTTTTTTATTGCAATTTTTGAACAATAAACATACAAGGACAATAACATATTTTACATTATATATACATCAAATTAAATCTTATGATAAAAAAAGAAAAGAAGAGAAAGTAGCAAAAATTTCACATGTATAAACAAGTTTAGACATTACAAATTATTCACAGAATAGATTTAAGGCTTTAAAATAATTTACAGGGTTTTTTTAGTTTTATTATTTCTTGTTTCTTGTAATGTATACAAGTAGTGACCTATTTCTATTTTAAAATGAGTAAAATTAGTTTTTTTTCCCCTCCCTATTTACATTTGTGGATAAAGAATAGCAATAATGAGCAAATTCACAATATACCAAATTTTGAAATCACCAGTATTATCATAAAAAAATAAAACATCTTTTACTTTAAATTCAATATTAGCCAGCCAGATCACACCAAAGTAGTTTTGTATAAATACAATCATAAAGTATCGAAGTTTTATGGGAAGTTTGTTAATATTAAAATTACAGTTAATTAGAAATTCAATACCACCCACTTTTGCAAAAATAATATTAGGGATATAATACATTAATTTATCTTTGGAACAAATATAGTTTTGTATCCATTTAATTTGAAAAATAGTATTAGATATTTAAAAATCAAGTACATTAAGCCCACCTTGGTTAAGCGAATTACAAAGTGTTTTTTATTCAAATAATGATGTTTATTTTTCCAAATAAAATTGTATATATTTTTATTTATCTCATTAATGATACGTTTTGGAACATCTATGGCCATTACAATGTAAACTAATCTAGATAACCCTCCAGATTTTGATAATAAAACTGTCCCATTTAAAGATAAGTCTCTCATTAGGCAAATGTTGAATTTCTTTTGAATTTTATTAATTAATGGAGTATAAGATGTACTCTTTCTTTTTGGTCTTTGCAAATCTTAATTCCTAAATAAGAAAAATGGTCTTTAATTGGAATGCAACATAATTCTGACGAGTTACGGGGTCTTTCTTTTAATGCAAATAATTCACTCTTTTTTTTAATATTTATAGACAACCCTGATACTAAATAGAAATCATTAAGACACTCAAGAGCCAATTTTAATTATTTTATGTCTTTTAGAAAAATTGGTGTATCATCTGCTAATTGGGAACATTTAATTACATTATTGGCCAACTGAATACCTTGAAACGGATTAATTTTAATATGAATACATTACTTGCATGACCAATAGAAACACAGAGGAGATAATGAGTCTCCTTGTTAGACACCTCTACCTATATTAAATCTAGGAGTACCCAAAGGTAGTTTAATAGAACTACTACAATTATTGTATAACGTATGAACTGCACAGGTAAAGTTGTTGCCAAAACCAAAGAAGTCAAGAACATCAAATATAAAGTTGTGGTTTACAGTATCGAATGCTTTCTAATAATATATAAAGAGAACATAACTATCATCACTTAAAAGAAAATCGTAATTGTCGATTCAAATCCAGTATTAATCGAATATTATTGCCAATATATCTTCCACTTATGAAGCCACTTATGAAATCAGTCATCTATGATTTCATTTAAAAACTAACTTTAGTCGATTTGCAAAAATATGTGAAAATAATTTAGTGTCATTATTGATCAAAGTTATCAATCCTTTTAACATAGTTGGCAACATTACTTCTTTTTCCAATATTTCTTGAAGACATATAAAAGAAATTGTGAGATATCTTCTTTAAATTCTTGGTAAAATTCACAGGTCAGACCATCATTACCTGGTGCCTTATTACTTTTAAGTTTTTCAATACATTTTTGAATTTCTTCAAGAGTGATGTCTTGATCACAATTAATTTTGGAATCTTGATTCATAATTTTAGCATTTTTCTTAAGTGGATCTAGAAAAAGCAGCATTACCTATATTATCATTTTGTGTATATTTTTTTATAAAATGTTGCAACAATTAGATATTAAATGTGTCCATTGTAAGAGAATCATTAATTTTCATCCACATTTTCATTTTTATTCTCATTCACGAGCTCACAGGATAAGCAAATGGGCCTAGGCTATACATTTATTTATATATGAAAAGAAAGTAGTACAAAGACTGTGCGTCACTTTTCAGTTGTCATCTTGAACAGTTGTCGCGGATCGTGACTAAATGCGATCATCCTTTCCTCTTTACTGCTTTACAGAACTAAATAAATATGAATGATCATCAGAAAATATGTTGCAAAATACAGTAGCTTACCGAAATCTGTATCACATAATCAGTTCAATCAGAGTTAGAAACAATGTCACATAACATTATACCTCAGAAAAGCCATTCGTTGACCATAAACTTGATAGTCAGCCACAAAACAAACCATTTAAATCAAAACAAACTGGATTAGAAACGTTGGTAGTACTTTATTTTACAGTACGTGTACTTTCTTGGTACATGTATAGTAATTATGTTGTACATACAGGTAAAAGAGTGGTAACACAAGGTACTTTCCTGACATGTATGTACATGGAAACTAATAAGAAACACTGCTGTACGTTCCAATGGTACATACATGGTAACTACTTTGTACCTATAGACAAGTGTTGGGTAATAACAGGCACTTACTTATAGTGTCCGTATATGGTAACTAACAGACACATTACTGTACTTACTAATGATATGTACATGGTAACTATTTACTTATGGACAAGTGTGGGTAATAACAGGCACTTATTTATGGTAACTTGTAAGACACATTACTGTACTTACTAATTGTGTTAAAATGCTTAAGCTTATTACAAAGGTTAAAGAGCTGGTAATTCCTATGTAATGTTTATGTACAAGGATGCACTTTATTTTACAGTCCTATTTCCATGTACTTACTATGAACATACTAGTGAATATACCAGTTAGTTAATGCGTAATTTACACCTGGTAAGAGCATACGTAACTTTCAAAGACACAAAACTTACATTTTTATATGTTTAGAAAGGTGCTAAAATGTGCAATATTGACATATTTATAGCACTAAAACATAAAAATACTTACGTTTTTAGAGCAAAAACATTTAAAATATTTACGAATCTTTCATGTCATAAAGATATATGTATAATTTCCCTTTTATCATTTAGTAGATAAATGTAAGATCCCTAAACCCCATCCTGAATCAAAACACCCATTTTATACATAATGGACAGAAATGTGTAGGGAAATGACAATTTTAGTAAAAATATAACATTAAAACGATATTTTGAGCCGCTAATCCTACACCTACCTTTAAACCTACCCATAAACATTTATTAAAACTCCGTACTGTTTTAAATAAAAGAATGACAGACAAACAAGCGTAATCACAACAATTAATTTATTGCGAAAATGTCATACCAAAAGTAGTTCAAATGATGATGAGTTGCAGTCGCAGTCCTCTCTGGCGGTAAATAATAGATTTTTACAGAGCAGAATATGATGAATCCGGTTTCTCTACGTGAAGCGCTCTCATTCAAATGTCAATGCACTGAAACACGGCATGTCACAATCTGTGACGAAGCAGGTGAGAGCCAATGAGCGTTCGATATCAGTGCCGTAAACCATGTCGTAACGCTTCTCGAGGGTGGCGCTACTTTCAAATTTAAATTATAACGAGCGCGAGCATTGACTGTGACGGTCGCTGCTGCTGAGAATGAAGATGAAGATTGATGGATAAAGGGTGGAATTTGGATCTGTCCCTTACAAATATATGGATTCTAAAGACATGTAGTACAGCAAACAAATAAAATGGGTGTGATTTGTGAATATATGTTGTGTTTTGATGTATCTTATGGTTGTATTGTCAGTCGCTGCATAGAAGAAAACGCCTTCTGTCTCACAGCAAACAAACTAAATATTACAAGTCACGAACATATATGTTATTTCATATCAGTAGATGAGTAAACTGTATTCAAAAAATGTGACTAAAAACATCTCGAACGGTTTGGCCGTGGCGAGGCAACGAATTTATGGCGAGTAAAGGGAAACAGGAAATGTGTTATAACGTCAGCATACATTGATTGATCTTTATGAAACTTCACCCCTGTGTTCGTTATAGGATACTGATCACATCGATGTGACTATTGTGAGTCAAAATTATAGCACCACCAATTGGCAGCAGAAAGTGTGTCAATTTCAAAATGCTTTGAGATCACCCTCTTTTTTTTACCCGTTTTGTTTCAAACTTCATCAGAATAATGTTAAAACATGGCAGATGTAGACCTGTGAAAAGAATCGTGATATCTCAAACACTGTTGCCATGGCAACGCATCAAACTTTAATTTTCGTTTTGGATGCTTTTGAGATGCTTAGCATGCTTCAAATTGCATGAAACTCGATACAAACATCAGAGATGTCAATCAGTAGACATGGACAAAACCGTAGAAACAGGTGGGGAGGAGGGCCTTTTTCATCTTATACCACACATACTGAAATCAAATGAAAGCATGCTTTTGGTGCATAAGATTGGTGCACAAACAACAGCTCAGGGAGGTCAAAAAACATAAGAAGAGAAGTGTGAGGATTACACAACATCAGCAATCACAGACATTCACATTAAAGGATTAGTCCACTTTTAAATAAACTTTTGCTGACAGTTTACTCACCCCCATGTCATCCAAAATGTCCATGTCTTTCTTTCTTCAGTCGAAAAGAAATTAAGGTTTTTGATGAAAACATTCCAGGATTTTTCTCCATATAATGGACTTCAATGTGCACCAAACGAGTTTATGGTCCAAATGACAGTTTCAGTGCAGCTTCAAAGGGCTTTAAACGATACTAGACGATACCAGACGAAAATTAAAAAAAAAAAAAAAGTTTAAGTTTTATAAGCACAAATGCTCGCCTTGCTCTGTTCTGCGATGCACATTCGTGACGTCACGTAATACACAATTACACTGAAAAGGTCAGCTTGACGTAGGCGGAAGTACCGAGTTTACAAGTTGAACGTGCAAATACTAAGTCAAACGTAATTTACAAAAAAAAGTAAAACAACTAATGGTTCTTCCATCCTGTGTTGTCAGTGCCATCAGATTGTCATACCCTTCTCCATCAGAACAAAAACACCTCTAAAGGGGGTCGCACACCAGACGCGAAGTGTCGTGTCTCTGACAACTCACAGGTATCGCACACCGGCCGCGCACATTATATACACGCAAGCTCAATTTTGACTCGACTCCTGATAGAAGAGCTGCACAATGGGAGTGTTTTACGTCAACAGGGAAACGTTACATATGCCTATGCTTTAATATTTTGCACTGAGGTTAGTGTACATGGAAAAATGGCACAACAAAGCAAAAGAAAAGAAAAGGCTACGTTTATTATACATTTGTAGACTTTTTTCAAGCTGTTAAAATAAAAATGTAAAACTAATGTATCTTGCAGCACAGGGTGAAGTCAGTATATACATTAATGACGATTTGAGAGAAATATAATATACATTTAATGTAAAACAATGTACATGACGCTCTGTGGCGTGGCAGGATTTTGAACAACTTCCTGAGACATAGCTGGGAGCCGCTGTCAGGCGCCGAATGTCGCCGCCGGTGTGCGCACACTCATAGAAAACAATGCGTTCGAATTTTAAAGATGTGGCTCGGCGCTGAGCTTCGCGTCCGGTGTGAACCCCTTAAAACACTGTTGCTCAGTAATGGTGCAAATCCATTTTGTCCGGTAATGCAGTGAGACTCACCAACTGATTCTAATGGCGGGATTGAAATGGTCCAGTCGTGGCAGCATTGAGATTCTTCCTCTGTTGGCAATGGTTGGCATTTGCCACATGTGCACCACCACGTCTCATTAGATCTGCGTCTGCCCGATGCTTGAGAGGTGTGTCGCTGCAGCAGTCTCTTCCATCTGCCTAATTTCTTCCTCTGTGTATTCCGGTTCAAAAAGGTAGGGCAGGGCGAAAAACTCATCTTCTCCTCGAAGTTCAAAACCGTCCGACATTGTTGTTTTACCTTTTTTGTAAACGGTGTTTGACTTAGTATTTGTACGTTCAGCTTGCAAACACCGAATCGGTACTTCCGCCTACATCAAGCATGACCTTTTCAATGTAATTGTGTATTACGTGACATCACGAATGTGTATCGCAAAACAGAGCAAGGCGAGCATTTGTGCTTATAAAACTTAAACTTTTTTATTTTTTTTAAAATGACCGATCATTTCGCTAGATAAGACCCTTATTCATCGTCTGGTATCATCTGATATCATTTAAAGCCCTTTGAAGCTGCACTGAAACTGTCATTTGGACCTTGAACCATGTGGTGCACATTGAAGATGGAGAAAAATCCATATATGGAGAGAAATCCTGGAATGTTTTCATCAAAAACCTTAATTTCTTTTCAACTGAAGAAAGACATGGACATCTGGGTGAGTAAATTATCAGCAAAAGTTTATTTAAAAGTGGACTAATCCTTTAAGGCTGGATTAGATTTCTCAGGGCACTGTGGAGTTTGCACAAATAATAGTATATAATTTGATCTAAAAATTTTATAGAGGTTGTCTGAGAAAAAAAAAACAGACATCGCAGATTAGGATGATATTCTGCACTCATTTGAAATTGACTTATGACATTCTATGACATGAAAGTCATCTCAATTTAAATGATTTCATGGATGTGGCTGTTGTGGTTTGTGATCATAGGAGCATCAGCTCCTGCAGTAAATGTAGTGTGAATTTGACATAGTCCTTTTATGTTTAGCCGTTTTAAATGCCCATTGCCCGCCGTGCACAGTTGCCCTAAAACCACCGGGGTGGCGGTGCCTCCGGGCTTTGGCCCGTCATCGCTGCTTGCAGCTATATTTTTTTTTTTTTTTTTTGTGCACAAGTTGTAAAAGCACAATATCTGTATGCAGGCTGTATTGTTGTTGTTTGTGTTGATATGTGAATATGTATGTTGATTGTTGTGTAAATAAAATGGAGAAAAAAAAATAAAATAAATATATAATATATATATATATATAATTTTATATATGTTTGCTTTTTGGACTTTTTGCCTGTAGTCATTACATGACATTGATCATGTGTTTTGATTCAACACATTTTGATTATGTTGGATAGATATTACTGGGACTTATGGATTTAGAATGCAATTTGGCTAAGCTAAAAAAAGGTGTATTATCTTATTATCTTATCTTATCCTATTATTCTTATTACACAACGCAGTAATAATCTTTGAATAATGGTATGAAAGGAAACACTAATGAAACCCTAATGGAAGAACAACTAAGGTTTTGAATGAAAGAACAGCTGTGTTGCAGTGTGATCAGGCTGGACCTTTTCACCAAGAGTTTTGGGGAAAAAAAGAAATAAAAAAACTCCCTGGTGATAAATGTGTAATTGTTAGAAAGAGCTCTTTGCAATGAGCTTTTGGCTTTTTAATGCTTTCAGAGAAAATGACATGAGGAACAATTCTCCTTTCTCTTTTCCTATTTTGTTGTGGGCCTATGTAATGCACTGGCATTTAATCAATAACCAATCACCCACACAGCAATGCTTTGACTTGTATTTGTTTAACCTGAGGATGAGATATTTCCAGATGCTGATAATGAAACTCTGAGGGGAGGACGATATCTCAGAATCTTCTTCTTCTTCTTCTCCTTCTTCTCTCTCTCTCTCACTTCCAGTGTGACTGTTGAGCATGAGGTTGGAAGCTGGGCGAGTGTGGGCTTGAACCTGTGAGTGAGTGAAATCTTTTCTTTTTCTTGCTTGGTTCATTGTTATTTAGTGGTGTTTATTGTTAGGTCGGACCACGTGCTACCGTTAATTTTGCGGGTAGTGTTATGTTCCATGATTGTGTCATATGGTAGTGTGTGTTCTGTGTGCTGTTTTTTTTTTCTCTGTGTCTCTCTGCTGCTCTACCTGGTGCTGGAGAGAGAGAGAGAGAGAGAGAGAGAGAGAGTGGTGTTCACACCTGATGCTCACTGTGGCTGCATGCTCAAAAGAAGCTCCCAGGGTCATTCAAACTGAAGCCTGTCTTCCAAAGTGTTGTGTCCCTCACCTGCTCTGTTTGTTGTTCTGTTGAGTTGTGTGTGAATAATTGTGTGAGACGGTGTACTTTTTCTACAAAGTTAATAGGCTTATTGTAGCCTAATGAGTTTTACCATCTACTCATTATTGCTATCATCTTCATGCTCAAATGTGTTGGAAGCTGTTGGAAGCTGTAGGGAGGTGGGTGCCTATTTAATTTTTTTTTAACTTTTCTCCTGTTTTTGGCTAGTTAGGGAGTTAGCGTACATTTCTGCTGTTTAATTTATTTTCTTTTGCTAGTTTAAGTAGTTTTACTCCTTAACTAGTCAGAGGGTACTTTTTGTTTGTTATTTTGGCATTACCCCCTCCTGAAGTCTGTTTTGCTTCCTTTTTGATTTACTTTGTCTAAAATATTTTTTGTTAATAAACCTTTTTGAGCTTCAATTTAATGCGTCTGTCGTGCAGGGCAGGGGATGGGCACACTCACTCACCCCAACATCTCCATATTTTCTTCTCACTGTTACTCCCTTACCCTAGACAAACCTTAAGCCTGGGATGTAACAGTAGCATGTAAGAATTAGCTCAAATTATGGATGAAATATATATAATTAAATCATAACGCGTTATGATCAATTATAATATAAATCGACCAAAAAGGGAATTATGTATATGGATAATTACTTACAGCGGATTATAGCCAATTCTGCATATATGGTCTAGAATTAGTTCTAGTTTTAGAATTAATTTAGAAAGACCGATCTATTCTGTCCACCAGAATTTATCAGTCTGATCTTTCATCAACTCTAAAGAGGAAATTACTCTTCTGGCCTAGAGGAATAATCTTCTATCCTAGCACCAATTGTACGAAGCATATAGCAACGAAATCAGAAATGCTAAAGGGACTTGGTTTTATTTCTTGAGCACCACAGAGACAAAGCGAGTGTGAATATTTAATGACTTTAATATATGAAACTACGAGTACATGTGCTAGGGAAAAGAGAGAAAACAAAAGAATGGCAAAACTTACAGAGCCAGCAAAGAATCAAATCACCTTGTTAGGTCAGGAATACTTAGCCCATGTAAAATAGATGGGTTCTTGCATGAGTTTGAGTGCTGAGTTTCAGATAGAGACGTGTCAAGATTCAGTGTGCCCATGGCTGAAGTTTGTTGGCTTCTTCTGTGTCTCCGCGGGAAGTTTGAACTGAGGTAACCTGAAAGTAGGTTTCGCCAAAGGATGGTCATCTTAGAAAGGAGAGAAGCTCGTGATGTGAGCACGGTCGCGGAGAGACGTCTGGGAGAGATGTCCGTGAGATGGCGAGAGACAATCAATAGACAAGTGAGAGACGATCAAAAGACAATTGAGAGTGTAACGAATGTGTAGCGGTTATTAATAAATTTATGGATGAAATATGAATATAATAATTCATAAGGTTATGAATAAATTATGATTCATATATCGAATTAACATATATTGTGAATCAATTACAACGAATTATAATCAATTACATATATGATTAGTTCTGGTTTAATAATTATTTAGAGAAACTGTTCGTTTGTCCAGCAAACTAAGTCCCTCACAGAATATTATAAACAGAGTTATTATCTGGCCATGAAAATAACTTGCTATTATAACATCAAAGCATAAAGCGATCGAAAACGTTAAAGTGACTTGGTTTTCAGCTGAAAGAACAAACCGAACAATCGAGCGTGAATAACGTTTTAATATATGCAAACTACGGATACAGAGGTTATACATCTAAATATATCAAGAATACACATATATATATACACGAGAATGAAAATGAAGAAAAGACAGGGAAAGAAAGATGATCAAAGAATGGCAAATTACACAGTTAAACCCTTTTGAGAGAGCCAGCACAGAAATCAGTTTAGACAAATTTAAGGTAAATGATAATACTTGCTTATTGGTTCAAGTCCGTGAGTAGCAGCAGTTTCAACGCGCTTGGCTTGGTCCTTTCCGAGAGGGTTTCTCCGGCGGGGTTTTCAAAAGAGTTTAAACTTAAGTAACTTAACCGAAGAGAGAGAGAGAGAAAGGAAGTGGTCCTCCCGAGCTGCGCGCGTGGTTGGGAAGCGCGGTCACCTGAGGCGTCCGGGGAGACGTGCACGAGACGATCGGGAGGTCACCGGGAGAACAAAGAAAAGGTGTGTGTTGTTGTTTTTATGGAAACCCAAACTAACACACCTCCTGAATTGTAGCGGCCAATAGATGCGCACTATCTGGCGGGCAAAGTTCCTTGGTTTGGTCTCCTAGATGAATTTGCATACTTAGTGGCCATCAGACCGGATTTCGAGATCGAGTGCTTTCTTCACAGTATCATTAAACACATAGAAAAATGCATATGTCAGCCATGTGACCCACCTCAGTAAATAGCTCGAGTCCGGAGCTTTACGGAGAGACCAAACTCGCCAGATTAGAAAGGCATAGACAAGAAGTTATGGTTTACAGACAAAATTATATCGTTAAAATGCACACTAGCACAAATACACTAATTTAAACACTAGGAAACATGCATAGGCCCTAAAATATATGAAATATATATTCAGCATAGTGGTAGGATATATATACAGTTAAAAATTTATGTTTGTGTGTTTCTGTATGTGTGTCTGTGTGTGTGTTTTTGTGTGTGCCAGTGTGTGTGGGTGCTGGAATGTGGATCTGGCCCATAGTCCACATGAGGGGCCCCTTTGATGTCCTAAGAGCAAGGAAATTGGGCCTGCTGTGTTACCTCGGAGGGCAACAAAGGTGTCAAGTGGGCTCATCTTTAGTAGACTGTTCGGAGCCGATTTAGTGATTAAGAAACAAAGTTCATCAGGTTAAAAGCATTCTGAAAACTCCAAAGTTTATTGACTCTGAACGGATCCATCCAGACGTTACAGATTCCCCCTTTCGGCCAACGAAGTTCCTGCGCGGACTTCGTTGGACGGTAACCAAGTTCGGCACATGGATCCGGATGGTCATGCAGCAGGTGGTTCCTACTGGTCCTTGAGGGAGAGCAGATAAGCACCTGTCCATGGATTCTTGCATCCCTTTGATCCCTTGGGATAGGATGAAGGCCAGGCCCAGGGCGAGTGAGTACTTGATTGCCATGGAGAGGCAACGGGTTGTGTTGGCAGGAGTCCAAGCTTGGGCTTTAGGTGGGCTGGTCAGGACAGGCAGTCGTGAGAGTGCTTGGAGGGGTGCATCAATAGGAGTACTGTCACTTAGCTGGGACCCCCTTTGTCAATCCTCAGTTCCATTCCTGGATCTAAGGTGTGATGGTGATCCCTGGGGGAAGATGGGATTTCCAGTTCTGACTGGTCCTCTTGCTTGAGAGACAGTGCACCGCCAGATGGCTGCGGTGAAGGATGGAACCCAGGGGTACCTGGATCCACTTACTTGGATTGGGCAGGCTGACACGAGTGGCGGTGTTGTGCTGATTGTAGATTAGGATGGCAGCATGAGTAGGGGTTTGGATGAGCAGTCGATCACCCACAGTCTCGGCTTGTGTTCCGATAACTGGGGTGCGAGGCTTGGCCGGGCAGCGTGTGTCGCTGGTCATGGGCTGCAACCGGCCCATTCCTTCAGTGTGGTTTCTGAGGAAGAGCTGGTTTGGGCAGAAGTACTGAAAGTCTTTGGTGAAACTACACCTGCGAAAGTGGGGAGCCGGGCACAGCCGTGGGTTGCTGTTGTGGTAGGCTACCAACTGAGGTGTGTTTCTTGGCATGGGTGTTACGTTGCCGCCACCTGACATTGACCGTGTCTTTGGGTCTGCCAGTAGCAAAGTCCAGCACAGTTTGTGTAGGATACTGAGGAATCCTATTCATAGCCACTCTGTCCATAGAGAAGCTAATTTCTCGCAGCAGGTCCGTCAACCGAGCTATAACCAGCTGATTTTGGGCAAAGTTATTCTGGAGGACTGTAAACAGTTGCTTCCTTGAGTTCGCAGTTTGGATCAGCAGGAAACTGTGAGTGCGGAGAACCACTGCAATACCTTTCCAGGATTTGCAGGTGGTTTGCAGGGTTTGGCTCTGTGTTGCGAGTTGCTTTCTCAGTTGTAGGCGGAGCTTGTTGTGATGCTGATGAGGGGAGCAGGCTGTGATGAGACTCAAGTCTCCTGGTTGGTACAGGTGCAACGGCAGTGGCACCTGCCGTGCCATCAGTAGTTCCGTGGGGAACACCTGAGTTGACTTCTGTACGGTGTCTGTGATGGCCATGAGCATCAGAGGAGGTTTTACCGTCCAGTCTTTCTGGTCGACTGACCGTGGAAATGTGATTCCTCGGTTTTGCAGTGAAGCTCGGTGCTTTGCGTTTGCAGTCTGGACGTGGAGGTAAACTTGACATCCTCTGGCGTGCTCTGCCACTTGCTGCATGCTGGGCCAGTGCGACACTTGTTTTAATGTCTCATGCGTGATTCTGGTGCCATGGTGTTTGGCACATGGTGTGTCGTGGGTGTATATCAGTTCACCCCCCTTTTGGCCCTGTGGCAGTACAAGCTTTGGCGCTGTGAAGACATCAGGGACATATTTTAGAAAGTTCACTCCCACACGCAGCATGTGGTCGGTCATGGGACCAGGTGCCGTGAACGGGAGGTTGGAGGGGTATGAGTGGTGGTACGAAACATTTTGCATGGAAGTGTTGGCAAGTTTGGTTGTCAGTGGCAGTGGCAGTGGCAGTAAGGCGGGAAATGTTGCAGGAACAGTCCGCTGGCTGCGGGTTGTTGTTGTCACACTAAGGGTGGGTGAATGGGGGTGGGTGTGACCATAGCTTGTTATGCAGGGTGCCAGTCTTGGCAAGGGCATTATTTGGTCGTTCACGCCTTTGTCACGCCCTGGTTGCTTTAAGCATCTTTTCACCTTTTCCCAGTAAACGATCATGTCGTGTGCTTGGGTGAGGTGATCATGTGTCTGGAACATGTGTTGATGTTTCACCTGCTTGTTGCATTCAGTCTTGAAACCAGTTTGTTTCCAGCCCAGAAGATGGCATGTGAAACAAGGTCTGGCAAAGTGTGAGTCTGTGCACATGAGTTCTCTGATGTTATGGACAGAGGAGACTTGAAGGGTTTTGAGGGTCGCTGCTGCTTCACCATACTGACATGACTGGGGACCCCACCTGCTGTTCTGTGGTTGGCAGGGTTGGTTGTTTAACCATCGTGCCCTGCACTTGCCTGTAAGATGCCCTCATGGTTGTAGGAACGTCCATCGACGTAGGCCGTGGGCATTCCTTGGCACGCATTCTCTTTGAGGTATCTGTGACAGGCTGGTCGCTGTTGTTGGGGTACCAGTATCTCAAGTGTCAACGCTGGTGTGCCGTTATAGCAGTTTTGGCAGGCAGCTGAATTTCCGCTCTGTGCAGATTTGTGCTTTCTGGCACGTCGTGGCAGTGGCACCTGCTGGTTCAGCCTCCTGAAGTCGCTGGTGGGTCGCCACTTGCTGTCTGGTTTGACAATGGACCAGGTAGGGACTGAATAGGTGCTGTTGCATGGGCAGATAACACCTTTTCCTTCTGTTGAATGAACAACCTCCTGTACTGGTTCATGTGGGGCGATGTGACCTTCGTACTGCCTGATTAAGGTGGGAGGAGCATTTGGGTGTGTTGCACTATGCACTGTGTGAAGTTTAGTGAGACCACAGCATAAAAGGTCTTTGTCAAATGTCACTTTGAATTTGTGCAAGACGTTTCTGAGTCTTTGACAGTCTGCATCATTCTTTAGCGCACTTGCATCTTTCTGGATCTGTTGGCCTTTAGGCTCAAACCTTGGGAAGGGTTCCTCTGTTGTGGTGTAAGCTGTCAGGTTGGCTGTCCGAGGTGCAGCGCTTTCCTGAGTTTCACAGGCAGGCTGGTTAGCGACTGTGGGTACAGCGAGGTGTTGGTCCTCCATCAGCTCCATTGCGCACCTGTTTGGTGGGTACCAGGTTGATGGGAGTGATGGAGATGCTCTTGAAGGATGCCGTGAAGCTTGTGTTGCTTAAGCTTCCTTCTGGGACCATGGCAGCTGGTATTAAGTTAATGACTGTTAACCTGAGTTTAAAGTCATAGTGGCCGTGGTCCACTATCCATTCTAGATGGTAGGCTTTGGGAATGCTGATGTCTGCGACCATGCATTCGTTGAGCCAGCTGTGAACTATGTAGGGTGACACTTCAGTTAGTGGTGTGGCTTTTAGAGCAAGTCCAAGTTCCACGCCTTCAGGTGACAGTGTGAAGGAGCCCAGCATGTGGCTTAGGGTTTGACCACATTGCCTGTTGAGCCAAACAGCACCCCTTTGGTGTAAGGTGGTACTACCGTTTCCTGTGTGTGGAGCCAAACAGCACCCCCTTTGGTGTAAGGTGGTACTACAATTTCCTGTATGTTGATCCAAACAGCACCCCTTTGGTGTAAGGTGGTACTACAGGTTCCTGTATGTTGATCAGGATGCAGACCTGTTGGATAGTCTGGCCTGACAGGAAGTTGGCAGTGTTGACAGGAACAACAGGAAGCTGTACAGTCATAGGGGCCCACAACAACTCACTTGCACTGTCCGTATGAGCATTAGAGTGCATCAGGAGGTCTGGAAGGACCAGGAAGTGATGGGTTAAATGCCGGTTGTTCCATTTGAAGTTCAAAACGCAGATGTCCTTGACAGTCATCATGGTTGGCAGACGAAAGTCTAGTGGAAAGTGTGTTTGCTTGTTGACAAATGGGAGGTCCGGTGTTCCTTCACTGAGAGCATTTAACAGCGTGTGGCTGAAGGCTGGGTTGTCTGCCCACAGTGTGAGAATAATGTCTGTTGTAGTTACGTCATTCAGCTGTGAGTCTGTCGTGACCTTGGAGCAGAGAGAGTTACAGTCTATGGTGAGTTGAAGTACGCCGGGGTGGCGACCTTGAACTGTGCTCTGAGCCGGGGTTCCCGCGGTTAGCTGGGAGATTTCCCGCGACCTCTGTGACCTGACCGTCTGGCTCAGGTGGTCTGGGTGACTGGGAAGGCAGAAGTTCACACACTTGAGCCCAGATTTTCAGCGGTCTGGCGTTCAATAAGGGCTCAAAACAGTCTAGCAGGTCTTTGTGAGTGGAACAGAGAAAAACGTGTCCATTTGCGCTACGCACACAGGAGGTACCAGGCTCACTCGACCAATGGTGTGGTGCGTGGGAGCTGTGTGTTCAAGGTGGACCTCATTTGGACTGTGCGACTGCACATTCAGCTCACATCTTTGTGACTTGAGAGTCTGATTTTGTCTTTCAGCTTCATTTCTCAATCTTTCAAAAAGGTAAGGACAGGTTTCTGGGCAGTGGTCGGAGACTGTGTAACTGGTTTGATTTTCTACAGTCTTTTCAGGAGCAGTGTTCTGCTTGGAGTGAGCTTCGTCAACCAAGTTTTGCAGCTGCTGAGTAGACATACTGCGTGAGCAGGCCAAGGCTGCCAGGTGATCACTCACCGCAGGGTGCAGCTCTCGGAGAAGCAGAGTGTTGAAGATGAAATCTTCCTCCATCGCTGGCTGACCACATGCTCTGAAGTAGGCCATTTGCAGTCGGCTGTAGCAAGTGTATGGGTTTTTCAGTCTGCCCCATTTTAGGTCCATGGCAGCAGGGAGCCCTTGATCTGATGCAGGGTCAGAAAGCTTTTGGATCAGAACCTGTCGCAGGTGCTGGCAGTTGGATGTGACAGCTGCTGGCGAAGGTTCTTGGCCGCTGGACATTTTGGGCAGTGGACTTTCAACCCCATTTGGAATTAGGGCTCTTGACTGGTTAGGGGAAACTCGGTGATGTGTGTTTCCCCTCCCATGCCACTTTTCAGTACTCTGTAACCAGTGTCAAGTTCATTCACATAGTCTCTTTGTTGTTTCGGAGCCATAACTCCTTTCTGGGCCCGTTTGAGATGATTTTCACAGGTCAGGGCTTTAGTGTGTCTGTCTTTCAGCTTAGTTTCTGCTTTGGCTAGGGGAGCTTCGCTGTGTTGGAGTTTTCCAGTCAGTTTTCTACGCTCACCTCCAGGTGGAGCTCTGCAAGGGCTTTTTGAAGTCTTTGCAGCTCCTCCTGCAGCTCGGGTTTGGATTCGTCCGCTGTCCAACGCTGGTCTGGGTCTCGACGAGTCGCGTGGGTGACGATGAATCTGGGCCTGATTCCTCCGGGCGTCCTCCGCCTGGAGCTTGAGGTTGTGGGCGATGGCTCGGATGACTCTCGCCCACTCTTTGTAGCTCGGCATTGGATCGTGGGCCATTAGTCGATTCAGGTTGTCGTCCAGCTGCTCGTTGCTCAGGTGCTGGGGATCCACAGCGTCGTGGCAGGATCGTGCTGGTCAGGGAGCCCAACCGGTCGTGAGTCCGTCCCATGGGTGCTGGGGCTGGCTGCTCTGAACACGTTAGCTTGCTGTTGGCGAGAGAAAGACAGCACAAACAGAACCAATGCAAGCACGCGCAGGGCTAACGACTTATAATAATGCATGATTATATAATTCTTTGGTTTGGTTCCAGTTAACTGGTGCAGACAGTTAGTGGAATGTAGGCTAGACACTTAATTGTCGATAGCCAAAAGGACCACGCGGGTCAATTTGTGTGGGTGAGTGCCGGATTTGAATAAAGATTTTGACAGGCGGTAGCCCTAAGAGTCCTTTGATGACTCTCGCTGCTCGGTCGTCTATCTATTACTCAGTTTTCGTGATGGCTCTCACAGGCTCTGCTTTTACATGAACTGAAAGAAACAAACACAGTAGAGAAGCAAAACAGAACAGGGTGGATGCAATTAAATGAGAAATAGAGCAGTAAACAAATAGAAAGGAATAAAAATAGAATAGCAATAAACTAAAACAGAAGGGCTAGAGGGGAGAAGTGAAACTTAAACTTCCTATTCCAGCTGGGTTTATGACGGTGTCAGGCGAGTGCACTGTTGCGTCATAAAACTAGAGGGATGGTATGGATCGAGAGCATTAGGGTTGGCCCGCACCTGAGTAATTGAAGAATATGTAATATTCTGTGGCTTTCAATTAGGTGAAAGACTGTATGTCACTAATTTAGGCCTGGGTGAATGTGGGTGCTCAGATAAGAACTCAATGGCAGGCAACCTTTCCTCGACGTTCAAACACTCTACTGCGGTGTCCGTGGCCACCTGTCCCCTTTGTAACACGGTGCAACCTCTCAAACAGGGAACACCAGCACAATGTGCACTTCGGTAAGGTACTTGCGCCAACGGCCCGAGTGACCGGTCAAAATTGAGTTTTCCCTAAACTCAGAGTCTGTCCCTTTACGGGCAGTTACTCCAAAAGGGCGGTTCTGTCGTGCAGAAGCCTGAGCCGGGAAATTAAACAAAATTGCCGTTTGGGTCAACTTGGGTTTGCCTTTACCTGTACACAACTCGCTGATGTCCTTGCGTGTTGCCGTAATACGAGGTCAGAATGTCCCCGATTCACACACAATTAATGCAAGAACCGCCAGGCCAGGTAGCTCCACTCACTGGAACTCACTGGAGCAACCGTCAGCTCACCCAGGGCGCTAAAGGGCCTTATCTGCAAGTGCACAAACAGTCAGGTAAACACGACTTAATTGTAAATTTAAAACTCAATTTAAATCTTGTTTAAATAGAATTTAAATAATTAAGTGTGTAGGATAAAAGAGTAGGGGTCTAAAATGAACTAGCTAGAAGCAGAACAAAAGTAAAATAAAATAAAACAAAAACAAATCAGATGCACTTGATTCAAATTTGAATTAAACTCTGTTCAATTAAATTTAAATGAGTGCATAGAATAACAGATGGGAAAAAGCGAAAAGAGGATAATTCAGAGGCACTTGATTCAAATTTGAATTAAACTTGTTCAATTAAATTTAAATGAGTGCATAGAATAACAGAATGGGAGAAAGAAAGAGAAAGCCTTCCCTATTTGCAGATTTTTCCTAAAGAGAATTGCTTGTTGATAGCAAAATGCCAACTGATTGACACTACTTAATTTTAAAATTGAATTAAATGTTATTTAATTAAATTCAAAATAAGTGTATGAAATAAGGGAGGCTTGGGTGTGCGTGAATATTATTGCCAGCCAATAACATCAGGACCCAGAACTAGGAGTGAATAAAATAAAACATTAAGTAATAAAAGGGAATGAATTTCCAAAGTAAAACTAAAGAAATAACTTGAGAGAGAGAAAACAAAAAGGGAATGGATGAAATAACACAAAGTAGAATAAAAATAAAATAAATAAACTGAAATAAATAAAATAGAGTAGATCTGTGAATACAGGAAAAAGAATACAAGGGAAAAGAGAATTGACTTATCTGGCAGTGTCCACCAGGGGGCGCACTCTCAGAAAGTGAATTCCTTTGTTGGAAGGGAAACAATTTAAATTAGAAATTTAAACGTGTTTAAATTAAATTTAAATCAGTAAACCACATTCCAACAATGATTGGAAAGCATAACCACCAAAAGCAAATTACTTTTACAACTCCCCGCAGTATAGAGAAGCAAAAGATAACTTGGAGATAATTTCAGTTCAAAGTATGGAGCGGCTTTAACTCAGAACGTCCACGCGGTGGCGTCACTGAGTCCACACAACCAATAAGTAGGGAGGGGTGGCACACCTGAGCAGACTGCCCTCTGGCGTCTGGTCAGAGTTACTGCATCCCTTTCTTTAATTCGTGATATAAAAACGAGCGCTTTGTGGGGTTCTGACCCTTACGCTGTTTAACTGCACGGTCACGATTACAACTATAGAACCTCAGCGGATTCTTTCATAAATATATGTGTACCGTTTTACTCACGGGTACACAACTGGGAATCAGTCCTTTGGTGCAAACTTAATGCACGCGAATATGTAACGCTTGCGGGATTCCTTCGCCGCGGGTTACAAATCAACATTGGATCAGGATGCTGATATAGCTCCAAACTCTCACAATCAATCGTTAAATCAGACGGATGCTTTTCCGATTAGATCTGTAACGGGGATACGTGGTTTGGGTAGCTAGTCCAAACGACGTAACCCAGGAGCAAACCGGCTATTGTGAATTTTTGGACGACACAAGAAATTCAGATTTAATAGCGGGTAAATATAAAGGCCTTTCAAGAGATTTAGTGGGAATCTTGCCGCACGATCTCAAAACACGCTGAATACGACTCAACTCGTTTATTCAAGCGGAAATTAATATTAGCTGTATTGCAGAAAATTTTGCGCCTTTTCGCATACAAGTCTGAATATTAATGGACTGCAGTTTATTTCACGGTCAACCAAGACTAGGCCTGCAGTGTTTTTAGACACAAACAGCAGCTTGTTAACGGTGCGTAGTGAGGACCCGTGCGTCTTCTCACTGAATAAAGCGCGCATGTAAGTCACACACAAATTATTCTACATTGCTCTTTTACCGAAAACCAAGTTTAAAACGTTGCCCGCGTTCTCCACCAAATAATATATGTAACGAATGTGTAGCGGTTATTAATAAATTTATGGATGAAATATGAATATAATAATTCATAAGGTTATGAATAAATTATGATTCATATATCGACCCAACGGGGAATTAAACATATATTGTGAATCAATTACAACGAATTATAATCAATTACATATATGATTAGTTCTGGTTTAATAATTATTTAGAGAAACTGTTCGTTTGTCCAGCAAACTAAGTCCCTCACAGAATATTATAAACAGAGTTATTATCTGGCCATGAAAATAACTTGCTATTATAACATCAAAGCATAAAGCGATCGAAAACGTTAAAGTGACTTGGTTTTCAGCTGAAAGAACAAACAGAACAATCGAGCGTGAATAACGTTTTAATATATGCAAACTACGAATACAGAGGTTATACATCTAAATATATATACAAGAATACACATATATATACACGAGAATGAAAATGAAGAAAAGACAGGGAAAGAAAGATGATCAAAGAATGGCAAATTACACAGTTAAACCCTTTGAGAGAGCCAGCACAGAAATCAGTTTAGACAAATTTAAGGTAAATGATAATACTTGCTTATTGGTTCAAGTCCGTGAGTAGCAGTTTCAACGCGCTTGGCTTGGTCCTTCCGAGAGGGTTTCTCCGGCGGGGTTTTCAAAAGAGGTTTAAACTTAAGTAACTTAACGAAGAGAAGAGAGAGAGAGAAAGGAAGTGGTCCTCCCGAGCTGCGCGCGTGGTTGGGAAGCGCGGTCACCTGAGGCGTCCGGGGAGACGTGCACGAGACGATCGGGAGGTCACCGGGAGAACAAAGAAAAGGTGTGTGTTGTTGTTTTTATGGAAACCCAAACTAACACACCTCCTGAATTGTAGCGGCCAATAGATGCGCAGCACTATCTGGCGGGCAAAGTTCCTTGGTTTGGTCTCCTAGATGAATTTGCATACTTAGTGGCCATCAGACCGGATTTCGAGATCGAGAGTGCTTTCTTCACAGTATCATTAAACACATAGAAAAATGCATATGTCAGCCATGTGACCACCTCAGTAAATAGCTCGAGTCCGGAGCTTTACGGAGAGACCAAACTCGCCAGATTAGAAAGGCATAGACAAGAAGTTATGGTTTACAGACAAAATTATATCGTTAAAATGCACACTAGCACAAATACACTAATTTAAACACTAGGAAACATGCATAGGCCCTAAAATATATGAAATATATATTTCAGCATAGTGGTAGGATATATATATACAGTTAAAAATTTATGTTTGTGTGTTTGTATGTGTGTCTGTGTGTGTGTTTTTGTGGTGTGCCAGTGTGTGTGGGTGCTGGAATGTGGATCTGGCCCATAGTCCACATGAGGGGCCCCTTTGATGTCCTAAGAGCAAGGAAATTGGGCCTGCTGTGTTACCTCGGAGGGCAACAAAGGTGTCAAGTGGGCTCATCTTTAGTAGACTGTTCGGAGCCGATTTAGTGATTAAGAAACAAAGTTCATCAGGTTAAAAGCATTCTGAAAACTCCAAAGTTTATTGACTCTGAACGGATCCATCCAGACGTTACAAGAGACAAAAGAATTGAGAGACAGGGTGTTTTTTTTTTTTTTTTAATGGACAAACAAGCCAAAACGCCTCTTGGAGGCACCAGCAATGGCGATGGGATTTTTAGCGGGGAAACTTTTCTTTGTATCATTACAACCTAATTTTAATAGTTTATGGAGTGTCAGATCTGAGTACATTTCTCGAAGTACTATTAAAATAGAAAAAGCATTTTACTGTAACGAACATACATGTTAATTAAAACATTCGGAGGAGGAAACAAGATAACAGAAGGGTGAAAAGAATTAAGAGAGAGAGATAGCTTATACTTATAAACATTTAGGTAAGGTCATTGCACCTGAGTCGAAATTCGCAGGCATGCGAAACTTTCGCACGTTTTAAAAAATAAATCGACCTCACGTTATGTCAATCGCGTTTGCACTGCCTCCGAAAATTTCGTCCGTCAAAAAATATTTGGATCAGGTCGATTTTCTTCGTTTTTCGCATCCGTGGCACGCATTTTGAGAGACGTTTTGACAATTCAGAGCCACCGTAGCGAACGCAAAAATCCAGAATGCCATCTGACAAGTTGATCCAACGTCTTCTACAGCACAAAACAGCAGCACTGAATGACAAAACAACGTGAGGAATACAAAGAGACAGTATATAACGAATATTGTGCCAGTAGTAAAGCATCAAACGAGCCAGACATCCTGAAGTAATCTTTGAAACGCCCGGATCATCCCGCGCTCCTTGATGAGGTGAATTATCATTTCTCTCTATGCGAACTCGGGATTGAAGGACCCAATATTTACTCGCTCTTTTTCTTTGTTTAAGAAGAGAGGAGAA